>OU343225.1:51317994-51892326 GCA_910596185.1 Chrysanthemum makinoi
TTTTAGCTTCTTCATATTGAAGGTTAAACCCTTTTCTTTTAACCTTAGAAGCCTCCAGTTCAGAATCCATTGGAACAAACCTTTTCACCTGATCTACTACCTTTTCAAACTCAGCTTTGAGCTCATCAGACTTCAGCTTCCTTAGTTGAGTTATCTTCCAGCTAGGATGACTTTGACTTTTGAGGAATTTTATCATGTATTCTCTATGTTCTCCTTTAATCAGAGGTCTATTTCTTCTTTCCCTTTGCCTTTGTTCTCTCAGCTGCTTTTTCTTCTGATTGATCATTTCAACCATCTTTCTGGCAAAGTCCTCAGCTCCAATATCTGGAAGAATTTCCCTGTTTACCTCAACCTTGGCTATGATGGTATCCCAATCTTCGTCAGTGTAATATTTAGCAGACTCCAAAATATCAGCCTATCTTTTTCTCTGCTCCTTTGTTAATTCTAGAGGTTGTTGCAGGTTTCTAGCCAATAACTCATCATCCATCTGTTGTCTTTAAAGCTTAGCTGCTGCAGCAACCTCTTCAGCTTTATTTTTGGCAATTTTTGCCATACTTGTTGCATCCTCTCTGATTTTTCTCTTGGTCCTCTTGGGCTGAGAAGACTCTTGCAATATTCCCTTGCCTTTTTTTTGAGAAAATTCTTCACCAAACTTAATAGTTGCACTGGCAGACTTAACTTCAATATCATCACTAGACTTAACTGCAGAGTCACCAGACTTAACCTCAGAACTTGTAGCCTCCTTTGTTGATTTCTTCTTTTTCTGGTTTAGACTCTTGGCCAAGATCTTAGCTGCTTCAAGACCTTGAGGACTGATTGTCTCCTCAGAAGATTTTATTTGGTGTTCTGAAATCTAATCCACCCTCCTCCTCTATATTCCTCCCCTGTTTGGTGGAATTTTATTCTCTTTCAGAGTCAATAATCTCTATACCATTAGCTCTAACTTTTCCTTCCAACTTTTTGACTTTCTTAACCAGTTTGATCACAGTGTCAGCTTAAGCCTTTTTTGACCTCTATAGATCTTTTTCCAATCTCTCTATCCTGATAAGAAGTTGGGGAACTAAACTGATAAGCTCTTTATAAGATAGATTAGTTGGATCTGATGCTGTATTGGGTGTTGGAGTTTTTGAGTGAGGAATTTCAGGAGATTCTTCCTCATATACTGGTGGGGAAGGTGGAGTTGGAGTTGGTGTTCTCTATTGTGGTGGGGTTGGTGTCCTTTGTGGTGATGGGGTGGGTGTCCTTTGTGGTTATGAAGTGGGTACCCTTTGTGCAGGCTCTTGTGGTTGCTCTTGTGCCTCAGATTCAGTAGCAGCAGATGTACCTACAGGGTTGGTAACACCAGCCAACATAGCAAGCAGCAAAGGCCTGCTCACTCCTTCAAAACTTCTTTTCATGTTTTCAAAAATCTTTTTGGTAAAAGCTACAGCAATGTATTGTTGCTTGTTAGCTGTTTCAACATTTAAAATCATTTGCAAGAATCTATGATACATTAAAAACTTTTTCTCTTTATTTTCATTTGTAACCATGGCATCAAAAATCATTTTTGAAAAGTTGAAGAGTCTGCCAGTGGATAGATAGACCAATGCAGAAGCAATAGTGCTTCCAAATTGATCCCATCCCCCACTTTTAGAGCTCAAGAAATGCAAGAGATGATGCACAAGAAAACACCATTGAGGAGTAAAATGGCTTTTCCAAAAAGTAAAAGTTCCATCAGTAAGGTATCTAATATTTTGTAATCCATGAAAAAGTTCATCATTTGTTAGCATTGTAATTCCTGAGGCATCATCCAATTGAAGATAACTTCTGACTGACTCCTCAGTAATTGTATAATCCAAAGTATCAATGATTTCCTTTAAAGCTTTACTTCCATCATCAAGAGTGATGACAGTAGCCAACTGCCAAAACTTCTTGACGACTTAGATATAGATGATTGGATTATGTGTAAGGGCATACCGAATATGAGATCCCATCAAGAAATCCACAATCTGCTCGAATCCTGTGCTTTCATTTGGCTTCTTGAGGAAGCCTACTTGGTTGTGCTTGTCATTAAACTTTAACTGAGCCATTAGAATGGTGAATTTTAAGTTCTGGTAGTGTGGCGCAAGTTAGGGTTAATGCTGGTGAACAGATTTTATTGAGAGAAAAGATTTAATCTTTTAAATATTTTAAAGAAAGTAGATAATGGATAAATATAGATTTTATTAAAAAGTATCCATATATATACTTCTTACCGCCTAAGAGTAGGTAACGGTACTATTTATACAGTAAAAATAGATTTTCCCTCGACCAGCACTAATGGTAACATTTTTGCACTACCAGACTTAAAATAGTCAAACAGACTTAAGTGTGACATCACCAGTTTTAACTCTGAAAAGTAGAACTTCCATCAACATAGCTTCCATACCTCCCCTATCTTTGATAGATATTGCATTTCCCTGAAAAATTAGTCTAAAACCAAGAGAAATACAATATGTAGGTCTTTAAAGCAGAACTAACTCAAAACCACCAGAATTAATTCATAAAGAAACCAAAGGAAATTGTTCAAGCACACCAAAAGCATTGTAGCAAACACATAAATCAAAAAATGTTCAACCACCAAACCACACCAACATTAAAATGTTCATAATATTTCCATGAAAAATCTAACTATGCATAGGTTAGCCTATGCTGCCTCCAAAGGTAACAGAAATTCCTTGGACTTTCTCCAACTCCTCCAAGTGATCCTTGTTACCAGTCATATGCCCAGAGCATCCACTATCAACAATTACTCTGCTTCCTAACTTCTGGTGTGGATGTTCTACTTCTCTTGGGGACCCACGCCTGTAGAGGCTTGGGTCTGCCTTGTGGACCTTGAGAATTCAAAGTATAAGCTGAAAATGATCCACTATTATTCTTGGAGTATGGTTTGGTATGTCTTCAAGCATAACCTGCTGAGGGCTTAACATCAGTCCCTCAATTACCCCTTGCAGCATAAGATTGAAACAGTTTAGCTGTATTATGATATAAAGGTCTTCTTAGAGGTGAGTGAGAACCATAATGAAGTCTTTGATTAAACTGGTTCACCTGTGGTTTTCTAAATTTGGGACTGGGTGAAGGATTGGTAGGTTTTGATTTTACATTCATATACCCAGAATTGACTTTAGCCTGACCAAACTTAACATGACCAATATTAACTCTAAACATATTACCAGTATTAATGTTCTGCCTACCAGAATTAATTTGTACACCAGTACCCACCATTGGCCTAACATAATTAACATATGTACTACCAGTATTAACAGGTACTGGTCTTGTGACAAACTGATTTCCATGGTTGATTCTATTTATATTAGTCCACAATAGTCTAACTACCCCATTCCCAGTGTTTACAACAATTTTCTTTCTTAAATCAGCCTCCTTAGCCATTCTTTTCTCATGATAGTCACAGTCTCTGATTAAATCATTTAGGCTTCCACACACAAAACAACTCTTCTTTGTGAAAGAGTATCCATCTCCAAATTCCCTTTGCATTAACCCATTCCAGTTCTTTCTATCAACTTTAGGTGTCTCAGTTCTGACTTATTGCCTAGGGGTTTGGACACAACTATGTTTAAGACTTTCTGGTTTAGACACAAAAGTTTTGACAGACTCAGCTTGTTTTGGCACATAAGTCTCATTGTTTAAAACAAGTTTAGAAATCCTTATGGGTTCAGACTTAAGTTCTAAAGAACATTCAGAGATAGTTTCAGTGGGTCCCTCACTGTCATTGGATTGGCAGGAAGAATACTCACTGGTTTTATCTTTTGAGACACTTGTTTCATAAGTCTTTACTATCATAGAATTGACAGGCAGAGAATTCAATGGAGTAGTATTTGGAGGAAACTATTCAGGACTTCTCATTTTCCTATAATCAAATAAAGACTCATCAATTAGTTGTTTAGGTTTTGGTGTGTAGTCTTCATTAAGTGGTGCGTGAACTCTTTTATAATTGTCAGTTTTAATAAATCTATTATAAAGTGGTTTGCCAACACTTTCTTCTTATGAACTACCAAAAACACCAGGTTTCATCTCTTCTTCATAACTTAACACCTCACTATCTTATTGAATTTGATAACCTAAGCCCAATTTACAACTAGAACTTATGCTAGAGCTGATTAACTTGCGTAGATTTTTAGAAGATTCTCCCCAAGAATTAACTATTTTCTTTAGCTCATCTCTTTCCTGTTGAGCTATCATACCTATTCTTCTATATTTCCTTAGCTTTTCATTTTTAGCCAAATTTTCATTACCTTGATACATTAATTTTTCATTTAGAGATGAATTTTGCTTTGGAAGATTTGAGATTTGTGTCTCTAAGGTTTTCACAGCATTGGTATAGGCTAGAATTTGAACTTCCTGCTCTCTTAACTGTGTTAATTATTCATCACTTTGTGTTATAATTAGATTATATGAATCAACAAACAGTTTTGAACATAAGGATACCTCACTGTTTGAGCCAGTGGCCATGAAAGCAGAGTGACTGGTAGATTCCTTAGCATGTTCTCCCCAGTTGATAGCACCTCCATCCATAGTCAGCAGCCCAACCTTTTGATCTTCCTTCTTCTCAGCTTCCTTCTTCAGATAAGGAGACTCCTTCTTTTTCCTTATTAGTTGCAGCAGGAGCTTTACATTCCCTTGCAAAATGTCCAGTTTAATGACAGTTATAGCACTCAAGCTTCTTTTTATCAAAGCCTATTGGAGTCTTTGGATCATAGCGAACTCTCCTTCCATGTCTCTTGAAGAACCTGTTCATCCTGATAACTAATATGGCTATTTGCCCATTAATATCCATCTCTTCAATGTCAGCATCATCGATTTGCTCCAGATCTTCATTGAGCAAGTCTATTTCTTCTGATGATCTAGTAAAGAGTGAGTAGATAACTTGATCAACAACTCCTGCAGGTGCCCCTCTTTCTATAGTAATTGTTGAGGAAGTACTATAACTACTACCAGAATTAACCTGGTTAGTGCTTTTCTTGCCATGAGATACAAAGGCAAGATTCTGAGAGCTAAAAGAGGATGTTTTTGACACATTATTGATCTCATGTTCAAACACCCTTAGGTTGTTGTACAGATCATCAATTGATATGGTGTCAATTTTAGGTCTGGTCCTCATGGTCATTGCCAGACTTGACCATTCTTTTGGCAAAGACCTGAGGTATTTATGGTTTGCATCCTCATCAGAGACACCAGCACCATGGGCTTCCAGTTGTGACAGAAGTTGTTGAAACATGTCATAGCCCTTCTCTAATCCTTCAGAACTAGAAATGGTAAAAGCCTCAAATTGCTGTTTGTAAACAGCCTTTTGCATCTTCTTAGAGTTGACATTTCCTCCAAATCTAACCTTGGTTTCCTCCCATATTTCTTTAGCATCATCCATCCCATGAAAACGTCTGATATGCTCCTTGGGAAGTGCCATCAGCAGGATGCTTTTGGCCTTCCTCTCCTTCTCTACAGCAAGGTTCTCAGCAACAGTGACAGGTGGTAACACCGTATAAGTGTCATCTTTTCCTTAAGTAACTCTCTTTTTAGAGTTACCCTTCTATATCACCTTCCAAACTTCATTGTATGTGTACTCTAAGTAGTGCTCCATCTCCATTGCCCATATGTCATATTCATCTTTCTTTAGTGGTGGAAGCTTCATGTTGGAGATGTTTGTGGTGTTAGTGATTTGGGTTGGTTTGGTTTGAGTGTCATCTGCTGATGCTCAGAGTAGGTTTCAGTTGCCTTTTCACTTAGTCTCTCAGACATGATTGATGTTTTTCTTGTTGGAATGAGTATTTGCTTTTGTGTATCTTCAACAGCAGAGTCCTTCAACAAGATCTGATACCACTTGTAGGTCCAAAACTTTATGGATCTAAGTAGCCTTGAATGACTTATGACAAACTTGAATAAATCCTGTTGGCTTTTTGGTTCCTTGAATCATGAATTACTCTAAGTACTGGAACCACGGACAGAGTTGATATAACCACGGACAGAAGGATGGAACCACTGATGATGACAAACCACGGCTAGTAGTAGTGTGTAACCACGGACAATATATTGTAACCACTGCTAGTCTTGTATAGTCGGTTTAGTTTATTGTATTAGATAAATATGGAAAAGATATTTATCTTGTAGGTTACGTATTGTATTATGTAAAGGACTCCTTAGTCTATAAAAGGGGTCCTAGGTTAGATTAGATATACGTAAGTTTTATATCTAAGGTCGATACACTTCAAGGTTGCAAAACCCTAATACTGTAAGAGTATTCGTATTAATAAATAATATTGAGGTGTTGAATGTTAACTGTTCTTCTTCTTAAGATTAAGTGTTAAATTCCGCGTAATACTTAATAAGCTTTTATTCTAAGTCAGTTTCTATATTAGATCGTTTGCTCAACTGGGATCAACAACTGGTATCAGAGCTTGTGATCTAGAAACTGTAATCAAGAAGAGGTCAAGTTAAGTTTTGCTAAAAGTAAGATAAGATGTCTGACGAAACACACATGGTTACTACTTCAAAGGTGCCCATGCTCAAGCATGGTGAGTACTAAATCTGGAGGATGCGAATAAGGCAATACATTCGCATGATTTATTATGCTCTCTGGGATATTGTGGAAAAAGGAGATACTCTTCCTAAGAAGGGTGATGATGGCAAAGAAATATCCATTGTTAGTGAGATTGATAAGGCTAAAAGAAAGATGGAGATAAAAGATCATAGTATTCTCTCTATGGGAATACCTAATGAATATGCTTTGGATTTTGAACAATATGAGTCTGCTAAAGAGTTACTGGATGCTCTTGAGACACGGTTTGCTGGTAATGAAGCTACAAAGAAATCAAGGAAGAATATGCTCAAGCATCAACTTGAAAACTTCACTGCTCTTAGTGGAGAAAAACTTGATGGCACTTACAACAGGCTTCAAAAACTGATCAGCCAATTGAAGTCAGTGAACTATAATGTTATTCAAGAAGATATAAATTTGAAGTTCATTAGAAGTTTATCTCCAGAATGGGCTGTTCATACGATTGTGTGGAGAAATAAGGTGGACTTTGATAAGATGACTCTGGACAATCTCTATAACAACTTGAAAGTCTATGAGTCTGAGAATAACATTGCTGGTGCATCCTCTGCTAATCAGAACATTGCTTTTGTTTCAACTAATCACAAAAGTTCACATGATGTATCCACTGCTGCCTATGGAATAACCACAGCTATTGCAAACAATACCATGGTTAGTGATACTGTCAGTGATGGTGCAATTTGTGCTTTTCTGTCTGATTTAACCACCAGTGTTGATGTATTGAATCAAGATCTAGATCAAATTGATCCTGATGATCTTGAGGAGATTAATCTTCAATGGCAAATGGCAATGTTGACTCTCCAAGCAAGGAAATTTCTGAAGAAGACTGGTAGATATGTCAAGTATGATGCTAAAAGAAGAGCTGGGTTCGACAAAAGCAAGATGGAGTGCTTTAACTGCAAGAAGAAGGGTCACTTTGCTAGGGAATGTCGAGCTCCTAATAGGATTGAAGGTGTCAAGAAGACCACTGAAGAGTCTGCTCCTTCTTCAGCATTGGTGGCTCAAGATGGTCTTGGTGAGTATGACTGGAGTGATGAAATTGAAGAAGGACCCAATGCAGCTTTTCTTGCTAGTGAAGCTTCAAAAGAACATAACTTTGCTCTTATGGCTTATGCTTCATCTTCTGGTTAAGATTTTGAGGTATCTAATGAGTCTACTTGTTCTTTTAAATCATGTCAAGATAACTTAGAATCTCAAAAAGCTATCACTGGGAGTTTAAGAAAAGAAGTAGAAAGACTGTCTATGGATAACCTAGGTTATAGAGTTGGTCTAGAAAGTGTGGAAGAGAGGCTTAATAACTGTATCAAATGTGAGTTTTAGTATGTTGATAAAATTAATATACTAGGTGGAGAAATTGATCTTAAGAATAGGGAGATTAAGATACTTAAAGAGAAACTAGAACAAGCTGAGAGTGTAAAAGTAGAAGCCCTAAAAGAAAAAGAAAAACATGTTGTTATGGTTGCTAAAACACAATATGCTTCTGATCTAGTAAATAAACCAATAGGTCAAAAATTGTTCAAGGATGGAACTGGCCTAGGTTACAATGATATGCCACCACCTACTCTTATGCAACATGCACCACCTCCAAAAGAGCTCTCATTTAGCAGTGAATTTAGTTTCAACAAACCTATAGGTGAGACTAAGAATGAATCACCTAAGATAGGTTCTGATAGGTCATCTGATGCTCCCATCATTGAAGATTGGGAATCAGATTCTGAGGAAGATAGTAAAGTATCAACACAGCCTGAAAAGTTAGAACCTCTTAAGAAAGTTGATACTAGACAAGCCAACCTTGTACCTATATTTGGAGCTCAAATTACTAAGAAGGTGGTAGAGTACAAGGAAATACCTAGGGAACAGATGAAAAGATATATACCTAGGGGAAATCAGAGAAACTTTAATGGCCTAATCTCTAACAGGTTAGGTAATGAGTTTCAATGTGTCAAGAAAGCTTGTTATAACTGTGGTAGTTTTGAGCACTTACAGAGAAATTGTTATAAAAACAGACCACAAGTTTGGAATCATTGGAGGAGGGTAAATCACCAAAACTTTTCAAAGAAAACAAACCCTCATCCTAACAGAAACATGATTCCTAGAGCAGTGTTAATGAGGAATGGGAATACAAAATCAATTGTCACTGCTTCTCCAAAATGGGTTCCAACCAATGCTAAGCAAAGTGTAAACACGGCTAAGCAAAATCAAACCACTGATAAGCCAAAAATCACCAAAGATAACAAAGAAGTTTTAAAAATTCCAAAGGTGATAACTGACACAGTGGTTGGAAATCATTTTTATGCTTTGTAAAGGCCTCAGCTAGTTAGCAATGGAAACCTAAGACCAAGGTTTTACATCATGTCAACTGTGCATCAATGGACCTAAATAAATTTGATTATATTGATGCACAGGGCAGACCCAAGTCAGTATTGGCTTGGGTCCACAAAAGGAACTAACTTGTTTAATATCATGTGCAGGGCAATCTACAAGATGAGCTAAAAGACAAAGGAGTTTTTAATAGTGGTTGCTCTGGGCACATGACTTGGGATGGGAGCAACCTGGAAGATTTTGAAGCTTTTGATGGAGGATATGTGGCTTTTGGCAATGATCCAAAGGGAGGAAAGATACTTGGAAGAGGCACAATCAGAGCAGGGAATTTGGACTTTGAAAAAGTCTACTTGGTACAGGGACTTAAGTACAATTTATTCAGTGTTTCTCAAATGTGTGATAAGAAAAACTGGGTACTTTTTGGTGAAACTGAGTGTGTGGTGTTGTCTCCTGAGTTTAAGATGCCTGATGAGAAGTTTATACAACTTAGGGTACCTAGGAAGGAAAATATATATTGTTTTGATCTTAAAGATGTAATTCCTAATAGGTCCTTAACCTGTTTGTTTGCTAAAGCATCTGTGGATGAGTCTAAGTTATGGCATAGAAGATTAGGTCACCTCAATTACAAAACAATCAATAAACTGGTAAAAGGCTACTTAGTGAGAGGGTTACCTTCTAAGGTTTTTGAGTGTAAGGAATTGTGTGTGGCCTGTCAAAAAGGAAAACAACATAGAGCTTCTTGTAAGTCCAAAACTGTCAACACCATTACACAACCTCTGTTTATGCTTCATATGGACTTATTTGGACCTACTTTTGTCAAGAGTTTGAACCATAAGCAGTATTCCCTAGTTATCACTGATGATTATAGTAGATTTTCTTGGGTTTACTTTTTGACTGCTAAGAGAGAAACTAGTGAAATTTTCAAGAGTTTCATTACTAAGATAGAAAATCTAGTAAATCATAAAGTAAAGATAATCAGATGTGATAATGGAACTGCGTTTAAGAATGCTGTGATGAATCAGTTTTGTGTAGATAAAGGTATAGAAAGACAGTTTAGTGTTGCTAGAAAACCACAACAAAATGGTGTAGCTGAAAGGAAAAACAAAACACTAATTGAGGCTGCTAGGACTACGCTGTCAGAGTCTAAGTTACCAACTACCTTTTGGGCTGAAGCTGTAGGCACTGCATGTTATGTGCAGAATAGAAGTAAGGTAGTGAAGCCTCATAACAAGACCCCCTATGAGCTGTTACATGATAGGAAGCCAATGATATCTTGAATACCATAGACTACCTAGGCAAGTTTCAAGAAAAAGCTGACGATGGATACTTTTTAGGCTATTCTTCAAATAGTAAAGCTTTTAAAGTATACAATAGGAGGACTAAAATTGTTTAAGAGAATTTACATGTTCAATTTAGTGAAAAGACTCCTTGTGTTGAGACCAAAGGACCAGACTGGCTGTTTAACATTGATATGCTAACCAAATCTATGAATTATGAGCCTATCATTGCAGGAACTTCCACTAATGTTGATGCAGGTACTCAAAAGGATTCTGATGCAGAAGCAATTTCTAAGGAAGTTGATTGTCCTCAAGAGTTCTATTTGTTTGAAAAGTGGAAAGCTAGTTCAGTCTCACCCATCATTGATAAGCAAGGTCCCACTGATGATTATGTCTTGAATACTGGAGGCAATATTGATCATCATCAAGATAAGGATAAGTTGTTGAAAGATAATTCAGTATTGGTAGAAGAAATTGAAAAGAAGAAAAAGCATTCTGAAAGCACTACTAAGCCTTCTAAAAGCACTGATAAGCCAAATGTAAGCACGGATAGAGATAATGCAAGCACGGCTAAGTCAACAACTTCTACCACAGTCATCACAAGTGAAATCCCTGTTGTAAGTACTGATAGTAGTACTTTCTTTGGGCCAACTGCAAAGCCATTATATGGTGAAGAGGAGTATCCACATGATCCTGATATGCTTGCTTTGATTGAAATTGATACTCCTGCTGATGATGAAGACATGGATGATTTCTTCAATGCCGATTTAACTAATTTGGAACATGTCATTCATGAAAGTCCTGTTACCTCAACAAGGATTCACAAGATTCATCCTAAGTAACAAATACTTGGAAACTTGAATACTCCAGTTCAAACAAGAAGCAAGGTTAAGAACACTGAACCCTTTCCTGAACATGGGTTCTTTGCAAGATCACTTCACAAAAGAAACAGTCATAAAGATCTGCAAAATTGCCTGTTTGCTTGTTTTCTGTCTCAAAAGGAGCCCAAGAGAGTTGAAGAAGCATTATCTGAAGAAGGATGGGTAGAATCAATGCAAGAGGAGCTTATTCAGTTCAAACTTCAAGAGGTTTGGACATTGGTAGATCTTCCAAATGGTAAGAGGGAAATAGGGACAAAATGGGTGTTCAGAAACAAAAGGGATGAAAGAGGTATTGTTGTGAGGAACAAGTCTAGGTTGGTTGCTCAAGGATACACACAAACTGAAGGCTTGGATTATGATGAAGTGTTTGCTCCAGTTGCAAGAATTGAGGCTATTAGATTGTTTTTAGCTTACGCTTCATTCAAAAACTTTGTTGTGTATCAGATGGATGTTAAAAGTGCATTTTTGTATGGCACAATTGATGAGGAGGTTTATGTTTGTCAACCTCCTGGTTTTGAAGATCCTGATCATCCTGACAAGGTCTACAGGGTGAGGAAGGCTATGTATGGTTTGCATCAAGCTCCTAGGTCATGGTATGAGTGCCTGTCCACTTACTTGATGGACAATGTGTTTAAAAGAGGGCTGATTGATAAAACTTTGTTCATTAGGAAGCAAAAAGATGATATTTTATTGGTTCAAGTTTATGTAGATGACATCATCTTTGGCTCAACCAATAAGGAGCTATGCAAAGATTTTGAGAAGCTTATGCATGATAAGTTTCAGATGGGTTCTATGGGAGAACTCACTTTCTTTTTGGGGCTACAGGTTCAACAAAGGACTGATGATATCTTCATTAGTCAAGACAAGTATGTAGCAGATGTGTTGAAGAAGTTTGGGTTTCAGGATGTGAAGAGTGCTAGTACACCTATGGAGACTCAGAAACCACTGCTACCTAATGATGGAAGTCCCAGTGTTGATCAGAAGTTGTACAGGTCCATGATTGGATCTTTGATGTATCTCACTGCATCTAGGCCAGATATAATGTTCTCAGTATGTGTGTGTGCCAGATTTTAAGTCACACCTAATACCTCACACATGAATGCTGTTAAGAGGATCTTTAGGTATCTTAAAGGTCATCCTAAATTGGGCCTTTGGTACTCCAAGGATTCTCCTTTTGATTTGGTGGCCTACACAGATAGTGACTATGTTGGTGCTAGTTTGGATAGGAAGTCTACCACTGGAGGATGTCAGTTTTTGGGAAGCAGACTTATTTCATGGCAGTGTAAAAAGCAAACTATTGTGGCAAATTCTACAACTGAAGCTGAATATGTGGCTGCTACTAGTTGCTGTGGTCAAGTTCTTTGGATTCAGAATCAATTGCTGGATTTTGGGTACAATTTTATGCATACTAAGATTTACATTGATAATAACAGTACAATATGCATCATTAAAAATCCTGTTTTACATTCTAGAACTAAACATATTGAGATAAGACATCACTTTATTAGAGATTGTAATGAGAAAAGGTTGATTCAAATGGTAAAAATCTATACTGATTTCAATGTTGCTGATCTTCTCACCAAAGCTTTTGATGTGGGGAGGTTTCAGTACCTTGTTGTTAGCATTGGAATGATTAATCTCTAAACTCTCAACTTGTTTTGTACCAGTTTGTATAAGTATTGGAATGTTATTATGTAATCTTAGTTTTGCTATTCTTGTTTCTAACCACTGATAGTTTGTTTCTAACCACTGATAGCTTGGTTCAAACCACTGCTAGTTGTTCTGTGTTTCCACTAACCATTTTGCAGATACAAGAAAGATCATTATAGAAGCTAAAGACGTACTGAAGTTAATTATTCATTCATCAAAACAGTTTACAGCTTACAGCTTACAATTCAACTTCAAGTGCAAATTAAAAGACTACTTCTATACATGCTTTCCTACTACTATCCTTGCTCACATCGTTCATTTCAGTTGCTGGATATGCATTTGTGATATGCATGACCGGTACGACGAAGATGCTAAGGATCAAAATGGGAAGGATGGATTGATGAAAACGAAGATGATGACGATGACCACAGTAGATGAAGCACAAAGGACATAGTCATATCATACTTGCATCTACTGGTTTCACCAAAAAGCATCATTCCATTTTCCTTTTTCCCTTCCCCCTTACGATATGTGAAGAAGCACCACAACCTGGTGCTGGAAGACCAAGAACCACCTCTCTGTTGTTTGGGAGTGGTGGGTTTTCTTGCTCGTGGTCTTGGTTGGAGTTGGGATGATGAAGGTTGCGGGTTTGAAGTTCTCTTCTTTGATCCACCACACTATCATCTTCTGATGATGGAAGAAATGGGGATTTTCTTGGTCTTGGTTCTTGTGGAGGGAGGTATAACTGCCATGGGTTAGAATCTTCACTTGATGATGATGAGGATGAGGAGGATGTTAGATCAACAACCTCTGGTTTATTCCAACTGGGGTTCCACATGGTGAAGTTGATTGTGGATTTTGGAGTAATTAGGGTTTTGATTTTAATTGGTGTGTGCGTTATATGAGATTTGGGTTTCTTTATATAAGCAAAGTTATGGGTTATGGAAGTAAATGAGGGGCAGGTTAAATGTGGTTGAGGAGTTAATGAGATTCTTGGGCGTTGGACTAATAATCCAAATAGTTGACCATGTTGACTTACCTGTTCTAACCACGGATAGGTCGTTTGGTTCCACTGATGGCTCTTTCTAACCACTGACACCTATACCTTCTTCTATGTGTTTGTTTTGTGTTTTTGTCTTGCAGGTATGAAGGATTTGTGTACATAGGAGCTGGTGTGTTAGCTGCTTGTGTTTGTTTAAAAAAATTGTGTAATCCTTCATATTTTTGTGAGATCTCTTTACTAATGACACAGATTTGCTTGCTATAATTCTTGGATGTTTGGTTGAAGTACTACTCTGTATCCACGGATGGTGTCTGACTAAACGCGGATGGCTGTTCTGAAACCGCAGATAGCATTTTGATTTATGGAGGATACTACAGGGGCTGATTGGTCACTTTTGCAACCGTATATTATTTCCCCCAAATCACGGATGGATCATTTATTTGATCTTCAAAACACTTCAATTGGCGCTCACTCCTAACCCTAATCACTTATCTTTGCATAATTCACTAATCCCACATCATAACCATCCTTCATCACAATGGCTGAAAAGTATTCCACTTCACATAACCTTGTTTCTATTCTCACCAAGAATGATCGATCTGAAGGGTTTCATCAAATGATTGATTTCCTTGTTCACAGTTCTATTCACTATGCCTTAACTGTCACACCAACCATTTTTAAAGCCTACATACATCAGTTCTGGAGGAATGCTAAGCTTGAAAAGGATGACGGAGTCGAGGTGTTTAGCACTGTTGTGGATGAGCATGCTATTTCTGTTACTGAGGAGATCATTAGGGATGTTTTAAAGTTTGATGATGCTGATGGTGTTGATAATCTTTCAGATGTTGATATTTTTGCTGGTCTGGAAAGGTTAGGTTATACCCACAGAGGTGATAAGGTACAATATTTTAAGAGTTTGTTTTTAAAGCAATGGAAGTTTCTTATTCATACCTTATTGATGTGTATGAGTAATAAGACCACAGGATTTGATGACTTTCCTTCCAAAATTGCTACTGCTATTATTTGTTTGTCTGATGGAAGAAAGTTCAATTGGTCTAAGATGATATATGAGGGGTTAGTACAAAACATTAGGAAGAAGGGTAAATACTATTTATATCCTAGGTTTGTTCAACTGCTTGTGGAAAGTCAAATAGAGGAGCCTGTTGAGCATACTCAGGAATATGAAGTACATCATATGCTTCCTAAGGTTTTTGCACATATGAGGAATCAACCACAAAATGTACAACTTATAGATGTTCCTTTATTTCCTCATATGCTTACTTTGCCTACTGATCATGAGTTTGATGCGGATTCGGAATCTCAACCTATTGTCACTGCACCAACTGAAACCACTGCTGATGCACCTCAACACCCTGATAGTCCATTTGTAAACACTGATAGTGTATCTCAACCCACTTCTAGTCAACCTCAAACCACTGATACACCTATTGTATTCACTAGGAGACTGATGGGCACTGAGCTACCTCAGGCTAGTGCTAGTGGTGTTGCTAATGAGGTTGTCACAGGTAGTGAAGGTGACATGATTGGAAGGGCTTCCACTACTGATTCATACTTTGATGTTGGTCAGGATAGTGGAAACATAAATAAGACCCAACCTTTGGCAACTCCTAATGTGGAGAGTTCCTTGGAACTTAACACAGGTGGAGGAATCCCTAGCCAATTGGCTACTACAGGATGCATAGCTGTTCAGGCTAGGTCTGATGCTATGTTTTCTATATCCAAGGATTCACCTCTCGGAGCAGTTAACACAGCTCGAAGTGATGAGGATCGTTTGGAACATGCACATGAATTGACGGATTCTGAGTTTGTACATGATGACTTTTCCAATGAACCACCTCTCGGACCAGTTCACACAGGTCGAAGTGGGGAGGATATTCTTAAACGCTTAAATGAATTGACGGCTAAATGTACCAAGATGGAGGAGACGATCTCGAATCTAAAGGAGTTGGCTGTGTTTCATGGAAAGGATATTAGGAGATTGAAGCACAGAGTGATGGTTTTGGAAAAAGTAAGACGCCCTGGAGTTGCTGTTTTGAAAGCCATGAGAAGAAAGAAAAAGAAGATGGACTCCTCTCCAGCTCTGAATATGGAGGATGTATCCAAACAGAGGAGGAGTGAAGGCATAAATACAGGGGAGGTTGTTGATGTAGATGTTAATGTATCTATGGAAGAAGATGTTGATAGTGGAGATCAAACATTTTTGGTATCTGATAAAGATGGGAATGAGGCAGTTCTTGAAAATGTGAAGAAAGTTGTAGAAGATGTAGTACAGAACACAAACACTGATGGTATGTCTAAAACCACGGTTAGTACTCTTGACCACAGCTGCAGTATCATACATGGCAACTATACCCACTACAAGTATACCTACTGCTATCATAACCACTTCCACTGTTGTCACAACTCTCTCTGTATTATCACCTAAACATAAAGAAGTTGAGAAAGAAGCTGCAAGTACATTGATAAATCTAAGCAAAACTTCATCTATTTTTACACCTATCATTGCACCTGTTTTATCTGTTCACTCTATTGCAACTAAACCTAAACCCAAAGGAAAAAGTTTAGTTATTGGTGAACCTTTGAAGAAGAAAGTGGTTAAATCTGATATTGGAAAAGGTAAAGGGGTTGCAGTACCAGAGCTGAAGTTTAAATCTAAAGCAGAACAAGAAGCTTATGATGCAGAGTATGCAAAGAACATAGTAGCTGAAGAAGAAGCAGCTTTAGAGAAAAGAAAGCAAGCTGAAGAGGAAGCTAGTCAGAGATGGTTAGCTATATGGTATGAATCACAAAACTATCTTCAAGCTTCTGAATTAATAAGTGATGAGTATACAGCACAAGAATGGAATTTGTTGGATGATGAGGAAAAAGCTAGGCTTTTGAGTGAATGGGCAAGGGAGGTTGGTAAAGAAAGAAAGCAAGTTATAAGAAAGAAACCTCCTTCAATGGCACAGATGAGGAATATACTAATGAAAATTATTAAGAATTCAGGCATTCACATTTCTGAAAATCTTAGTAAATGTTCATTTGAAAGAATTCTTGAGATTTATAAAAGATGTATGAAGATTAATCATGATGATTTCTGTCCAATGAATTCTAAACAGGAAGAATAGTGGATTAAAAAAGATGATGAGTGGATTCAAAATAAAAGAAAGAGAAAGTCTGAGATTCAAGAGACATCTGATTCTAAAAGATTGAAAGAAGTTGAAGATGTTAATCAAATTGTTTCTTATGAGTTTCACCTTAATGATGGAAGTGAAGGAGTTTGGAAAATTCAAAGACTTAACAATGAAGTTTATGAGTATAATAAGTTTTCACAAATGCTTCAGTATTTTGAAAGAGATGATTTGATGAATCTTTGGAGACTTTACAAGAATAAGTTTGGTGAAGTACATCCAAATGATTATCATGAGAGACTGGTCTATTATAACTTGAAGATTTTATTTGAACCAACTCATGATGAACCTGAGTGGAAAGTACTCTACAATGGTAATGTAACAAGATGGTTTTATATCAAACTTGTGGAGTTCATGTTTTAACTGTTTCTGGAAAAGTTATTCACATGCTTGTAGAAGGTGATTATCCTCAGTTGAATAAGTATCCGGAATTATTACTCGATGTTGAAGCCTGGTATTATCAAGATGTTGTTACCCTATGATGGTCAAGCTTATGATTTGTTGAGGAAATATGAGACAATTCTTAAATCACATAAGTGTTTGGCTACATCCTCTAATTCAGATGTTTTGAGCTTAAAGGAAACTTGAGAATTCTGTTGGAGTGTATCAAGTTTAGGGGGGGATTGTTGGGTTTTTGGTTTCTTGAATCATGAATTACTCTGAGTACTGGAACCACGGACAGAGTTGATATAACCACGGACAGAAGGATGGAACCATTGATGATGACAAACCACGGCTAGTAGTAGTGTGTAACCACGGACAATATATTGTAACCACTGCTAGTCTTGTATAGTCGGTTTAGTTTATTGTATTAGGTAAATATGGAAAAGATATTTATCTTGTAGGTTATGTATTGTATTATGTAAAGGACTCCTTAGTCTATAAAAGGAGGTCCTAGGTTAGATTAGATATACGTAAGTTTTATATCTAAGGTCGATACACTTCAAGGTTGCAAAACCCTAATACTGTAAGAGTATTCGTATTAATAAATAATATTGAGGTGTTTAATGTTAACTGTTCTTCTTCTTAAGATTAAGTGTTAAATTCTGCGTAATACTTAATAAGCTTTTATTCTAAGTTAGTTTCTATATTAGATCGTTTGCTCAACTGGGATCAACAAATCCAAAATTGTTATATGAAGAACTCTTAACAATATCTTAATGTGTTAATGCGGAATCTTAACACACAAAGTATGAAGAACACAAGGAATAACTAACTTCGTATTTTCTTTTAATCACTTTGCTCAAGGTTAAAGCTTACAACTCGTACCTTAACCTAATACCTTAGGGATCCTTTTATACAATAAAGAAACCTTAATTGACTATAAGACTTGTGAAGGGTAAAGATATCTCTTCCTAAGATATATCAACGCGGACATATCTATTCCTAATATAACTCTAACAAACTATTTTGTTTTATCACAAACAGACTTAACTACCAACTATTAGTTCTGCCAGACTTAACTCTATTAGTACTGGCAGACTTAACTATCAACAGACTTAATTTTGGTCTACTAGACTTAACAAGTAATACTACCAGAATTAACTCTAAACAGATTTAAACATACTTAAATCTATTTTTACAAAATATAATTCCCTACACCTTTACACAACTATTACACAACAACTATGTGAAATTTGAAATACAAGATATGTGATTCGTTAGTAACAAAGCGGTTTTAAAATTTTTTATTTTCCCGATTAAGATTTAATAATCACTTGAGGACAAATGGTAATTAATCTTTCGGAGTCGTATTCCACGGCGAGATATGAATTGGGATTTACGTTTATGTTTTTCGTTTGATGCTTGATTATCAAATATTTTTGGTTTTTGATTTTAGGAAAAGATTTAAAACTATTTTAGCTAATAGAAAGTATTTTAACTAATTAAGATTAAATAACAACTAACGACGAAATAAAATTAAGCTAAGAAAATGATAATAAAAGCTATGCTTGTCAAGTGAGGTGAAAAGGTACTTAAGTGTGAACAACCTATTAAGCCCGTGTAATTAATACCCGTCGAAATACAACTATTTTCTCACAACGTTGACTTATATTGAAAACAATCCTTTTTTTTTGTAATAATCACTAGATTTAAATAATCAATTATCCTAACGGCTTTTGCCCGTTAAAACAATCAACCAAATATATCTAAAAATAATCCTGAAATTATTAATCAATAATCTTCGATACCCGTTTAAAAAACTATTTTCTCACAACGTTGGTTTATTTTGAAAACAATTCTTTATTTAGGTAAAATTACTAGATTTAATTAATTACCCTAACGGCTTTTGCCCGTCAAAACAAAAAAATTCAATCCAAGTAACCGAAGTTTATTAATCAACAATTTCTAAGTTTTTCACACTCAAATCCCATATCACTACTCACTTAACAAGCATATAAAAATCTACTCAATAAGCATAACTATCAAGCCAAAAAAAATAACTTCAACAATAATAAACATTTTTAATTAAACTAATTAAGCTAATGAGAAAAGTAAGGAAATAGAACCCGATCTAATGAGACGAGAATAATAAACCACCCCATTTTATAAACTTATAAAACCACAAAGTTTATTTCTTTGTTAGCTTTTATATTACCAAATAGCTAATAAAGCTTGTGACTTTAATAACTAATTAGTTTTATAAAAGCTAGAAAAGCTCTAAACTTTAGTAATAAGCTAGCTTATAAAATCCTTAAGCTCCACGCCTTAGGAATGAATGAAAGCAAGCTTAAAAATCACAACCTTAACAAATGTTAGGGCAAATAAGCAATAATATGAATCAAATAAGCTATGAAAATGCTTATTGATTTAGAAAGTATTAAACTTTAATGGAAATAAGCTAAGAAAAAGCTTAAAAGTAACTAATCTACTCCTAAAATAAAAACGGCTGTAAACTGTGTGTGTAAAAAATGTGTAGAATTAACCAACTGGCTTAGCTCAATTGGCCACCTTGGAGTCCTTAGGGGCTCTTGGGGAGGGAGGTTTTGAGTTCAAATCCTGCCGGCCAATCATAAAATTGATGCCACGTTCTCTCTCTGAATTGGCTTGAAGAAAAAGATGGTGGGCAAGAGTAATGGGAATGCAGAGACCAAGCGCATATCTCAATTAATTAAAGTGCGTGTAAAGCACTTGCTTAGGGACAGATAACTTTGCAACTGATTTCACATTTCAAATTTCTTTCTTCATGGGTTGGGCCTGAAATTTGCAATATCTGCTCTGGGCTTCGCATGCTTCTTGGCTCGGGTGGACTGGGCTCTGCTGCTGGACTTGGGCTCGTGGAGCAGCTGGGCCTCGAACTGTTTGGGCTTGGATTGTTACTCTTGATTGTTGCTGCAGTTTTCTTTAGCTTTGTGTGATGAGAATGAAACAAAAATAAATATGCCATGAGTGGGATTAGAACCCAAGACATCTTGCTTGACAAACATGCACCCAACCACTAGACCAAGAGCATTTTTTGTATTAAGTCTTTTGCATTTAACTGTTTTTATCACTCTTTCACTTGATCCGAATTTTAGATATTATATCTAAAATAATCTTCGTTCGAGCTCCGTTTGATCTTTCAATTTTTCTTCTCTTCCTTGATGCTCCAAATAAAATAATCATTTGACTTGATTTTTCATGATCTTTCCAATGATGTGATCGGGTAATCTTTATGACTTCTTTTGAACTTCGAATAACATGGAAATATCGTCGAAACTCATCCAAAAATCACCGTTTTTGCTTTGTTTTCAAACCCTTGTACCTGCAAGACATAATAACACATATACAACATTTTTGCAATATAATTTGACATATTTCATGGTTATTAGTCTGATTTTAGCATATTTTTAGATATAAAATGATGTGTATTTTAGCACACATCAATATGCTACTGAAATCTTGTGGATGGACAAATCAATCAAGGAATCTTTGCTTGGATGACTTGTAGAGTAACGTGATCTCGCCTTCGTGAAGGAAATAATAAAGAATCACACCAAAAGAGAGAAGAACTACTAGAATGATCAGAGGTTGATCGATTGAATTGAGGGTTAAGTGTTTTGCTCTGATGTCGAAGGGAGGGTCGTATACTGATTCGGAACGATTACTTGGTACACTTTCGTTTGATTATGCGCAAGAATCTGATAGTAATGCTTCGTCCCAACCACCTAATGATCTACCTGATTCTGTGATTGGAGCTGCTACATCTACGGATACTGGTTCAAGCCCTAGTCATGATGCACCTACTCATGACACGCCTGAGGGTCATGATACTTTATTGAAAATTCGTGCTATTGAAAAACAAATATTTGAGGGAAAACTTGTTCTTGTGGGTGACGTTGGGCAACCATTAAAACCAGCTATGACAGTGGATGCTACTAATTCTACTGGGGCTAATCCATTTGAGCATCTTAAAGTGCCGCAGTCACAGAAGGAGCTAGAGGAGATGCTTACTGCTATTGGTTATTATTCGAAACCTCCTCAAGATACGAGTGTTCCTAAGGCTTCTAATACGAATGCACATGGGGATATTGGTATTGAGAAAGATGGTGTGTATGCTTTGAAACAACCTTCTACATCGTATGCTGGTGTTAGTTCTACTGAACCTAAGAAACAAACGTCAAACTTTCGTAGGTTGGAGTGTGATAAGAAAGCTAATGGTGTGGATCTTTCTGTCCCGATGAAAGTGGTTGAAGAGGTGAACTCTAGGTTTGAGAATACGTTGTATGGGTATTTCCATGGTCAATCTCTGCATATGATTTCCATTTCAGTTGAACATTGTTGTAAAATTTAGTGCACTTGTGAGATTAGTTCACACCTGGTTTTGGGTTAGGAGGTACGGAGTGTACACCCATGAGGTCCCTGAACACCCTGACTCTATAGTGGTTAGTACTGGTAGTATTGGTTAATACTGCTAGTGTAGTGACTGATTGTTCCTGCTGCTAGTGTATTGGTTCCTACTGGTAGTATTGGTTACTACTGCTAGTGTAGTGACTGATGGTTCCTACTGCTAGTGTATTGGTTCCTGCTGCTAGTGTATTGGTTCCTACTGGTTGTATTGCAGTGATTAACTTGTAACAGCTTTGATCCATTCAAGTAGCTGTTATGACTGCTTTATAAACATATTTAATTGGTCATGTAACCACTATTCCTATGATAATGGAGGCTTATTATAGGTGATTAATTGGCCGTTAATCACTCATAAAGTCCATTAACTTGGGTTGAGTGTTCTCTACTATATATAGAGATCAACATCATCTGCATGAAGAGATATAGAGAAAAACCATGAGAAACAAACAGAAAGATAAAAAAACTTATATGCGCAAGGGTTATTGATTTGTGCCTAATTCAATAAAAAACATTTGGTCTTATCCCAAGTAGATATTCGTGTAACCCAGGCACAGGGTCGAATAGTTTACTTTGGAAAGTGATCACACGATTCCATGTGATATCTGGCAACTTGATTTGGTCTCGCATTGCTACTGCTTATCTTACCTTGCTGGGCACATAACCACCAACAATCAAAGTAAACTATTTGTGATAATCAATGGCTATTGCTGCAATGAAATACATAGCTTCAAACTTTGCCAAGCTGGACAAGTTTGAAGGGGTGGACTTTAGGAGATGGCAGAAGAAGATACACTTCTTGCCATCAAGCATGAGTGTGGTTTATGTTCTGACTACACCTATTCCTGTAAACTGTGTGTGTAAAAAATGTGTAGAATTAACCAACTGGCTTAGCTCAATTGGCCACCTTGGAGTCCTTAGGGGCTCTTGGGGAGGGAGGTTTTGAGTTCAAATCCTGCCGGCCAATCATAAAATTGATGCCACGTTCTCTCTCTGAATTGGCTTGAAGAAAAAGATGGTGGGCGAGAGTAATGGGAATGCAGAGACCAAGCGCATATCTCAATTAATTAAAGTGCGTGTAAAGCACTTGCTTAGGGACAGATAACTTTGCAACTGATTTCACATTTCAAATTTCTTTCTTCATGGGTTGGGCCTGAAATTTGCAATATCTGCTCTGGGCTTCGCATGCTTCTTGGCTCGGGTGGACTGGGCTCTGCTGCTGGACTTGGGCTCGTGGAGCAGCTGGGCCTCAAACTGTTTGGGCTTGGATTGTTACTCTTGATTGTTGCTGCATTTTCCTTTAGCTTTGTGTGATGAGAATGAAACAAAAATAAATATGCCATGAGTGGGATTAGAACCCAAGACATCTTGCTTGACAAACATGCACCCAACCACTAGACCAAGAGCATTTTTTGTATTAAGTCTTTTGCATTTAACTGTTTTTATCACTCTTTCACTTGATCCGAATTTTAGATATTATATCTAAAATAATCTTCGTTCGAGCTCCGTTTGATCTTTCAATTTTTCTTCTCTTCCTTGATGCTCCAAATAAAATAATCATTTGACTTGATTTTTCATGATCTTTCCAATGATGTGATCGGGTAATCTTTATGACTTCTTTTGAACTTCGAATAACATGGAAATATCGTCGAAACTCATCCAAAAATCACCGTTTTTGCTTTGTTTTCAAACCCTTGTACCTGCAAGACATAATAACACATATACAACATTTTTGCAATATAATTTGACATATTTCATGGTTATTAGTCTGATTTTAGCATATTTTTAGATATAAAATGATGTGTATTTTAGCACACATCAATATGCTACTGAAATCTTGTGGATGGACAAATCAATCAAGGAATCTTTGCTTGGATGACTTGTAGAGTAACGTGATCTCGCCTTCGTGAAGGAAATAATAAAGAATCACACCAAAAGAGAGAAGAACTACTAGAATGATCAGAGGTTGATCGATTGAATTGAGGGTTAAGTGTTTTGCTCTGATGTCGAAGGGAGGGTCGTATATCTGATTCGAACGATTACTTGGTACACTTTCGTCGATTATGCGCAAGAATCGATAGTAATGCTTCGTCCCAACCACCTAATGATCTACGATTCGTGATTGGAGCTGCTACATCTACGGATACTGGTTCGAGCCCTAGTCATGATGCACCTACTCATGACACGCCTGAGGGTCATGATACTTTATTGAAAATTCGTGCTATTGAAAAACAAATATTTGAGGGAAAACTTGTTCTTGTGGGTGACGTTGGGCAACCATTAAAACCAGTTGTGACAGTGGATGCTACTAATTCTACTGGGGCTAATCCATTTGAGCATCTTAAAGTGCCGCAGATCAGAAGGAGCTAGAGGTGATGCTTACTGCTATTGGTTATTATTCGAAACCTCCTCAAGATACGAGTGTTCCTAAGGCTTCTAATACGAATGCACATGGGGATATTGGTATTGAGAAAGATGGTGTGTATGCTTTGAAACAACCTTCTACATCGTATGCTGGTGTTAGTTCTACTGAACCTAAGAAACAAACGTCAAACTTTCGTAGGTTGGAGTGTGATAAGAAAGCTAATGGTGTGGATCTTTCTGTCCCGATGAAAGTGGTTGAAGAGGTGAACTCTAGGTTTGAGAATACGTTGTATGGGTATTTCCTTGGTCAACGTCTTGCTTTTCCTGTTGTTGATTACTTTGTACGCAATGTGTGGGCTAAGTTTGGTATACAAAAGGTAATGATGAATGCAAAGGGGTTCTTCTTTTTTAAGTTCAATTCGAAGAAAGGTGTTGATGATGTTCTTGAAAATGGTCCTTGGTTGATTAGAAATGTACCTATTATTCTTAAACCATTGACATTGAACACCAACTTACTTAAAGAAGATTTAACCAACATCCCGGTGTGGGTTAAATTCAATGATGTACCTATTATTCTTGCTATGTTTTTTGTTGATGGCCTTAGTCTCCTTGCCACATTGATAGGCACACCCAAAAGGTTAGATGCTTTCACTAGCCAAATATGCAAGGACTCGTGGGGCCGTAGTAGTTTTGCTAGATGCATGATTGAAGTGAAGTCGGATGAGGTGCTTAGGGACAGCCTTCTTTGTTGAGATACCGTTACTATATGGGTCGGGTTCGACTATTGAGAAGATACGGGTTGAATATGAGTGGAAACCACCTCATTGTGATAAATGTAAGATTTTTGGTCATACTCTTATTGAATGTCCTAAAGTCGTTGAACCTCCTGCTCAGCCTACTAAGCGTGTTAATGATGGTTTCAAGACGGTTAATAACAAAAAGAAGGGAAAGCAAGGTGGGTCTACTATTCCGGGTCAAGGAGGGTTTACTAAACCTGTTGTGGGTAAGCAATTTCAATATCAACCCAAAAAGACTCATCCTGAACCTAAGAAAGTAGAAGTCACAAAGAAGATTGCTTCTGATGTGGCTAGTTCGAGTGGAACAACGATCTCTACATCTAACCAGTTTGATGCTCTTAATATGGAATATACGGATGCGTTTGGTATCCCTTCTAATGACACCAACAAGGATGTGGATTCTGGTCGTACAATGGAAGTTAATGAAGATAAGTCTAATAAGATAGGTACTGCATCACAAGAAACCCTTGTGAGTGATTTGAAAGAGATGGAGTCGGGTGTGGCTCCTAATACTAGTGATTCTTGTAATCCGCCCGCCTCTTCTAATAAGAGAGTTAATCCTTTTTCTAAAGTGGGAGATATCGTGGTTTCTGATTCTGATGATGAGGTGGTTGCTGACCCATTTGGTGAGTCTTCTAATCTATTCGGTGGTGGTGGCCAAGAGTTTGAAGATGAGTATGATGACTATGACTACGATGACTTTCTTGAAGCAGGTTTATGATCTTCCAGGGAATTTGGATGCCTTTAATACCATGTATGGCACCAAGCTTCAACGTCCTAGGAAGTAATTTTCTTTCGTTATGTCCTATGTTACCATTTGAGAAGTGGTTTGTTTTCTTGTTTAGAAAATAGGTAGTATCTTGTTATGTAAGCTTTATGCCTATGTAACGGGCTGAGATATGGGATTTCACTCATATCCATTGTTCTTAAACGTTTCATTTGGTTAATATATTTACCAGGGTGCAAGATTACTCTCCTTTACCCAAAAAAAATGATCAGAGGTTAGGAGAGTGAGATAATATATGAAAGAGTTGTAAGAAGAAGGGTGAGAAACATTGAATAAATGGCTCCTATTTATAGGCAAAAAAGCCTTCTGTCCCACGGTTCCGGCGGATCCCTCACCTAAGGGATCTGGCCAGTGCAATTCCAGGGATCCGGCTATCTGGGTCAGTTTAGTCTGGATTTTGGGTTGCAAACCGGGTTATGGGTTATGGGTTATGAGCCATGGGTCATGGACTTTGGGTCATGGGTACCCAACAAGATACAATGTATCTAGACAATGAGTCATGGGTCATGGACATTGGGTCATGGGTCATGGATAATACCCAACATGATTTCATGCATGATGTCATGCAATGGGTAATGGGTTATGGATTAGCTCCATGGGTCTTGGATATTACCCAACCTATTACATATTATATTACAACATATTATTATTACAACATTTATGTAAATGACCAAATGTATATATTTGGCAAAACAACATGTATTCTTATAATTTTACATATGATAACTTTATATTTGTTATAAAAAAAACTTAACGAGATCACTAAATATAAACAAACATTTTTACGGTTTATTTGTATTAATAAAAACCTGTGAACTCACTAACCTCGTGTTGACACTTTTTAGCATGTATTTTCAGGATTAAAGGCAATAGCTAAACTTTGGAGGCGCAAGGCAAGGGTGTGGCGTGGTCATAGATTACTCTGATAAACATGAACGGGGACCACTTTATTATGGGCCTGTATTTCTGCACTAAACAAATAATATAAACTTGTTTACTACAATGAATGAAATTTCTTAATGAAAATCTGTTGTTCTATACTTGTGTTGTGATATCAATTTAGTAGCACCCAAGACTTGTGTACTTCCGTTGTGCCATTTTTTTGGGGTGTTACATCTTGCCATCTTAAAATCTTCATCAACAATGAGTTTGACAGATAGCATGACAGAAACTATTCCTGCTCTGAGTGGATACTCTTTCTCTACCAGCAAAAACACATCTACTCCATTGGTTGTTGATACATGATGAACACTAGATGAGTCATACAGCTTCCATGTGGTAGCTCTATCATGAACTTGGAACTTCCAAAGACTGTCATAGGGATCAAGATCAAATAGTCTGTCCAGCTCAACCCATAGCTCCTTCTCCTTATCATCTTCAAACTCTGCTTGGTTGAACTTTTCCTTGACCAAATCCCCTAGCTTCACAAGATCATCTCTATCAAATTCCTTGACAATGTCTGCAAAAGTATTGTACATTTCAATGTGATTTCCCAATTTGATTATCTTCCAAGACTTTCCAAAGCTAATGTGTGAATATCCTAATCAATTATGGGATACTTGGACTGTAGTGGATCAGCATGCACATCTTCTGGAATAACCACCATCAGTTGTTGAATCTTTTCATCAGTCATTTCTTCTGCTGTTTCAACCTTTGGAATAGAATCACCTTCTTCTAACTTTTGCTTCTTTACTGATTCTGATTCCAATGTTGGAGCTGTTCTTTTGAGTCTGTTGCCTTCTTGTTCAGTTCCCATATGTACAAAGTCTTGTACTCGTTTATAAGCTTTGGCATACATCTCCTCAATCTCTGCATATGATTTCCATTTCAGTTGAACATTGTTGTAAAATTTAGTGCACTTGTGAGATTAGTTCACACCTGGTTTTGGGTTAGGAGGTACGGAGTGTACACCCATGAGGTCCCTGAACACCCTGACTCTATAGTGGTTAGTACTGGTAGTATTGGTTAATACTGCTAGTGTAGTGACTGATTGTTCCTGCTGCTAGTGTATTGGTTCCTACTGGTAGTATTGGTTACTACTGCTAGTGTAGTGACTGATGGTTCCTACTGCTAGTGTATTGGTTCCTGCTGCTAGTGTATTGGTTCCTACTGGTTGTATTGCAGTGATTAACTTGTAACAGCTTTGATCCATTCAAGTAGCTGTTATGACTGCTTTATGACCATATTTAATTGGTCATGTAACCACTATTCCTATGATAATGGAGGCTTATTATAGGTGATTAATTGGCCGTTAATCACTCATAAAGTCCATTAACTTGGGTTGAGTGTTCTCTACTATATATAGAGATCAACATCATCTGCATGAAGAGATATAGAGAAAAACCATGAGAAACAAACAGAAAGATAAAAAAACTTATATGCGCAAGGGTTATTGATTTGTGCCTAATTCAATAAAAAACATTTGGTCTTATCCCAAGTAGATATTCGTGTAACCCAGGCACAGGGTCGAATAGTTTACTTTGGAAAGTGATCACACGATTCCATGTGATATCTGGCAACTTGATTTGGTCTCGCATTGCTACTGCTTATCTTACCTTGCTGGGCACATAACCACCAACAATCAAAGTAAACTATTTGTGATAATCAATGGCTATTGCTGCAATGAAACACATAGCTTCAAACTTTGCCAAGCTGGACAAGTTTGAAGGGGTGGACTTTAGGAGATGGCAGAAGAAGATACACTTCTTGCCATCAAGCATGAGTGTGGTTTATGTTCTGACTACACCTATTCCTGATGATGGGGATGATGCTACTGTGGAACAGATAAGGAGGAGGAGCAAATTGGAGAATGATGACTATATTTGCAGAGGCTTAATTCTCAATGGTATGTCTGATTCACTCTTTGACATTTATCAGAATTTTGAATCTTCTAAAGAACTATGGGATTCTTTAGATGCCAAATATATGGCTGAGGATGTATCAAGTAAGAAGTTCCTTGTAAGTAATTTCACAAATTACAAAATGACTGATTTAAGACCAGCTATGGAACAATACAATGAACTTCTTGGTATACTTGGAAGGTTTACACAAGACAATATGCACATGGATGAGGCTATTTCAGTCTCTTGTGTTATTGATAAACTTCCCCCTTCTTGGAAAGATTTCAAGCATACCTTGAAACATAAGAAGGAGGAGTTAACTCTTGTTGAGTTGGGCAATCATCTACGCATTGAGGAATCTCTCAGGGTGCAGGATAATGACAAGCCAAAGAGTAGCAATGCTACTAGTGCTTATACACTAATGCTACATCCACTCAAATTTATCCACAAAAGAATCCCACGCGCAGAGGTGGCGCGGAATGATTGGTTTTTTGTGGAACTGGCTCCCACAAAAAACCAATCATCTGGCGCCACCTCAGCGTGTGAGATTCTTTTGTGAATGAATTTGAGTGGGTGTATCACTCCTCCTTTATATATAATCCCTACAAAAGATCTGATATGGCTTGTTTGCTTCGACATACCATCAATGAAATCACAACTTTAGTTGATAAACTTATTGAGGAGGATATCGTTAAGCAAGCGTAGATCGACATAGCCGTGCAATTTGACAAGACATGCGAAGCTAAAGATGATATGAGAAAAGCATATGAGAAATGCAATGATATTCCGCAAGAAAACCGTGCTCAAAGAGAGACTTTTTAAACGAAGAATCTTCGAAAGGTTACGAGATACATAATACTCTGTTTAGAAAGGCGGAAAATATATAAGAACAAATCATTGCTAAGTTTATTTGGCTATATGAAAAATACAATTAGGACGATTATATTTTAAATTTCGTATTGTAACTTTTATTTTTATATAAATAAATGCAATTTTAGTTTGTATGTTTTCGAAACAGTTTGAAGTTTCGAATTTGATAGGCTCCAACGCCTATTTCCTCTATAAATACCCCTTTACCCTCATTTATTTTCTTAGACAACTTCTTATCAAACTCTCTAAACTATTATTAAATTTCACACTAACACTATGGCTAACGAACCAAACAAGGTGTGAAAGGCTATCATTAAGCGATTACAGACCAAACAAGAAGCGGAAGTCACGTTGGCTAACAATTTATTAGGTGAGATGACTCGTTATCTTAGCCAGAATTTTCTACTAACCATTTTCTTCTTTTCTTTTGTAGTGATGTGATATATACAAAAACGTACTTGTCTTATATATGTGGTGGGTCAAATAATTGAGTTGGAAGATGGAACACATATTTGGAGATCCTTCAAACACATAATAGTATGAATGTATGATACATTAAATACGCATAAATTTATTATGTACATCTTAAACAATACTTGATGATCCTACATACACCATTATTGGGTTAGCTCCGCTCCAACCAGCCATGTTGTATTTTGTTTTCTTCGTACTTTACTGTTCACCCGCGAGCAAATGACATGGCTATGTCGTATTTGATTAAAAATAGGCAATAAGTAATATACCATTTGATATTCAAAACATGAATGTATAGTACATGTACGTATTCAAAGTTTAAGGATAGCATAAGAGATGCTTTTTGGTCTCTACAACTCTAAGAAGGACATGCTACATAAAATACATGATCAATTTCAAATATAACAAATAAATAAAGGAGCAATATTCATAAGGTTTTAAGACACGATCACACGACAACTCATGCATTAGGGTGCCAATTTTTGACTTGACATGAAACCTTACGTGAGACTGATACGAAAATAAACAAGATCAGGTTGAGTCTAAATAGGTTTCAGATAGTGTTCGGTTCGACCCATCAAATCCGTTTATTAAAAACGTCGGGTTTGGGTTAAACGGTTTGACCCGTCAACCCATTAAAGATTTATTTTATCTGATTATTTGATTAGACAAATTAAATGGGTTAAACTTGTCGACCTGCAAACCCGTTTAACCTGTTTAACTGGTGTAGTGTGCCAACTTTTTTAGATAAATAGGTTAATTGATCAACCCGAAACCCGTTTAACTCATTGTCAAGGTCGTCTTGTGGTTTTCGATAGCCTAAACAAAAACAACAAAGTTGTTCTATCACACTTGTAAACTAAAATGAGATTGCATAAAAACTTGAATTATGACTAATATACATTTTAGATGCAAAACTAATAAAAATATAGCCCATTTTAATCGGAGGCCCTGTGCGACGGCACATATTGCACACCCCTCCGAGATCCCTATGACTATTGTATAACCTATTAAACCCACCAACCCATATGGGTTAAATAAGTCGCGTTCAGGTTATGTGTAAACAAGTTATGGTTAACAAGACTGACTCGATTATTTAAACAAGACATGTTCGAGTTGGGGTTTTCTGACCCACCAAACATGTTAACCCGAACTTGTTAATCCGAACCCAACCTGAATTGCCACCAGTATCATGCATGAACTTCCTTGTCTTCCAGTCATATGAGCCCCAACTACCAAGATATCAATGCTTAGAGGAAAATGTATATTTATTGCATTAAAAGAAAAATGGGTATGTTAACACTTACCATTGACATGACTATACGCATCCATATATTTATTAGAGCATGGAGTGTCATGACATAAGTTTTCTCTTCATTTGGGCCTCATTTGTGCCACATCACTTCCACATAACTCCAACACACTCACTTAAAAATACCCCCTAATCACAACTAACTCAAACCTCTTCATTTGGGCCCCACCCACCATCATTTTATTTCTTTTCCATATTTTCCTAACACAATAAAATTCATTTCATTCATTTAAAATAAAAATACAACATACAAGAGTAAAAATAAAAAAACATACGAAATTTAAAATACATTGCGAAATAAAAAAACATACGAAATTTAAACTAATCTTGTTGTTGCTGATGTAGTTGCCAAACATGCTCAATGATATTTCGTTGAAGTCTTGCGTGTGTTGCTTTATCACGCAGTTCTTTGGCATTCTTCCGTTGTAAATCGCACCGCTCAACCCATGTCCGTTGTATATTTGCTCGCGGACAAACATAAATATCGTTCATTTCGGATATCGCAAACTTTTGATCTTTCAAAATCATGTTATGCAATATGATGCACGTGTACATGACTCTTCGTAGCTTGTTGATAGTCCAAGCACGCGCCGGTTGGCTTATAATATGCCAACGTCCTTAGAGGACCCCGAAAGCTCTTTCAACATCTTTGCGAGCACTTTCTTATTTTTGTTTAAACAAGGCATTTTTCTCCGAATATGCAGTCGAGAATGATTTGACAAAAGATGACCAAGCTGGGTAAATCCCGTCAGCTAGGTAATACCCGTTTTCAAATGTTGCACCGTTTACTTGAAACGGAACCTTGGGGTCGATGTCATCAAGAAGGTCGTCAAATAACGGTGAATTATTCAAAACAGGTAAATCATTATTCGCACCCGCTACCCTAAAAAATGCATGTCAAATACAAAAATCGTATGACGCAACGGCTTCAAGCATAATAGTTGGATATTTTTTATCACCTCTATGAAATTGCCCTTGCCACTCAACGAGACAGTTTTTCCATTCCCAGTGCATACAATCAATGCTTCCAAGCATTCCCAGAAACCCGTGGACCATGTTATGTGCGTTATATAAATTTTGAATGTCATTGAAATTAGGCTTTCTTAAAAACTCGGGCATAAACAATTCAATTACACACATAGTAAAAAAAATCTAAACAATCACGTGCCGTGTGTGACCCCATTTACAAATATTCATCAAATGCATCAGGTGCGGTGTCGTAGGCCAATTGGCGGATGGCGGATGTGCATTTCATAATAACACTCATACTCATTGCACCCGTAGCATCGTGTGACAACTCGTACTTTCAGGTCATTAACAAACTTTGAAAATTTTACTATTCATCTCGGGAATTTACTATTCATCATTTTTGAAGTCGATTTGATATTCTGAGAACGTATTTCAAAATTTTACTATTCACGAAATACTATTCATTCTCGGAGAAAATCACTATTCATGCTTTACTATTCATCACTTATCGTAAACTAGGTTTACAAGTATCAAATTCGTGTAACCTTAATGGTTTAGCTGCGAATTCATGAACATATCATCGAGGAAATTTCATATAGATTAGATTTAGTCTACATATCATTAGTAACATCATCGTCATATTAGTTCATGCATGGTTTTGCATTTTTCATTAAACGTATAATTTCCTATTAAATAAGCGCTATCTCGTAATCATTTATTTTGAACATGTGGAAAACTAGAAGGGGGGGTTGAATAGTTTTACCAATTAAAACTTCCTTTTAATCTATTTAGATCGACAAGCATATAAAGGTAAGTAATGAAAAGATAAGAGTAAGAAGCACAAAACAACAACACGAGTATTTATAGTGGTTCGGCTACAAGGACACCTTCCTTGCCCTACTCCACTCCCCGAGTCACCTACTCGAGAGTTCGTAATCACTACACCAATCTCCTTATGGCGGAGAAGCCTTCACAACGTCGCCTACCCTTTTTCGGTGCTAGGCTAACCACCGGGTTCTTTCACTCCAAGGTGAACCACACCTACACAACGTCGCCTACCCTTTATAAGGTACTAGGCTAAGTACCTAGTTCTTTCACTCCAAGGTGAACTACACCTTCACAACGTCGCCTACCCTTTATTAGGTACTAGGCTAAGCACCTAGTTCCATTGCAATGGAGGAACTACTACCACACTACACCAACGACTAATCCCAAAGGAGATCTACTCCTTTACAACATCATCAAGGATATCAATATCCTTGGATCCTAAATAGGTATACTTAATTATCAAGCAAAGTAAAAAGAAAGTCATACCTCTAGCGCACTTAGGAATTTCTTTACAAATGACACAGCAAATGTCACTTAGACGATTTCCGCTCCTTTGCGTTTAAGATACCTTCTTAAGGAAGGTATTCTTGTTACCAAGCGACTCCTAAAGCTTGGTGGGTATGAGCTTTGACTAATCAACATGACAAAGAAGATTAGTGCAATTAAATGAAGAAGTAAATAAGAAAAATGTTGTTATCAAATCAACATCCAAACATATAGTTTTAAAAAAAAACATGGTGTTTGTTTTTATGAAAAACCTTCTTTGTAGTTTTCAATTAACTATGGATCGTATCAAGTTTTTAAAGTACAATATACTTCAAGAAACTTGGTAACGAAGCTCTGATACCAATTGTGGAAAACTAGAAGGGGGGGTTGAATAGTTTTACCAATTAAAACTTCCTTTTAATCTATTTAGATCGACTTATGTCAATCTATTTGGATGTGTGTGTTGGATGTTGATAAACAAGCATATAAAGGTAAGTAATGAAAAGATAAGAGTAAGAAGCACAAAACCACAACACGAGTATTTATAGTGGTTCGGCTACAAGGACACCTTCCTTTCCCTACTCCAATCCCCGAGTCACCTACTCGAGAGTTCGTAATCACTACACCAATCTCCTTATGGCGGAGAAGCCTTCACAACGTCGCCTACCCTTTTTCCGGTGCTAGGCTAACCACCGGGTTTTTTCACTCCAACGTGAACCACACCTACACAACGTTGCCTACCCTTTATAAGGTACTAGGCTAGAACTACACCTTCACAACGTCGCCTACCCTTTATTAGGTACTAGGTTAAGCACCTAGTTCCATTGCTATGGAGGAACTACTACCACACTACACCAACGACTAATCCCAAAGGAGATCTACTCCTTTACAACATCATCAAGGATATCAATATCCTTGGATCCTATACTAGTCTATCTTGTACATCGAAACACACCATATCGAATGTATATCTAAGGCACCTTTCACTAATTCCTTTGACTAGATCTACAAGACACCTTTCACTAATGTCTTGTGTCTTCACTTCTAAGCACTTTTCACTAATGCTTCCTTGTCTTGACTTCTAAGCACCTTTCTCTAATGCTTCTTTGTCTTGACTTCTAAGCACCTACCACAAGTGCTTATCCTATAGACGATAGATACCCTTCACTAATATCTTCGTCTTGACACTTGAGGCATCTTTCACTAATGTCTTCAACACTACACTTCTTTGAAGAAAGAAAGGAATCATCAACAAGAAGACTTCATTAGCCTTAATGATGAGGAAGCATAGCAACTCATGGACTTGAGCTTGCTCGACTTCAAAGATGGTGATCTTGCCTTTAAGATGAACCTAAAAGATCACACAAAAACAAAACTACAAACATAGATCTCTTGGATCTAAGGTTAGTGAGATTTAACTCAGGGGATAAAGTATGTTAGAAAGGGGTGAGAAATAATGAAGAAATGGCTCACTATTTATAGCAGAAAAATCCTACTGTTCCCCGGATCCCACGGATCCCTTCCACTTGGGATCTGGCTAGCACAAAGCTAGGGATCCGTGGAACGCTCCTCTTTACCCATGGGTATTTTTGGTTATGGGTCATGGGTTATGGGTTGATCCATGGTTTTCTTTTTAGATACAATGTATCTTAAGGATACAATGAACTTGGTTAAGTGGTACATATAAAACCATGGGTTATGGGTCAATACCATTTGCTAGTTATTACCCATTTTAGTATTTTACATGTTTTTACCCATTTTAGTATTTACATGTTTTTACCCATTTTAGTATACTTAGTTTAAGTATATGTTAACCCAATATGTAAACACTAGTTGTTGTACATATGTATCTAAATCATAAAATCACTTATACTTGTTTTAGTGTTTTATGTGAAAATGTGAATATGTTAGAAACTATTAGTTCAAACCATTTACGTATTTTATTTGTTTTGTTAATATGATTTTACGTTTGTTATCGACAAAACATTAGAAGATCGTAAAATATAAATAAACGTTTTTACGGCTTATTTGTATTAACAATCTCCCCTTTTTTGTTGATGACAAAACATAAAATTGTTTTAAGGAAAAGCTAAAATTTGTAAAAGTTTGAATTTGTAGTGTTTACTTTCTTCTCCTCCTTTTTGTCGAAACAAAAAGTGTTTGAAGGAAAGCAACACATCGTTTTTAATAAAAACATGTGAAAGAAAAAAAAAATAAGAAGGGATAGAGAGCAAGTAACGGGAGAGGATCTCGTCTTTACTCCCCCTTGACGAGTCCATCCCTATGTAAGGGCGACAAGTAAGTAATACTAATCTAGTTTGTTTGCAAATAAGTTTGCAAAAGATTTCGTCTAAGAGACGAATGTGCTCCCCCTTGATGATTGCAATTATGCAAAGGAATGTCACGAAATGTAAACCTAGTATTGCAAGTAATTTGCAATGTATTGCTTTGACATAAAGCTCCCCCTAGCTTTGGGATGTCAAAGTCTTCATGTGTAAATTGAATAACTACAAAACAAAGGTTAGAAAGCAAGTATAATTCATAATTTCCTGCAAATGTGGTCCAAGTTAGTAGAAAGCAAGCTTTCTGTCTCACGGATCCCGCGGTTCCCTCCTAGTAGGGATCCGTCTAGGCAATTCTGATGGATCCGTTTTAGCTGTTAAATTTCATCAAAGGTGATATAACAAGTAATGTTATCACAAAAATGAGATATGAATACAAGGTAATCATATGCTCAAAATAACAAGTAGCATGTAATTTTATTTAATAAAAATAGAGTTATGATATACATGACTCTAAAAACTAAGAAAATAAGAAAATACATGACTAGGAATTTCTAAACCAACTATTGCTTGATACTAGGACACCACTAAACTCTTCTAGCTCAAGTTTTGTTTAGGTTTGATCTAGTCGAAACGTTCGAGGAGATGATAGAACATGAAACGTTGGTCTTCTCGTACTTCATGTATCAAACTTTCAACATGTTGACAATGATAGCAATCTTTGTCATGGCTAGGTAGTGGTGGTGGAAGAAATGAAATGGCTTGATGTGAAGGATCAAGTGAAGCGGCTTGTGGAGCTTCAAACGATGGAGGAATTGGTGGAGGCGCATTTGAGAGTGGCTCGACCAAGGATGATGGTGGTGGTAGAGAAGTGTCAACTTCCATATGGTCGGGTGGTTGACTTTGATGATTTCTCATAATCTAAATGGGATTATATGATGGAAACGGCGAAAAGGAAGCCGGAGCAAGTGTTGACTAAACACTTTGATTTTGAACCATTATTCCTCCTAATGAGGAGAATGTTGTCAGCGGAAGCGGATGAGACGGCCTAGGAGGCAAGTCCTCTAAATTGTAGAGGTGTGGTGATGATAGTGGGGATGTAAATGAGATAGCTCTAGGAACCAATGGTGATGGTTTAGTGGAAATGATATTGTTTGGCCTAGGAGGTATGGTGGTGTTTGGCATAGGTAGTTTTGTTGGTACTATCCTTTTAGGAATTGGTTTGATTGGATTATGAAGGATCCTATCATTTGTTAGCTTGACCGGAGATGATTCGGTTGAAGAGATTTCGTGTATAACACGAGCCTTTTTCATGGGTGGTTCTTTGGTGGATAAGTTACTACTTGGGGTTTTCCTCATGATGAGATGGTTGTAAGGGTTTCTAAGGGGCTGAAAGTTAGGTTGAGAGTGATGACTATGGAGGTCCTAACAAGGTGGTTTATAAACCAAGAGATTTGGTAAGTGCATTTAAGCCTTAAGCCACTAGGATTCATTGGAATGTGATGATTAACATGCATAAGAGTCAACTTCAGAGTTTGCACTGATCTAGGAACTCATTTAAGATGAGATGGAGTGTTTGAGTTAGGAAGATGAGTTGAAATGATTGTTTTAGCAAGATTTGACCTAAACTGTCATCCGGATCCCACGGTTCCCTCCACAGAGGGATCCGTCTAGGCTATTCCTAGGGATCCGGCTCTCAGCAGCTATGAAAGAATGGAAATGATGTTTCTAAGATCTAAGACCTATAACATCTTGAGTGTTTCAGTCCTCCTAAGTGTTTTAAATGAAAGGGTGATGCGCTCCAGAACAGTCAAGCTTTATCACTCAAGCCTGCCACTTGTGAATGACAGACCGTAACAAGCTTAAAACGGCTCAGGAACGAACTCAATGAAGATCTGGGGAGTACAGTGTTTCCCCGGGTCGTTATGTCCCAGCGAGCTATGCAATGGATTATCAAACGTATAGTGATCGCGAGATTTGAACGGAAAAAGGAGATTTTTGATTATGATTATAACTAAGGAAAAGCCAACAAATTACAACGGCTTAAATGCAAATTAAAGGAAATTAAAAAGATAAAATCTATTAAATAAACGCTATCACTATAATTAAAATGATGTTTTTGTGATTTTATAAAACAAAATAACTTAAATAAACTATTTTAACTAAAACGTAAACTTAAATTATCTAAAAACGTAACTTAAAATGAAAACGTACGTTATTTATAAAAATTACGCTGGAGCGCAAGATAAAACGTAAAATTTGTGAAATAAAAGTCCTACGAGTGTAAAAACAATTTTTCTACATTCTAATTGACTAAAAATAATTTTAGGAAAAAGCCGGGTATTTTTTCGACTTATATATTATATATTACGAATTAAAAACTAATTAACACTAGTTTATTTATAAAAAATAGTAAATGATTATGGAAAAATCTGAAAATTTTCTGAAAACTATTCTATCCTAACAGGGACCTAAGAAAAATAAAAAGGGGCCAACAGCTTATCCAGATGAGCTGTTAATAAGCTGCTAAAGTAATTAAGCTAAAAGGTAAATTAAATGGTTAAATAAATAACAAATGTAATCTGTAACGCAAAAGACCCAAGGGCGCAATTGGTTACAGGTACACATGCTATCACTCTCATCCAAGGGAGAGGTCTCAGGTTCGACCCCTGCCTCTCCCTTTTTGCCAAAATATTTTTTTTTTCTTAATTTTCTTGTTGAAACTCAAAGATGCAATCAAAATAAAAGACTTTTATTAAAACTTTTCTTCTAAGATCAACCCAATAAGCTCATTTTAACGGCTTATTTGACCACTGTGGACCCATCCAAACATCATATATACAGTTTTTGTGAACACAAATAAGCTGTGGATAAGCAGTTTAAAGAAAAGTACCAAACTGAGACATGAATTCAACTATCCAAAATAAGCTAGAACAATCAAAAAGCAAACAGAATTAAAAGGGAATAAGCAGTTGGCTAGATGAGCTATGCTAGGGAATCCTAGGCTAAGTACATGGAAAATAAGCAAGGTAGAAGCTCAAATGAGTACTCTATAAGCTGAAGTTAAACCAAACATAAACTAAAAATACTAAAGGGCAATACGAATCCTAGAATAAGCTAACTACAATCCTAATAAGCACTAAAACAATAAGTAACTTAACTGCTGTGGTGGTTCAGCAAAACAGGCACCATGGGTGCTCTTTGGGGCTTATTTTAAATAAGCTAGAGAGAGAGGTAGCTTGTGAGCTTCTGAGCCTAGAGAGTCTACCTAGTCCACTTGCTTTTGCCCCCAACAGACACTGTCAATAAAAGCATTTCTGACTTATTAATAAGCTGAGAAAAAATTCTTTGAGATGGGGAAATCCCCTTACTGAGATCATGCAAGCAAGCCACCCACTTTGAACCTATTGCAGCCCTAGTAAAACATTTTAGTGAATTTTTTTCTCTTAACCACAATTAAACAAGCTGGTTGACTTCCTATTTTTATTTTTTAAAAATTTTTTATCACAACAAAATCTTCACTAAATTGCTTATGAGAAATGTCACAAATCAAGTTAAAAGAAAAAAATGACAGATTACTTTTGACACCAAACCTTTTCAAAACTTTTGCATTCACCTCACATAGGTCTAAACTGACTTGGATACACTAAATTAAGTTTGACTTCTCCAGTCAAAGATGATATAAACCTGTTTGACCCATTTTTCTAACTTAAAACCAAACACTCCCTTACAGGCAGAAATGGTTTTTAACATTGATTTGTTAATTTGAAATTGTAAGGACCAACTCATACATTTTCATGACAGACTAAACTGAGCTTAATTAAGACTTCTAACAAGCTTTCCAACCCAGAACATGAACAAGTATTCAAGACAGAAAAACATATTAAAGAAAATTTAGACTGCATAAAATTTGGAAATGGCTGAATGTAAATTGCATTAATTGAGAATGAAAATTACATGAAAAGGAAAATGACAATGAAATTAAAGATGAGCCAGAAACATAAAGTCTAGACTAAAAGCGAAAGACTAAATTAAAACTTAAAGGAAACTAACTAACTACTAAAACTGACTAACTACTCCCCATCAATGGCAACAAGAACTCTTTTATACTCCAAAGCTTGGTCTTCACCTCTCTCTTGCTTCTTTCTCGTCTCTGTCTTCTCTCTCATGAGTGAGATAAAACAACAAAACACGCATGACTGCCCTCTTGTCTCTCTGTCTTCATTCTTGGTGTGGGGAACAAAAGTTTCCCATGGTAGCTAGGGTCCTGTGATGGGATGGGTTGACAGGTTTTTTTATTTGTGGCGTGGTTCTTGGGATTTGGAGGGTTGTCAGGCTTGGTTTTGTGGGATTATGTTTGGGCGGGAAACAAGGGAAAGGAGAAGACAGAGATGTGGTTTAGGGTAACTCTTTGACCGGGTAAGGTTTAGGGTAAAAGATGGGTAAAGGGTTAATAACTTGGACCGGGTAAATGAATGATTGGGCTTGGGTATTTTTGGGCCTCAATATTAAACATGGACTAAGGATTAACTATGGATCCAAATTGTATTTAAAGGACCAATCTTGCCAAAACTGAAAATTCAGGGACAACGAATGTAAATTCTGATGATGTGTTCAAGGGCCAATCTTGACATTCTCCATTAGACCAAGGATTGAATTTGTCATTTTTGAAACTCAAAGGGTATTTTCTGTCAATTTCTGAAATTTCAGGGACTGAAGTTGTAATTTCTCAAAACTTTTGAAATTTTTCACCAAAGGACTAATTTTGACAAGTTATGATTTAAAAAGGGCCTTTGGTGATTTTTCTTTTGAAATTAGGACTCAGGGACTGATTTTGCCATTTTCTGAAAGTCGGGGGACTGAAACTGCCAATTATGCAAACTTTGCTCGTTTTTCATCTGATTTTGAACATTTTGCATCTAAACATATAAAATGCACTTTTGGAATATTTTCATGTTTTGATGCATTTCGAGCATTTTTAGGCGTTTTGCAGTTCAGATTTGACTAAAAATGATGAGTATTTACACACTCATCAATCCCCACACTAAACTATTGCTAGTCCCTAGCAATCTTTTGAGAAAACATAATGGATTTGAAACTCTTTACCAAAAGCCATTACTTCTGGAGTAGCCAAATGTTTTAGTTCAAGTAAGAACCATGGTACACCGATAACCATGTGATTTTGAGCAAACCACCGACTTCCAACGGATTTGATTTGTCTTTACCAGAAGCCGTTTGCTTCTTGGACTAGCCAACTCTTAGATAAATTATCAATATTATCTTTGGTGAGTAGATTACCAATTATGGTTTTTCCACTGCCTTTACCACAAGCCATAACCTTGCGGGCTAGCCAACTCTTCACTTTTTAGGATATGGTGAGTGGAATACCATACAATTTTGGGCAAATTGCAAGCCGTCAACGGATTTGAGATATCTTTACCAAGAGCCGTTTGCTCCTGGATTAGCCAATCCTTTTGTTTATTAGACAAGGCGGACTGATAACCAATTGAGTAAGTGTAGAACACTTACTCCAAAAAAAATTTTGGCCAAAAACGGGGGAATTGGGTGGATAATATATGATAAAATTCGTGAGAATTCCTCCCCACACTTAGAAATGAATATTGCCCTCAATATTCAAAGTACCGGCGGTTATGCCGAAACATAGAACGTAAAAGGGAAATACTACGGCCATTATTTGGAATTTTTTTTTTAAACATATACACAACATGTGGGCAACTCCCCCACACTAGGGTGGTAGAAAATAGAAAGAAGTCAGAAATATGGGTGAAAACCCATATGACATGCTCTTGTTTTGATTCCCGAGTCGCTAGCTTGACTCGATCCCGAATTAATTTGTTCATGGGGAAGTAAGTGGAATAGACAATCTCCATCGGACTTTCATTCAAGATGTTTGGACAAACATTTGAAGCACGTGAAAGTTCCACACCGATGAGATATATACAGACAGACCCGGCTCACAAATGATAAATGAAAATGCCGGGGTCAAAGATAGTGTCCTCACTCCCGAACGAGTGAAGATGGAGAGAAATCACAAGATATTTGAGGAAGGGAAGAAAGATTTTGATAACAATCAGGATCCATTCCTCATCCTCAAATGTAGACATATCGGGAGGAAGGGTGAGGGTAGTATCATTAATAAGCAAACTCGTATGATAGAGTACACCTTCCTCCGAGCCAATATCATCCTCAAGATCAAAATAGAAATGATCATGTTCCGTAGGAGATATATCATGAGAGAGTTCACCGGAGAACTCTTTATGAAGAGAATCATTCACATGAGGTGAAATTGTGAACTCTTGTTCCATTGTGGGCTCATCACTATCCTCAATCTGAGTATCAAAGAGTGGATTCTCAGAAATTAAAGTGAATTCAGAGTCGAATTCAAATAGAGGATTAGTGAAAGTAGCTTTGAATGTTTCGGGAACAAAGTGATCAACATTCTCTATTGGACTGTTAGGATAAGAAGTGAGTGAACGATCATAATCAATGAGACTTTCAGTCTCTCCCAGATCGGCTTCGAAATCAAAGAGTTGATTGATATGAGTGAGTTCACCGGAGAACTCCTCAAGAAGGGGATCAGCATCAGATTGTGGAAGTGATGCCTCAACATACTCGATGTTTTCATAAGAAGTACAATCTTCGCTAAAATCGAAGAAAGTTTCCAAATGATCATTTGAACACTCAAGAGGGGAAAGAGAATTACACATATGATCAGAAGTTCCCTGTGACTCTCTCGGGATTGGGACAAGGACCTCAACACTAGACTTTATAAATTGCGTCGATTCCTTTTCAGAACAGTGTCAAGATGCTCATCCCCATGTTCAGAGAGTGAGTGGGAGCTTCGGGTGTGATAAAAATAGACTGAGGGAGTTTAGAAGGACTAGCATACATATGTTTAATACTTTCCATTTGTTCTTCTGCTAGTAATTCCATCATAGTCTTTTCTCCCGGATTTTTCATGGAAGGAATTTCAACTGATGAACTTGAAGAACCGTTATAAAATTGTAGAATATCAAGGATATCTTCATCATCATCGTCATCAGGAATGAAACGGAATCGAGAGCTAGATCGGCTTCTTTTTCTTTTGCAATTGATTCCCTAATAGATTGTTCAAAGGCAATTTGGGAATCTAATTTAGCAACCCGCTCTTGACTAACAAAACTTCCATGAATTTCTCATTTGGATTATCTTGGGAGTGTTTACATTCCTTCAAATCTTTCACTAAATCCAAAAGATCAAGGAGAAGATTTTGAGGAAGTGGCTCAGGCTGTAGAGGTTGGTCATTATACGAAGAGTCGTAATTGTTACAAGGAAATGGATTCCTTGATTGACAATCCGAGCTAGAGTGAGGACCTCCACAATACTCACAACAGTAAAACTGATGTGGCTGTGAGTGGTATGTGTTGTAGTCATAATTGTTATCAGGAACCTGCTCATAGACAAGCGTGTTTCCCGATTGACAATCGAGCTGGAATGTGAACCACCACATACTCACAACAGATAAAGCTGCTGAGTCTCACAGTGTGGTAGGCGATGGAATAAATCGGTCGTGTCATGGTAGGAATAGGGATCTTGGTTATAGACAGGACCGTTTCGATTCCACCACGCTACAAGCTGGGCAATTGCCACCATAATAAGGACCACCACACCATTGACAACCAAGAGGGTGAGGATAAGACATAGAAAGAATCAAAAGGTTTTAGAGGGTAAGAAATGAAGAATCAAAAGGTGAGAGGGTAAAGATGGATATTTCTGGATTTTTGGATAAACATTTTGTAAAAACAAAGAATGAAAATCTTTTTGGATTTTTGATTTTTAAAAGAGAATATAAACACATACAGATGGTATAAACAAAGAATGAATATCCAAATCACTAATCTGCTAAACGTAAGATTATCAAGACTCCGGCGTGGCGCAAAAATTTGATGCGCTCGAGCAGTCAAGCTTTATCACACAAGTCTGCCACTTGTGAATGACAGACCGTAACAAGCTTAAAACGGCTCAGGAACGAACTCAATGAAGATCTGGGGAGTACAGTGTTTCCCCGGGTCGTTATGTCCCAGCGAGCTATGCAATGGATTATCAAACGTATAGTGATCGCGAGATTTGAACGGAAAAAGGAGATTTTGGATTATGATTATAACTAAGGAAAAGCCAACAAATTACAACGGCTTAAATGCAAATTAAAGGAAATTAAAAAGATAAAATCTATTAAATAAACGCTATCACTATAATTAAAATGATGTTTTTTGTGATTTTATAAAACAAAATAACTTAAATAAACTATTTTAACTAAAACGTAAACTTAAATTATCTAAAAACGTAACTTAAAATGAAAACGTACGTTATTTATAAAAATTACATCTGGAGCGCAAGATAAAACGTAAAATTTGTGAAATAAAAGTCCTACAAGTGTAAAAACAATTTTTCTAAATTCTAATTGACTAAAAATAATTTTAGGAAAAAGCGGGTATTTTTCGACTTATATATTATATATTACAATTAAAACTAATTAACACTAGTTTATTTATAAAAATAGTAAATGATTATGGAAAAATCGAAAATTTTCTGAAAACTATTCTATCCTAACAGAACCTAAGAAAAATAAAAAGAGGCCAACACTTATCCGGATAAGCATGTTAATAAGTTGCTAAAGTAATTAAGCTAAAAGGTGGACTAAATGGTTAAATAGATAACAAGTGTAACTTGTAGCATAAAAGACCCAAGGGCGCAATTGGTTACAGGTACACATGCTATCACTCTCATCCAAGGGAGAGGTCCCAGGTTCGACCCCTGCCTCTCCCTTTTTGCCAAAATATTTTTTTTTCTTAATTTTCTTGTTGAAACTCAAAGATGCAATCAAAATAAAAGACTTTTATTAAAACTTTTCTTCTAAGATCAACCCAATAAGCTGTTTTAACGGCTTATTTGACCACTGCTGTGGCAGACCCATCCAAACATCCTATATACAGTTTTTGTGAACACAAATAAGCTGTGGATAAGCAGTTTAAAGAAAAGAACCAAACTGAGACATGAATTCAACTATCCAAAATAAGCTAGAACAATCAAAAAGCAAACAGAATTAAAAGGGAATAAGCAGTTGGCTAGATGAGCTATGCTAGGGAATCCTAGGCTAAGTACATGGAAAATAAGCAAGGTAGAAGCTCAAATGAGTACTCTATAAGCTGAAGTTAAACCAAACATAAACTAAAAATACTAAAGGGCAATAAGAATCCTAGAATAAGCTAACTACAATCCTAATAAGCACTAAAACAATAAGTAACTTAACTGCTGTGGTGGTTCAAGAAAAGCAGCACCGGGGTGCTCTTTGGGGCTTATTTTAAATAAGCTAGAGAGAGAGGTAGCTTGTGAGCTTCTGAGCCTAGAGAGTCTACCTAGTCCACTTGCTTTTGCCCCCAACAGACACTGTCAATAAGCTGTTTACAGCTTATTAATAAGCTGAGAAAAAATTGCTGAGATGGGGGAAATCCCCTGTGCACAGATCATGCAAACGCCCAAGCCACCCACTTTGAACCTATTGCAGCCCTAGTAAAACATTTTAGTGAATTTTTTTCTCTTAACCACAATTAAACAAGCTGGTTGACTTCCTATTTTTATTTTTTAAAATTTTTTATCACAACAAAATCTTCACTAAATTGCTTATGAGAAATGTCACAAATCAAGTTAAAAGAAAAAAATGACAGATTACTTTTGACACCAAACCTTTTCAAAACTTTTGCATTCACCTCACATAGGTCTAAACTGACTTGGATACACTAAATTAAGTTTGACTTCTCCAGTCAAAGATGATATAAACCTGTTTGACCCATTTTTCTAACTTAAAACCAAACACTCCCTTACAGGCAGAAATGGTTTTTAACATTGATTTGTTAATTTGAAATTGTAAGGACCAACTCATACATTTTCATGACAGACTAAACTGAGCTTAATTAAGACTTCTAACAAGCTTTCCAACCCAGAACATGAACAAGTATTCAAGACAGAAAAACATATTAAAGAAAATTTAGACTGCATAAAATTTGGAAATGAAAACTGAATGTAAATTGCATTAATTGAGAATGAAAATTACATGAAAAGGAAAATGACAATGAAATTAAAGATGAGCCAGAAACATAAAGTCTAGACTAAAAGCGAAAGACTAAATTAAAACTAAAAGAAAACTCACTAACTACAAAACTAACTAACTACTCCCCATCAATGGCAACAAGAACTCTTTTATACTCCAAAGCTTGGTCTTCACCTCTCTCTTGCTTCTTTCTCGTCTCTGTCTTCTCTCTCATGAGTGAGATAAAACAATAAAACACGCATGACTGCCCTCTTGTCTCTCTGTCTTCATTCTTGGTGTGGGGAACAAAAGTTTCCCATGGTAGCTAGGGTCCTGTGATGGGATGGGTTGACAGGTTTTTTTATTTGTGGCGTGGTTCTTGGGAGTTGGAGGGTTGTCAGGCTTGGTTTTGTGGGATTATGTTTGGGCGGGAAACAAGGGAAATGAGAAGAGAGATGTGGTTTTAGGGTAACTCTTTGACCGGGTAAGGTTTAGGGTAAAAGATGGGTAAAGGGTTAATAACTTGGACCGGGTAAATGAATGATTGGGTTTGGGTATTTTTGGGCCTCAATATTAAACATGGACTAAGGATTAACTATGGATCCAAATTGTATTTAAAGGACCAATCTTGCCAAAGCGAAAATTCAGGGACCACGAATGTAAATTCTGATGATGTGTTCAAGGGCCAATCTTGACATTCTCCATTAGACCAAGGATTGAATTTGTCATTTTTGAAACTCAAAGGGTATTTTCTGTCAATTTCTGAAATTTCAGGGACTGAAGTTGTAATTTCTCAAAACTTTTGAAATTTTTCACCAAAGGACTAATTTTGACAAGTTATGATTTAAAAAGGGCCTTTGGTGATTTTTCTTTTGAAATTAGGACTCAGGGACTGATTTTGCCATTTTCTGAAAGTCGGGGGACTGAAACTGCCAATTATGCAAACTTTGCTCGTTTTTCATCTGATTTTGAACATTTTGCATCTGAAACATATAAAATGCACTTTTGGAATATTTTCAGTGTTTTGATGCATTTCTGAGCATTTTTAGACGTTTTGCAGTTCAGATTTGACTAAAAATGATGAGTATTTACACACTCATCAAAGGGTGCTTAAGTACTTGAAGGCAATGAATGATGTAGGTAATGATTGTCTTTTATGGAAGGATTTGGAACTTCCAAGAGTACCAATGGGTGAGCAAGAATGACACTAAAGATTTAGAGGGTCAATTAAAACTAAATGATCCTAGAGATCAGGTTGTGTCTTAGGATAGTGTTTCGGAAGATATCCTAGAAGCTTTGAGATGGGAAAACTAGATTTTGATCAACTTTGATCAATTTTGAGGTGAGGATAATTTATGAGAAATTTTGCCATAATCGAAAGATTTCTAAGATTAGGTGTGAGGGATCAAGTAGAAAATGAAGTGTGAGTTTAAGAGCGGAAGAGTAATGGGTTAAAGATGAAATGGTAGATCTACAAACGTCTTAGAGTGTGATCTAGGTGAGTTATGTGTGAATAGGAAAGATCAACCTATCTTGATAAGGACTTAATTTTCCTTAAGACATTATGTTTAGCTTAGTGTGAGATGTTCTAAGGATATGTTTGAAATATAATGCTTGCAATTGCATTTTCTGATTTCCGGATCCCACGGTTCCCTTAGTGTAGGGATCCGTCTAGCACAATCTTTGGGATCCGCCCATCTGCTCAGCAGGACCTTTACTAAAGGTATGCAATGATCTTGGCAATGCATTATATCTCAAAGATATCAAATGTAATATGTTTTATTTCATGAGGGGAATTGGATTACATTGATAAAGCACGAGTACAAAAGGATTGATCCTATTTGAAAGACTACTAAGTTCCTTAAGTGTTTTCGCTAGATGGATCATCAAATGGTTGATGAGTGTTGGCGGATGTAGGAATGAAGAACGTCTTCATGAGGGAAATGTTCAGCGGTTCCATCATCTTGTTCACAAGTACGTACAACGGACTTTGAAATTGAGGATGAAAGTACATGACATTGTGATAGAGGCGCGTCAAGAACATTCCATATGGAATGAGTTTGTACTCTTCTCCGATGTCCCGTGTGAAGATAATGTTTGGATCGGAGTAATATGGTCGAGGTTTGCATATCATGCGATGTAAATCTTCCGGGGAGGGTATGTGTAAGGAATATGGACTATTTTCTTCACGAAAGTTGGAGAGAGAATCAATAGACCAATCTTCGGTGAAGGCACATTGTCCATGGTTTGGAATTCGGAGGATGTGAGCAAAATGCCCAAGGCTTAAAGTAAACTTTTGGTTTTTGATATAAAACCAAAGAGATAGAGAGCGACCCTCGTTACGAACGAGTTCCACTTGACGGAAGAATTCCATTATGAACCTTGGACATATCTTCTCGTTGATTTCAAGAATTCATTCTAGTCCTATGGCTCGGAAGGAGGTATTGATACCTTCTTCGAATTGTAGAGAGGTGTCTACAATACGTCCTTCATGGAAGTGACGGGTTTCGAGATTGTTGAACCCACGGACATGATTGCCAGGTGTGTTGGGTTCAAGGGAGATGTTCGGAGTGTAGACGCTAGTGAGTGAAAAATCAAACTCATATTCATGCGTCATAGTTGAACCTATATAAATGATGAGTTAATAGAAAAGTGATGTTTGTGATCAACCTATGATTATCTAATGTTTTTACTAGATTTTTATTAACAATGGTATTTAACACTTTATCCTACTCAGGGTTTTGACTATCTAGTGGATTATTACATTTAGAAAGATATTGGTTTTTAATTTGCATGAAAAACTGTTTTCCAGTAGGACGGATCCCACGGTTCCTTTTCAAAAGGGATCCGGCTAGTTTATCTTGCGGGATCCGTAGGTCTGTAATTACAGAAACAGATTTTATGAAAAGCATAGGTTTTTAGATCTCATAGTTTTATACCAAGATATGTGTTTTAACCTACATTTTCTTTTAACATGCATACATGACTTCTAATGTATCACGAAAAGAAAGAAATAAAACAAAGAAAAATGACAAACACATAATAACCTAGATAACTAGACTATTAGTAATATTTCATTTCAATACTAAGAATGATACAAAGGATTGGGTATTTAACCCCAATGTAGATTAACAACACAAAGTAAATGTCTCCGTATGTGAACTTCATCATAGGGAACACAAGTGCGATGAGTGTTAAGACGATAAGTACGAAGGCGATGTAAACCATGTTGAAGATGATCCTCCTTGGTTTCGGTTGAGATGAAGTGAAGTGGAAGATGAAGTTTTGAGTGAGAGGAAATTTTTGAAATTGGAAAATTTGAAAAAGTGACGGTTTGGTAGAATGGTCGACGGTGGGATTATTTATAGGGAAGGAGGAATTTTTGAAATTCGTGTTTTGTTTTATTATAGTATTAAAAGAAATAAAACATAAGTTTTATATACTACGAATATAGACGAGAAATATAACACGTATGTGAGAAAAAGGCTTCCTAATGAAGCTTCTTGTAAAACATGTATAAGCACAAAAGATAATCATATAAATACCTAAATAGGTATACTTAATTATCAAGCAAAGTAAAAAGAAAGTCATACCTCTAGCGCACTTAGAAATGTCTTTACAAATGACACAGCAAATGTCACTTAGACGATTCCCGCTCCTTTGCGTTTAAGATACCTTCTTAAGGAAGGTATTCTTGTTACCAAGCGACTCCTAAAGCTTGGTGGGTATGAGCTTTGACTAATCAACATGACAAAGAAGATTAGTGCAATTAAATGAAGAAGTAAATAAGAAAAATGTTGTTATCAAATCTACATCCAAACATATAGTTTTAAAAAAAAACATGGTGTTTGTTTTTATGAAAAACCTTCTTTGTAGTTTTCAATTAACTATGGATCGTATCAAGTTTTTAAAGTACAATATACTTCAAGAAACTTGGTAACGAAGCTTTGATACCAATTGTGGAAAACTAGAAGGGGGGGTTGAATAGTTTTACCAATTAAAACTTCCTTTTAATATATTTAGATCGACTTATGTCAATCTATTTGGATGTGTGTGTTGGATGTTGATAAACAAGCATATAAAGGTAAGTAATGAAAAGATAAGAGTAAGAAGCACAAAACCACAACACGAGTATTTATAGTGGTTCGCTACAAGGACACCTTCCTTGCCCTACTCCACTCCCCGAGTCACCTACTCGAGAGTTCGTAATCACTACACCAATCTCCTTATGGCGGAGAAGCCTTCACAACGTCGCCTACCCTTTTTCCGGTGCTAGGCTAACCACCGGGTTCTTTCACTCCAAGGTGAACCACACCTACACAATGTCGCCTACCCTTTATAAGGTACTAGGCTAAGTACCTAGTTCTTTTACTCCAAGGTGAACTACACCTTCACAACGTCGCCTACCCTTTATTAGGTACTAGGCTAAGCACCTAGTTCCATTGCAATTGAGGAACTACTACCACACTACATGTTGGGAATTATGTTTTCGGTAGAATCCAGCACACTTCAGCAGAATCCTTCAGCAGTAACATCAGCATAATCCATACTTCACATAATTCCCAACAATCCTCCCCTAAACTGGAATTTGACTTGGTTAAGTTCTAGTTTCTTGATAGATCTTTAACACTTCAGAGCTAGAGGATTGTACACGAACAACAGCAGCAAAGAATCAAAATAAGAACACCTCGATGATGACAAAACTTTGAAACTCCAGATCTTTGCAGCAACAAATGACAAAAGGTACATCAAAACATATTAGTTTCATACTATTCTCATCACATCCAGGTGTGTTAACTCCTGTGAGAGGTGAATCATTGAAAATAATGGATTTGATGTCTCTTTACCAATAGCCATCACTATTGGAGTAGCCAAATGTTTAAGTTAGAAACTATGGTACATCGATAACCATCCGATTTATTAGCAAATTAGCAACCATGAACGGATTTGAAATGTCTTTACCTGTAGCCGTTTGCTCAGGACTAGTCAATTCTTAGGATTGGTGAACTGATTACCAAATATGGTATTCCAATTCCTTTACCACAAGCCATATACAAGTGGGCTAGCCAATTCTTGGATTCCAAAAAGGAATAAACCATGGTGAATTGATGACCATACAACTCTCAGCAATTAATCATGGGTAGTTGCAGACCCTATGATTTTGAGCAAACCATTACAGCTATCAACAGATTTGATGTGTCTTTACCAAAGCTGTACCCTTTGGACTAGCTAACTCTTTGATATACACAATGTACATCTGGTGAGTCAATAACCAGTAACAATATACAACAGTATGCAATTGGGACTAAATGGATTCTGAAGAATAAGAGAGATGCAAGAGGTGTTGTTATTAAAAACAAAGCAAGATTAGTTGCTCAGGGGTATAGACAAGAGGAGGGGATTGATTATGAAGAAGTGTTTGCACCTGTGGCTAGAGTTGAGGCCATACGGATTTTCTTGGCTTATGCGTCTTACATGGGTTTCATGGTCTATCAGATGGATGTTAAAGGTGCTTTTCTGTATGGTGAAATAGAAGAGGAGGTTTATGTCACTCAACCTAAAGGATTTGAAGACCCAGATCATCCTAATCATGTTTATAAGGTAGTCAAAGCTCTCTATGGACTACATCAGGAACCCAGATCTTGGTATGCTAGGCTTTCATCATTTCTGCTGAAGCATGGTTATAGAAGAGGTGCAATTGATAAGACACTTTTCCTTAAGAAGAATTCCACAGATATCATTCTTGTGCAAGTGTATGTGGATGACATTATTTTTGGATCCACAAAAGAAGCTTGGTGCAGGGAGTTTGAGGAGCTTATGAAGGGAGAGTTTGGATGAGTGCTATGGGGGCTGACTTTCTTTTTGGGTCTCCAAGTTCAGTGAAACCCGATGGTATCTTTATCAGTCAGGACAAATATGTGAGGGACATCTTGAAGAAATTTGGTATGGAGAGTGTCAGGACTGCCACTACACCTTATGAAGCTCCAAAGACAAAGACCAACAATGAAGCAGATCCAGATGTGAATGTTCACCTATACAGATCTATGATTGGTTCTTTGATGTATTTAACAGCTTCAAGGCCTGATATTACTTTTGTTGTGAGTGTTTGTTCTAGACATCAAGTTACTCCACTTACTTCCCATCTCAATGCTGTCAAGAAGATCTTTAAGTACCTCAAAGGCCAACCTCATTTAGGCCTTTGGTACCCAAAAGAGTCTCCTTTTAAGTTGGAAGCTTATAGTGATAGTGACTATGCTGGTGCAAATCTGGATAGGAGATCCACAACTGGAGGTTGCCAATTCCTTGGAAAGAGATTGATTTCTTGGCAGTGCAAGAAACAAACTATTGTGGCTACCTCATCTCCTGAAGCAGAGTATGTTCTTTCTGCAAATTCTGTGGACAGGTTCTTAGGATACAAAATCAATTGTTGGATTATGGGTATAACTTCATGAACACAACAATTTTTATTGATAATCAAAGTACCATATGCATTGTCAAAAATCCAGTTTTTCACAGTAGAACTAAACATATTGAAATCAGGCACCACTTTATAAGAGATGCATATGACAAACATTTGATAAAAGTGGTTAAAATTCACACTGATGATAATGTGGCAGATTTGTTAACAAAGGCTTTTGATGGACAAAGGTTTTAACACCTTGTGGTCCATATTGGTATGCTTAACCCTTAACTGCAAAGTTTAAGGGGAGGCATAGGCCTCAGGGGAGGATTCATGTAAACTTTGTAAATTAGTTTATTGATTATTATTTTGTGTATATTTTTGTTTGCTAACACTAACCAGCTAATGTAATGATAGTTTTGTTTGTCTTTGTTTGGTTTGTGTGTTTCTCTGTCTGTTTTATTTTGCAGATTGCTTATCTAAGTTGAAGTTCATCATGGTTGGTCAAATTGGAATATGGTCAAGTAAGCTTTAAAGCGTGTTTCTTCTGAAATCAAAGTACTGAAGTGAGCTATTTGTTTCCACTAAAGAGAAAGTACTGAAGTTAAAGTGTTCATTCAAGAGAAGTACTGAAGTTAAATGTTCATTCATTCATTCAAGAAATACTTTACAACTTACAGCTTACAGATTACAATCAACTTCATATGGAAATACATGATCATTTCTTTATATGATCTACTTAACCTATTCTAGCTCCTATCATCGACTTGTCCACATCTTCTGTTCCAGATGTTGGATATGCATTATCATGATATACATCGCCCATATCTTCTATCCCGATGGCTGGATATGCATGACCGGTACGACGAAGAAGCTAAGGATCAAAATGGGGAGGATGGATTAAGGAAACCATAGATGATGAAGATGAATACACATTTCCTTTGTGCTTCATCTACTGGTTTCACCAAAAAGCAATAAATCCATCTTCTTTATCCCCTTCCCTTATACGATATGAGATGAAGCACCAAACCATGGCGCAGGAAGAGCAAGCACCACCTCTCTTTCGGCACATGGCCTTTGTTGAGGCTGAGGTGCTGAAGGTTGGGAGTATGATGTTCTCTCCTTGTAGGAGTCATTAGAGTCATCAGAAGATGCACTTGGATTCACTACACTATCATCATCAGAAGAACTGAGAAATGGGGATTTCAAAGGTCGAGGGTCATGTGGACATGGGAAAAACTGAAGGAAATCATCACTTGATGATGATGGTGGTGGAGAGGAGGTTGGATCAATAACCTCTGGTTGGTTTTTCATGGTTGATTATGGTTGATTGTGGTTTTTGGAGAAATTAGGGTGTGTGAAGATATTTTGGGGTAATTGATGAGAGATAAGTGTGCATTGGGGATTGTTTTATAGACGGTTTCAAGGCTTAATGAGATTTAATGCGAGTTGGGTGAAACAGTAAAAAGATATTTACTGAAGCTTCTTGAATACGTGATTTGTTTCTGCTGATTGAAATACTTCAGCAGAATGACCATTGTTTCTGCTGAAGTTGAAATTTAAATTTGGTAAAAGGTTGCATTACACGTCAACTTTGGTCAATAACTTAATAAATTTGACCAAAATTTGGGAAACTTCTACTTATACCCTATTTGCATGTCTTCGTCTAATATTAACTGATTCTCTCTTTATTCGATTTAAACACACCTTCAATTGATTAAATCGTAACCCATTATCTCAATTTCTCATGGCGCTTCAATTCAAGAAAGATCATAATAAAGTTGCTTTTCTGGGAACAGCTAAGGGTGATGATTTGTATGAACCAATGGTGGAGTTCTTGAAGAGATCCAAGATTCATTATGCTTTAATGCATTCTCCTAATGTGATATATGAATCATTGGTTACTCAATTTTGGGCATCTGCTACGAAACGGAGTGACACAGAGATTGTTGCGATGGTTGACGGGACAGAGCGTGTTGTAACAGAGGAGTTGATAAGAAGAAAGATTCATTTGGATGATGAGAATGGGGTTTATCATTCTAATGTTGCAGTGATACTTGATGGGATGAGAGCGATTGGATATCAAGGTACAAGGACTGACATATGGCTCAAGAGTCAGTTTTGCCCGATGTGGAGGTTTTTAATTCATATATTGCTTCAGTGTATAAGCAATAAATCAGGAGGATGGGACCAGTTTTCTACTCAAATGGGATGTGGTATTATATGTCTATCTCAGGGTTTGACTTATAATTTTTCTAAGTTTATTTTTGATAATATGGTTGAAAATATTCATAAGAAAAAGCATAAGTTTTTTATGTACCCTAGGTTTTTACAAATGATCTTAGACGTTTCAAACCAAGCCCAAGCATTCTGTCCCATAGGAGCTTTAACTTCTAAACTATTTGCTTCAATGAGAACTAATTATTAGGGGACACATCATCCTTTGCTAGCAGCTATGTTGCCTCAAGGAAATGAGGCTGCTGATGAGGATATTGTTGTTAATGATCCACCTTCTTCCAATGCTACTGATGGTAATCCTTCAGTTTCCATTGATGAGGGCCCTTCTACTACTGCTGAAGCATCTCAAGTTACTCCTGACCTACCTCCATATACACCATCACCTATACGTAGTCCTAGTCCACCACCTACCCATGTTGATGAGTTTGAGACTGTGTTTGATAGACTGACCACACCTAGTCCTGTTAGGGATCCTGTTGATGAAGGTTTTCCTTTCAATGAGCATGTTGATATTTCTTCTGAAAGGCCCAATGAAGCTCCCATTACCACTGAGCAATCATCTGGTGGAGCTGAGGACCCTATTACACTTACATCTATATATGCTCTAGTGAACAGGTATGTGGCTGAGGTTGCTGATCTCAAAAAGGAGCTTGCTGAGACAAAATCTAATCTTGGTGGTGAAATTGTGGAGCTGAAGAGCAAAGTTAAGGACTTAGAGGACAAACTTGGAAAGAGTCACAAAAGGAGAGTTCTGGTTTCTTCTGATGAGGAGCATGAGGATAACTATTTTGAAGCCATATTTTGAATCTCAATTATTAGGGGAGATAACCTACACTCCACATCGCAGGTGACACTTCTAATTGCTGCAAGAGATTCAAATATTGTGCTGGTATCAAAATTTACACCTCACATGCCTTACCTACACTTCCATTGTACTATCACAACCTAGAGCTCTATACATTGATAAATTGTCATGTCCGTTAAACATTTAATTTCTTTCCACCTAGTTTTATTCAATTACTAGTAGTAAAAACGTTTATCTGATCATTGAATACCATTTCACTGCATTTCTTTCATAAAGTAAAGAGAACCTACTAACATTCAATTTCTTTCCACCTACTTTTTATAATCGCTAGCTGGGGCTTTTAGAATCATTGAAAATATCTTGAAATGTATCAAGGTCTAACACCATTTGAAAGTTGTTGATTACTTTTGGTTTTCGTGTAAATATTTAGGAAATTTTTAGATTGGAGCTTAGACCAAATGGAATTGACAAGGGCAGCGTGACACCCCAAGTCACGCGCCACCTCCAAAACAGAAGCCATGGTCACGATGATTTTCTTGTGTGTATGGTGACCGACTCACCATAGTTACCAAGCAAAAATTGTAGGCCCCATTCTAAAAGTTAACGTTTGAGGTCTAAAAAAAAGAAGAAAAAAAAAAGATAAATAACAACCCCATAATCCAATTATAAATACGCCAAAAAATTAACAACCCATTTTTATAACCAAATTTGACCTATAAATATCCCATAAACTCTACATAACTTTATATTTAATCCTTAGAAAAGATTTGATATGGCTTGTTCGGTTCTACATACCATCAATGAAATCATAACTTAAGTTGATAAACTAATTGAGGGGGATATCGTTAAGCAAGCGTTGATCGACATAGCTGTGCAATTTGACAAGGCATGCAAAGCTAAAGATGATATGAGAAAACCATACGCAATGACATTCCACAAGAAAGTCGTGCTCAAATAGAGACTTTTTTAAACGAAGAATCTTCGAAAGATTACGATATACATAATGCTCTGTTTAAAAATGCGGAAAAAAATATAAGAACAAATCAATGCTAAGTTTATTTGGCTACATGAAAAATACAATTAGGATGATTGTATTTTATATTTCATATTGTAACTTTTATTTTTATATAAATGAATGCAATTTTAGTTTGTATGTTTTCGCAACAGTTTGAAGTTTTGAATTTGATAGACTCCAACGGCTATTTTCCCCAATAAATACCCTTTACCCTCATTTATTTTCTCAGGAAACTTCTTATCAAACTCTCTCAACTATCATTCAATTTCACACTAACAATATGGCTGACGAACCAAACGAGGTGCGAAAGGCTATCATTAAGTGATTACAGACCGAACAAGAAGCGGAAGTCACGTTGGCTAACAATTTGTTGGGTAGATGACTCGTTATTCTAACCAGAAGCATATCCGCAGTGAGGAGGAAACGAGGGTGCATTTGTTGTCTCTCGACCAACCACTTATCAGCTGCGGTCTGCATTCTCTGCTAATGAGCTCTAAAGCAGATACGCGTATCACAACCACCTTAAGGGCCGCTAGGGAACAAGTGATGAGAAGCATAAGTTAGAAGTAAGAATTGATCAACAGTTACCGAGCAATATAAAGGCTCGATTCATGTTTTTAATTTCCGTATTGTATTTTTAGTTTCGTACGTTTACGTTTTTAAATTATGTAATATTTTTATGAATTTAATAAATAAAAGTTTTAGTTATGAATAAAAGTATTAAAAAAAAAAAAAATTATGTAATGTGAGGGAAGAGTGACTAAAACAGATGAATGGTGAGAGGGAGTGAGGGAAAGTAGAGGAGAAACAAAACTGATGTGAACATTGGACATGTCACCACCGCTTCCTTTAGCCTTAGCCACTTTTAACTACCCGTATAGTACTCCGTACTTACTAAAGGATTCAGTTAAACTGAGTAAGTAAGATTCTTTTGTTAACTGATTAGCCTTGCATTAGGTCATCCCATAATCCAAGCAAAGTATTTATAGTTAGAATATATATTTTCTCAGGCTCGTAATGGGGGATCAGAAATATTTCACAATAAGAATAAGCTTCCCCCTTCCTTAATATAGCTTAACAATTGTCTGGTAACCATTTCTTTTTCTTTCTTATTTAAGTTTAGTGATGCAATATATTCTTAGATAACATTCACTTTAAACAAAAACGCACTTGTCTTATATATGTAGTGGGCCAAATAATTGAGTTAGAACATGGAATGCATATATGGAGATCATTCAAATACATGATAGTATGAATGTATCATGTATGATACATTGAATACACAAAGAAACTTATTTATATCTTAAACCATATTTGATGATCCTCCAAACACCATTACTGCATTAGCTCCGCTCCAACCAGCCCTGTTGTATTTCGTCGTATTGCACTCTTTCACCCGCGAATGTGGAATTTGGTCTCTACAAAAACATGCTACTCAAAATACATGACCAATTTAAATAAAAAAAATAATTAAATAAATGAAGGATTCATAAAGTTTTAAGACACGATCACAGACAAACTCAAGCAGACATGCCCCAACTACCAAGATTAACACTTATTGTTGACATGATTATACTATAATAGCAAGGTTGGATCAAGTGGTTAACACTCTTGCCTCTGGACACAAAGGTCAAGGGTTTGATCCTCACCCCTTGCAAGGCCGGAGGTACTTTTCTACCTTTGGTAGAACCGGAAGCAGCGTCTCTACCTTAGGTAAGGGTATGGCTGTCTACGTCTTAACCTCCCCATACACCATGGAAGATGTTATTTGTAGTTACTTTACTTTACTTTTTTGATGACATGACTATACTAAAAAGCATCCAATGTTGCATTTTTTGAAACATAAGACCATTACATAAAGCATTGATCGAACCATACAAATCAACCCCTCCTACTTGATATACGAAGTATTTATTACTAAACCTTCCCCCATCTAAATCCCAACTTTCACAAACATTTACATTTTCTTTCCACCTACTTTTTATAATCGCTAGCTGGGGCTTTTAGAATCATTGAAAATATCTTGAAATGTATCAAGGTCTAACACCATTTGAAAGTTGTTGATTACTTTTGGTTTTCGTGTAAGTATTTAGGAAATTTTTAGATTGGAGCTTAGACCAAATGGAATTGACAAGGGCAGCGTGACACCCCAAGTCACGCGCCACCTCCAAAACAGAAGCCATGGTCACGATGATTTTCTTGTGTGTATGGTGACCGACTCACCATAGTTACCAAGCACAAATTATAGGCCCCATTGTAAATGTTAACGTTTGAGGTCTAAAAAAAAGAAAAAAAAAAATAGATAAATAACAACCCCATAATACAATTATAAATACGCCAAAAATTTAACAACCCATTTTTTATAACCAAATTTTTCCTAAAAATATCCCATAAACTCTACATAACTTTATATTTAATCCATAGAAAAGATTTGATATGGCTTGTTCACTTCCACATACCATCAATGAAATCATAACTTAAGTTGATAAACTAATTGAGGATGATATCGTTAAGCAAACGTTGATTGACATAGCTGTGCAATTTGACAAGGCATGCGAAGCTAAAGATGATATGAGAAAAGCATACGAGAAATGCAATGACATTCCACAAGAAAGTCGTGCTCAAATAGAGACTTTTTTAAACGAAGAATTTTCGAAAGATTACGAGATACATAATGCTCTGTTTAGAAAGGCGGAAAAAATATAAGAACAAATCAATGCTAAGTTTATTTGGATACATGAAAAATACAATTAGGATGATTGTATTTTATATTTCGTATTGTAACTTTTATTTTTATATAAATGAATGCAATTTTAGTTTGTATATTTTCGCAACAGTTTGAAGTTTTGAATTTGATAGACTCCAACGGCTATTTTCCCAAATAAATACCATTCGTTGCCTCTCGACCAGCCACTTATCAGCTGCGGTATGCATACTCTCCTAATGAGCTCGAAAACATGCTACTCAAAATCATAGTGTGTTAGCTCCGCCCCAACCAGCCCTGTTGTATTATGTTTTGTCATATTTCACTATTTCACCGGCGAGCAATTGACACGTCTATGTCTTATTTGGTCTCTACAAAAACATGCTACTCAAAATACATGACCAATTTAAATAAAAATAATAATTAAATAAATGAAGGATTCATAAAGTTTTAAGACACGATCACACACAACACAAGCAGACATGCCCCAACTACCAAGATTAACACTTATTGTTGACATGACTATACTATAAGAGCAAGGTTGGATCAAGTGGTTAACACCATTGCCTCTAGACACAGAGGTCAAGGGTTTGATCCTCATCTCTTGCAAGGCCGGAGGTCCTTTTCTACATTTGGTAAAACCGGAAGCAGCCTCTCTACCTTAGGTTGGGGTATGGCTGTCTACGTCTTAACCTCCCCCATACACCATGGAAGATGTTATTTGGAGTTACTTTACTTTACTTTTTTGTTGACATGACTATACTAAAAAGCATCCAATGTTGCATTTTTTGAAACATGAGACCATTACATAAAGCATTGATCGAACCATACAAATCAACCCCTCCTACTTGATATACGAAGTATTTATTACTAAACCTTCCCCCATCTAAATCCCAACTTTTCACAAACATATACACTTTACTTTACATTTGTTGTTTTCTTATGAGCTGTGGTCTCAAATTGTGCCTCTAGATCATCATCTTCTGCTATTGCTAGCGTTGGCTCATGTTGATCAAAGTTGAAATAATTGGTTTTGTGGTCCATTTAGGGGGTGTTTGGGATTGCTTATTGAAAATAGATTATGCGTTTTGAAAATGAATAATCAAATAATCCGCTGTTAGAAAACGTGATTTTAAAATATAGTGTTTGGATTTGATTATGCTGTTTGATATCACAATAATTAGATAATCACTTTTCTGAGTGTTTGGTAAATTAGATTATTTATTAAATTTATATGTAAAATGACTAAAAAGGACACCTTTATATATATATGAGTTGAGTTTTACAATTTTAACGATGAACCATTTCCTTCCTAACATATGACAATTTACTTGCTTATAACTTTTATATAAATCACAAAAATACAATTTACATGCTTATAGTTATAACTTTTATGTAAATCACATAAAATAGTGTAAAATATAACCCACCTTATAAAAAACAGTACTAAAAAAAATTACTCTTTCTTTGGTCCAATGAAGTGTATGTCACCTACCTTCATCTTTTACTTCCTTTACTTCCTGGCATCCCAAAATCAATCCCCAAATTCATTTGAACCACAACACCCAAAAGTTCTTCGTCAACAATTTTATTTGACTATTACCAACAAGTTATTCGTTGATCGCAAAAACATAAGTATGGGGTTTTTGCGACTGTTTGCCGGAAAAATATCGTCGAAGTGAAAGACGATAATGGTTGAGAATAATCAAACCTGTTAAAGATTTTATTCCGTAATCGGAATTGAATGGAGGTAATAGTTGAGAGTTTATGTATTAGGTAGAAAATGAAAGGTATTGTTTGTGGGTATTTTGGTTATTTGACAACAAATCTATTGCTTCTATGAAATCACGTTTTCAAAAAGCACCTCCTCACTTGCTTTTTCAAAATGACGTTTTGAAGCATGTAAAACGCAGAAAAGTACTTTTCTCATTTTGTTATCCAAACACTAGTTTTAGATTATCTTCATTTTGAAAACGCAATAAGTAGATAATCAGGTTGCAAACGCAACCCCAAACACCCTCTTAGTCGATGTTTTCCTAGAGACAATAATGTTACATGTTTGTTTTTCGACCATGGTTCCTCTGTTTAAAATAGTTAACGCCAGGTATAACTTTCATAATCTCTTTTTTTAAATGTCATAGGATATTCATTATATTGCACTTGGTAGTTTTTTCTTGGTTTGAATGGTAAAAAAATTAAAAATATTGTGTTGCCTTGATGATATTGAGCTCACCCAATTTATTTTGTAGACATTTTTCCACTAAAGCTCTTTATATTTCTTGGTTCTTATGTTTAGTGTGACTTTATTTTCTTGTTGCTTGTTCAAATAAAGATTACTAGGATTTTATATGGGTTACTTTTCAGTTTTTCAACCTATCTATGCTACTGTACATTTGAATATGATGCAGACATGTATAACTACTTATGTATTTGTATTGCTTTTAGCTTCAAATATTAATCAAATGGAGAATTAACACAAGGTCCGAAACATCTAAATACATATACATGATCTCATATTGAATTCTATTTGTTTTCTGGGTTTAGAAAATTGATTTTTTAATTGAACTTATGCCACCAGCTTGGATTTATATCCCCTTTGGTAGTTAGGAAAGCCAAAATCATTTATTCTTCTATCTTATTGCAATTTAACAGCAAAGATAATTAGTTACAATGAAAAGCCAATCACTCTTATGTATAGAGTTTGTATTTCACATATCATGTATGCTAGTTTGCACTTAGTGTCTCTTACTTTCGTTGGCGACTCTTGTTAGTATTTATTTTGTTGGCACATTTATTTTCATATTCAATGCAGATTTAACGGTTGCACCGGGTGAGTTTTCACACGACTCGGGAGTTGCACCTGGTGAGCTTTCACACGACTGGGGAGAAGGTGCACTATATGGGGTATTTTGTTGATGATCCCCTTAGAGTGGAAGCTAAATATCCTTTGACATATGCCATATATATCTTGTGTTCTAAGGCCTCTGAGTATTTATTTTAGTCATATTCATTAAGTCATTCCTTAACAACTATTTTGGTGACAAAAGAAGCATATTTGAACGAGTTTACATTGTATTTGTAATTTTTGGGCCTTTAAATTTGAGCTATATAAACACTAGGCTGCATCGTTCAATATAACTTCACCTGTTTTGGAACTATATGCGGAAAGTTACCAATGCATGAAGAATATTTATAATGAAATATAGACTAAAGTTTGCAACTTTTTAATTTCATGATTTAGCGGGAAAAATGACGAAAGCTAAGCAGCCATAAACATGAGTAACAAATAGTTTGCTACATGAAAACTCATGATAATACTCCTTCCGTCCCATTTTTATTGTTCACTTTGACTTTGACCTGTCTTTCTTTTTCAACTTTGACCATTAATATATTTATTTGTGTTATATAATATTTGACGAAAATTACACCAACGAAAATACATTTTAAAACCCAATATATTCATATATTTTTCATCAAGTATTATATAACACAAACAAAAATAATTATGGTCAAAGTTAATGAAGAAAGACTAAAAAAGTCAATAGTGGACAATAATTTTAGGACGGAGGGAGTATGATAATTATGCGTCCATTAAAATAATTCTGAGTCCATTAAAATACGTGGTCAAACCGGATTAGAACGACTTTGATTAGACCATGCCAAACATGGTTCAAAAGATGACACATTTTTAGTTAGATATTTTTCGACATGTTAGTAGCATGTTTGTAAACAAAATCCGTAATGATAGGTGGCTTGCACCTACGGCGGCGCCATGGCTCCACATGTACTGACGTCATAGGGGCCATGACCATTTGAATGGCACCGAGTTTTAGTGAGTGTTATTTTTGGTGATGTGTTATAGAAATGTTATTGCTGAAGGTGTTTTTTTTTCGTTTTGTTTTATAAGAATGTTATAGAGTAAAAGCTAATGTGTCGTCGCGCATAACTCGCGCCCATGGCTCAGTGCAACTAGCTCTCTCTAAAGAGAGAATCTTCAATTTAATGAAACCACAAGGAACAATTTACTCTACATGAAATTAGTTTTCTGATACTATAGCTGTTGAGCTGCTCTTAGAGGCATGAAACAAGGATGACCATAAACATCAAAAAAAAAAAGTTAGCACACTTTATGGTATCAAAATTTACACCTCACATGCCTTACCTACACTTCCATTGTACTCTCACAACCTAGAGCTCTATACATTGATAAATTGTCATGTCCGTTAAACATTCAATTTCTTTCCACCTACTTTTTATAATCCCTTTCTAGGGCTTTCAGAATCATTGAAAATATCTTGAAATGTATCTAGGTCTAACGCCATTTGAAAGTTGTTGATTACATTTGGTTTTCGTGTAAATATTAGATTGGAGCTTAGACCAAATGGTCGTGACAATGGCACCGTGACACCCCAAGTCACGCGCCACCTCCAAAACAGAAGCCATGGTCACGATGATTTTCTTGTGTGTATGGTGGCCGACTCACCATAGTTACCAAGCACAAATTATAGGCCCCATTGTAAATGTTAACGTTTGAGGTCGAAAAAAAAGAAAAAAAAAATAGATAAATAACAACCCCATAATACTATTATAAATACGCCAAAAATTTAACAACCCATTTTTTATAACCAAATTTTACCTAAAAATATCCCATAAACTCTACATAACTTTATATTTAATCCTTAGAAAAGATTTGATATGGCTTGTTCACTTCCACATACCATCAATGAAATCATAACTTAAGTTAGTTAATTGAGGATGATATCGTTAAGTAAACGTTGATTGACATAGCTGTGCAATTTGACAAGGCATGCGAAGCTAAAGATGATATGAGAAAAGCATACGAGAAATGCAACGACATTCCACAAGAAAGTCGTGCTCAAATAGAGACTTTTTTAAACGAAGAATCTTAAAAAAAGATTACGAGATACATAATGCTCTGTTTAGAAAGGCGGAAAAAATATAAGAACAAATCAATGCTAAGTTTATTTGGCTACATGAAAAATACAATTAGGATGATTGTATTTTATATTTCGTATTGTAACTTTTATTTTTATATAAATGAATGCAATTTTAGTTTGTATATTTTCGCAACAGTTTGAAGTTTTGAATTTGATAGACTCCAACGGCTATTTTCCCAAAGAAATACCATTCGTTGCCTCTCGACCAGCTACTTATCAGCTGCGGTATGCATACTCTGCTAATGAGCTCGAAAACATGCTACTCAAAATCATAGTGTGTTAGCTCCGCCCCAACCAGCCCTGTTGTATTATGTTTTGTCATATTTCACTATTTCACCGGCGAGCAATTGACACGTCTATGTCTTATTTGGTCTCTACAAAAACATGCTACTCAAAATACATGACCAATTTAAATAAAAATAATAATTAAATAAATGAAGGATTCATAAAGTTTTAAGACACGATCACACACAACACAAGCAGACATGCCCCAACTACCAAGATTAACACTTATTGTTGACATGACTATACTATAAGAGCAAGGTTGGATCAAGCAGTTAACACCCTTGCTTCTGGACACAGAGGTCAAGGGTTTGATCCTCACCCCATGCAAGGCCGGAGATCCTTTTCTACCTTTAGTAGAACCGGAAGCAGCGTCTCTACTTTAGGTAGGGGTATGGCTGTCTACGTCTTAACCTCCCCATACACCATGGAAGATGTTATGTGGAGTTAATTTACTTTACTTTTTTGATGACATGACTATACAAAAGGCATCCAATGTTGCATTTTTTGAAATTCATCGAACCATACAAATCAACCCCTCCTACTTGATATACGAAGTATTTATTACTAAACCTTCCCAACTTTTCACAAACATATACACTTTACATTTGTTGTTTTCTTATGAGTTTCTTTTATTCTTCTTCTTCTTCTGCTAGTGCTGGCGTTAGGCTCATGTTGAGTGGAATAATTGGTTTTGTGGTCCATTTAGTCGATGTTTTCCTAGAGACGATAATGTTACATGTTTGTTTTTCGACCATGGTTCCTCTGTTTAAAATAGTTGTTGGCAGGTATAACTCTTATAATCTCTTTTTTTTAAATGCCATAGGATATTCATTATATTGCACTTGGTAGTTTTTTCTTGGTTTGAATGGTAAAAAAATTAAAAATATTGTGTTGCCTTGATGATATTGAGCTCACCCAATTTATTTTGTAGACTTTTTTCCACTAAAGCTCTTTATATTTCATGGTTCTTATGTTTAGTGTGACTTTATTTTCTTGTTGTTTGTTCAAATAAAGATTACTAGGATTTTATATGGGTTGCTTTTCAGTTTTTCAACCTATCTATGCTACTATACATTTGAATATGCAGACATGTATAACTACTTATGTATTTGTATTGCTTTTAGCTTCAAATATTAATCAAATGGAGAATTAACACAAGGTCCGAAACATCTAAATACATTTACATGATCTCATATTGAATTCTATTTGTCTTCTGGGTTTAGAAAATTGATTTTGTAATTGAACTTATGCCTCCCCTTTGGTAGTTAGGAAAGCCAAAATCATTTATTCTTCTATCTTATGGCAATTTAACAGGAAAGATAATTAGTTACAATGAAAAGCCAATCACTCTTATGTATAGAGTTTGTATTTCACATATCATGTATGCTAGTTTGCACTTAGTGTCTCTTACTTTCGTTGGCGACTCTTGTTAGTATTTATTTTGTTGGCACATTTACTTTTTATATTCAATGCAGATTTAACGGTTGCACCGGGTGAGCTTTCACACGACTGGGGAGTTGCACCGGGTGAGCTTTCACACGACTGGGGAGAAGGTGCACTATATGGGGTATTTTGTTGATGATACCCTTAGAGTGGAAGCTAAATATCCTTTGACATATGCCATATATATCTTGTCTTCTAAGGCCTCTGATTATTTATTTTCATCATATTTGTTATGTCATTCCTTAACAACTATTTTGGTGACAAAAGAAGCATATTTGAACGAGTTTACATTGTATTTGTAACTTTTTGGCCTTTAAATTTGAGCTATATAAACACTAGGCTGTATCGTTCAATATAATTTTACAAGGCAACAAACTTTGTATATATTTAAAAACTTCACCTGTTTTGGAACTATATGCGAAAAGTTACCAATGCATGAAGAATATTTATAATGAAAAACTGCATTATAGTGTAAACTGAAAAAAATAAAAATAAATAAATAAAGAGTAAACTACACCATTCGTTCTTGTAGTATACGTTGACCATCAAGTATCGTCCTTTGACCAAAAAAAATTGAACCGTTGGTCCTTAACTGCGAAACGTTACTCAGCGTTGGTCCCTCTCTTTAACGGCCTTCATTAACTGTCTTTAAATATACACACGTGATATGCACATGAGGGTATATTAGTCTTTTTCTTCCATTTTTAACTTCATCTTCTACTACATCTTCATCCTAAATCATCATCATCTACCGCCATTTTCTTTCATTCACTACCTTCTCTTTATATCCAAAGAAAACTTAAAATCAAAAAAAAAAAAAAAAAAAAAACTCTCGATCTACATCACGCATACTGGTTACAATAATCAGTCAAAACCCCATCATATCACATAAACGATTGTTATATGTGTCAACACCAAATCCCCTTAACCATAAACCAAGATCCATATCTGACCATTTATTCCCAATCAAACTCATAGAACCTACATATACCTCTTTGATCTACATCAAACTAAAACTCACTTCTCTCAAATCTGTAAATCCTATATCAATCAGAAGTTCATAACCATCAACCTCTATCCAAAACGCCAATTGCACACTCTCCGGTGACTGCAACGATGGAAGTTGCGACTCAAACTGTGATATCTCCAACAATAGTTCCGGTAAAATATCAAATATTGGTTTTACACTACCAATGGACATGGTGGTTACTAGACCAAGGAATTGTCGTTACTGTTAACTTTAATGATAATCACAGTAAATGGAAGGAACGGTGTATCTGAGGTATGAAAGAAGATGGTTTGGGATGTTGTGATATTAGGTGTACATGAGGTATCTGAGGTATGAAAGTATGGGTAGCTGAGAAGAAGAGTTGATGGCAGTGTTGGGATAGCTGTCTGTAGGATATCAGGGGATGGGAGTACTCTGATTATGAGTGGTCTATGTCAGAATTATGTTCACAGCCATGGTTTTAGGGTAATTAGAATCGAGCAAATTATTGGTGTTTGAGTCATTAACTCAAAGTGTGTAAAGGGTCAGTGGTCGCTGAATTTGTTCCTCAACTGATAACCACCTTTGAACTCTGACCTAAAGAATCACTGATATGAATCAAGGAGTATTTGCAGGTTATAACTAACTCAGGGAGTGAATGAATTTTGACTCAGCGTGATAAAGATTAAAATGGGGCGGTTAGATTTTTTTTGTTCGTTGGCACTGATGTTTGGGGTAAAAGTATCAGGGACTGAAATTAGTGAGATCTTTAAAGATCTGTGTTAGTAAATCTAAGATCTTTGTTTTGTTTTTTTTTAAAGATTTGAATTACTGAGTATTGTTTTGATGTAATTTGATTTTATGGGTTTTTAGAAATAAGATGATGATGGTAGGTGCTGATAAAAATGAATAGAGGAGATAGTGGTCGGTGGTGATTAGGGGTGTCAATCGGGTCAACCCGACCCGATAAGCCTCTATTGGGTCGGGTTGAATCGGGTTTCGACCTTTAGAAATATAACCCGCAACCCGACCCTATAAGAAATCGGGTTATCGGGTTCGGGTTTAATCGGGTCGGGTCGGGTCTAACCCGACACCCCTACACCTAAACCGATAAAACCCTAACCCGACCCGACCCTATAAGGCTATCGGGTTTATCGGGTTGACCCGATAAGCTAAGTTGGACCCGAATCAACCCGACCCTATAAGGCCTTATCGGGTTCGGGTCGGGTCGGGTCGACCCATTTGACACCCCTAGTGGTGATAGTTGGAGATGAAGATAGATAAAGGAAGAAGATAGAAGTTAAAAAATGAAAGGAAAAAGACTAAAATACCCTTACGCAAACTGACTTAACGAGCGTTATTTACAGTCGTTAGTGCGAGGGACTAACGCTGAGTAACATTTCGCAGTTAAGGACCAACGATGTAATTTTTTTGATCAAATAACGATACTTGATGGTCAACGTATACCACAAGGACGAATGGTGTAGTTTACTCATAAATAAATAAATCTGTTGTACCTTTTACTCCTCTCATGTCACATTCACGGAGAATGTATAACATAACCTATTTCAATTTCTTTCCACCTACTTTCATTGAATATTACACTTTATTACGGAGTAATACTTTTATGAGATCATTGAATACCATTTCACTGCTTTTGTTTATAAAAGAGAACCTACTAACATTCAATTTCTTTTCACCTACTTTTTATAATTCCTAGCTGGGGCTTTTAGAATCATTGGAATATCTTGAAATGACTATACTAAAAAGCATCCAATGTTGCATTTTTTGAAAAATGTCATATGCGTATGCATTTCATTTTTAACAAGTCAAATGTGACATTTAGCCATGTGTTTGTAGTTAGGCCTTCAAATCACAGCAATATAGGACCAAATTTCTTAACCGGAAATTACTACGAGCAGGGGTGTTGTCAAACGGTTTACCGGGTTGTGTTATAGGCTTATCGGATTGGTCGGATTTTGTTCGGGTTGACACATTTGACACCCCTAACGGCTAACTATGAGTATAGTTTATGAACAAGTTTGATTTTTTATTTTCGAAACAAATATATACATGGATAAGCACCCAATATTTATATGGTGCACAAGGTAATGCTAAGTTAAAGAAACAAGTTTCAAAAATAAGCAAACAAAAATAATGGTCTTATGTAACATAAGTCGAAACTACGTAAGTTAATAAGCTAAGAAAAGAGATTAAACAAACTACCCCAAAGCTTGAAATGGTGATTATCTCAATAAGTAGTTTTAAGAGGTGTTTGTCAAAGCTTATTTGATAGGCTTACGAATTTAATAATAAACTGGTAACTTATTTTTCTAGGCTTGCTTATCCAACGGAGCTTATGAGCTTATAAAGTCCATAAGCTTAAGTGGATAAGTTCATAAGATCAAAATAAGCTTAGACAAACAACCCTTTTGTTTTGATAAAAGATAAGCACTCTGAATAAGCATGTTCTTACCTGCTTATTCTAAAAAAAAGCAGCAATCCCAAACTCACCTTTAGTTTTAGTGTGCTTAACTACTTATGCCTTATTAAGTCAATGGGGGTCATTTTATGCGATCCAAAAGTCAGAAGTTTCGTTTAGGCTAAGGGTTATGTTCGACGTACACTAAATGAATAATATATATATGCAATGGTTGGATTGGATTGATGTCTTTAAGCATTTACTATCACAGGTACTGTAATGCCTGAACTCGTGATGGTAATCTTTATCTTAAGGCTGAGTTTGTATCGATCTCCAAATGTTTTTTCGTTAGATAAACAATGAGCGTAAGCACAACTAATTTGCATCGACGGATAGTATAAGGTAGTGGACAATGTATATATGAGCATAAGCACGTCTCATTTGAAGACCATCAACAGATCATTTAATCAAATGAGGAAACTAAAAAGAAGCATGACAATTTGATGGCATATGTCTATGAACAGAGGAAAAAGACAGGGAATCCGAATTGGCCTCGTGCCTCAACTGAAGCGAAACCACCACAGAATGTATTATCAGTATACAAGTTGATTCGAGTGTTCAAACAAACATGTTAATGGATTTATTATCGCTCTTCTAAGACCATCGGCCAATGCCATGGCCCCCCCTGCTTACATTGACACCAACAGAGTTTAGTATTGAACACCAGACTAGACCAAACAAACCTAGTTGCATCAAAAGGTTTTGCTAAAGGAAACATTTAAGCCTTTAGATAACTTCACAAGGATTGCCACCTTGTCAAATTCAATGGACAAGAAGAAAACACAACTATAACTGTCTCAGTTATGGCTTCAAGCCCGTAGGTACATTTAATGCCTCATAACTCATTACTACCTCCCCATCTACCTTCTTCAACCACCTTTTACATTTATCTTTATACTTTTTCTATTTAACAATCTCAGTAAGGATACATTTGTTCGAAAATTGCGAACACACAAGTATAACAACCTTCATTAGGTGGTGATGAAATTCATTGGCACTGGCCAGTGGTGGTCCAAAGTTTCTTCAGTCTTAAGCTCTAGTGAAGATCATATCACACATGCTCGAAACCATCTTGCATTTTGGCTTTTACTTTTCGACACAAGCAAACAAGTCTTTTCTCATAGTTATTGAAATAGGTGTTCTAGGAAGTGAGGTAGTAACATGTGTCTTGTGATATGTGTTGGTGCGCGTCGTCAGGGAAGTGGTAATCAGGGTGGTGGTCAAGGAGAATAAAGCATTAGAGCCAAGCAACACCACGGAGGACATCAAGGAAGGTTGTATACTCTTTAAAATTATTTTTATTTCATATATTTTTCTAAGTTACTGAGTGGTTTGATAAAACTGTGGGTCATCTTTGGCGTCACTTTCGGGATCATCAGGCACAAATAGTAACCATCGCAGAACTTGTATTTGACTTAAGGAGATATTATTTGATACATGTGCTAGTTTGTTGATCATTAAACTTATGGATGACGTTTATTATTTTGGCGCCTAAGACTCTTTATTCTCACAGTTCGAAATTCTTGTCAAGCTTGCTCGCTTATATCTATGAGGTATGAACTTTAATTTAAGCAGTACACTTGTTAATTTTGGCTTGTGTGTTGGGGATCTTGTCAAACTTGCATCGCTTATATCTCTGATGCTTAAAGTTCAAAACTCAAAGATATACGCGAGCAAGTTTGACAAGATCCAACATACGAGAAAAATTACCTAGTGTACTGCTTAAAGTTCATACCTCAAAGATATAAGCAAGCAAGTTTGACAAGAATTTCGACTTGTAAGAATAAAGAGTCTTAGGCGCCAAAAATAATAAACGTAGTCTATAAGTTTAGCACATGTATCAACTAAGATCTTCTTAAATCAAATACAAGTTCTGAGATAGTTACTATTTGTGTTTGATGGTCTCGAAAGTGACGCCGAAGATGCCACAAAGTTTTATCAAGCCACTCAATAACTAAGAAAAATATATGAAATAAAAATGATTTTAAAGAGCATACAATTCTATCTTCCTTGATGTCTTCCATGGTTTTCCTCGGCTCAGATGACAAGTTAATGTTGGCTAACTAGTTAATGTTGGCTCGTGTGTTGGGGATCTTATGATTTTGGCTCTTATTCGGGCATTATTAAGTTCTTTTGTGCATACAAATTATATTTGTTATACATGTGTAGACTGTCATAATCTTTTTAATATATATTATGCTTTTAATGTTGTTTTTTTGGTTTCAAGATCTTGCTGACCTGAAACCTGGTACAAGCACCGTAAGGTTGCAGATCTTCTTTATATTGATCAAGAAACAAAAGTAGCCCAATGTAAGGCATTGTTTTGTCCATTTGTTTGTAACACTTTCGTTACTTTCATGGATAACTTTTAATGAACTATTTATTGACATACTGCAAGGATTTTGGCTTACTGGGCTTGTAGATTATCAGTTGAAATGAATGAATTTACATTATACTAGTAATTTTGGGCCTTTAAATTTAGGCTTTATACACTAATCTATAAGGCCCATATATAAGTTTTTCTTACTGGGCTTGTAGATTATCAGTTGAAGAAAGCCCAACAAGGCACCAAGCTTATATATATATTTAAGAAACTTTACCTGTTTTCGAAATATATACACAAAAGTTACCATTGGATTTATTACTGTTTGCATTGGGTTTTTTGAAAAAAAAAAAGAAAAAAAAAAAAAAAAAAGACCTAGCTGTTCTAAAAAAACTAATATAGATCGATCAATATCATATTATTTATATGAATCGATCAATTCTAACTGCAGTATTTGGAACATACGAGAGTCCAAGACAACTATAACAACGACGTTGAGTACAATCATAGCGCGTCTGAAACACTCACGAATTACTTCTAGTTTACATGAGATAAGTTGATAGATGGTGACACTAACGACGTTTCGAAATATTTAAAAATCATTATTAAGAAGTAAATTACAACTTTGCATATGCCTAACTTTCATGCTAATCATACTAGTCATGATTTATTGCTATACGTAACTCTAGTCGACAATATATAGTTTCATTTCCACCATCTTAGCCATCACAAACTATTTCATGAAAGGTGAGCAATATTTTTCTTAGTTTATGATTTTGGATTTTGTTGACAGCCTAATTTCCACATTAGATTATTTACTTTTGCAAATAGGACTAAGCAAAAACTCCTTCCTATCACAATATTATTATCTACATTTCCTTTTTTTCAAAAATATTTAATGATTTACTACTAAAAATACATAAGAAAACCGGATGTAAACGATAGTTTATCATTACTTGATAATATTATTATTACACATTCTAAAAAATATATTAATTAATTAATTAAAATTAAAATTGTCATTTTATAAAAAGCAAAATATTAAAAAAATAATAATAATAATAATTACTCCATTGGTCCCAAAATAATTGTTGCCCCATAAAATCTGTTAAAAAATAATCATTATTCCTTTCTCTCTCATGTTTTTTACATAATGACATTATTACCCTTAGTTAATTAATTACATTTTTCTTTCAAATTTGTAAGAGCAAAGGAATCATGGCTAAGCCGTTCTTTTTCACTTGGGCTCCACATGTGTCATATCACTTCAACACACTCACTTAAAAATGTCCGTCATTCACAACTAACCCAAACATCTTCACTTGGGCCCCACCCACCCCCATTTTATTTCTTTTCCATATTTTTCAAACAAAAATTCAAACATTTTAAACAACAAATTTAAAATTCATTAAAATAAAAACATTACAATATATTAAAAATTAAAATGATACGAAATACATAAATCATAAATCTTAATCTTAATTCTCCCCGCATGCAGAATCATACGAGGGAGATATATAACTGGCAAATTCTTCAATGTGAGCCAAACGTTCCTCGTCTAGCGGAGATTGCCCAACAAATCTAGCAGACGAAGTTGATGCACCTGCACCATCGTTTTTGTTCTCCCGATAGCTCCAATTGATTTTGATGCTGATGTTGTTCGTTATCTGTTGAACATACCGCCACAACTTGTCAGCAATCTCGTCGTCTTTGTGGGCTTCATCCATCAAAAATTTGTCGATCACAGCTGTTCATGCGTAATGTCGTTGCAACTCTTGTAGTTTTCTCTCATATGTTGCTTCTCTGCCCTTGCCTGCTCAAACAGATTGATGACGCTTAAAATAGCGTTTTTTCGAGCCTCATCGTCGTTGTCGCATTGATTTTTAACGTACATTTGCATATCTTCAACGGAATGCGGGAGACGGCAAGCCATAATAATCTTGTGTAAAAAGAAGTGTGAATTTTTGTGTTTGAAGTTGAATTGTGTTTGAAAGAGAAGTGTGAATTGTGTTTGAAAGAGAAGTGTGAATTTTTGTGTAAATATGGGTATTATTTATAAATTCGTGGGGTAAATATTTAAATTTGAAAAAAAACATAACCGTTGTTTTACAACGGATAGAATTCTAAAAAGTTTTTGTCGTATTCATTTCGTGGGGGTGGCGAGGGTGTGTGGTGTCGTGGCTAGGGGTGGCGAGCCCTCCACCTAGGACTGGCGAACGAAATTCATACCTCTTGCTCTAATAATAGTATCAAGTAAGGGTAATATGGTAATCTATATCAACTTTTCATATCTATTTTAATTAGTAGATAACTAATTTGAGATATCTAAAACAATAAATGTGGACAATAATATTAAGACGGAGGAAATATATTTTTCTTAAATTGTATTTTTTTTGTCGAGTGATAATTATTTTAAAAGAAATGAAGTATTTGAAACCTATTTTCTCTTGAAACGAGTGCTATTTTGTCAAAATACCTAGGCAATTAACATTATAAAACAAAATATGGTGACACCGCATGACCACTAATTATGCTACCGTTTATACAATGTTTGACGGGAAGTAATGGTCGCATCATTTCACTATTCAGCTCAGCGTTATTTTAGATTTCTTTATCTATTCACTTTTTTTCATTATCTCTCACCTTTCACCTGTAACTGTTACCACCCTTTTATTTTTGATTAAAATATTTATTTTATATAGACATGTCGTACAAAATACTTCTTACAATCTCACAAATGAAATATTTTATAATAAAATTAACTCATTTGGCACAAATGCCAAGAGTTGAACATAGTCACCGTTCGTCTCACTCGTGAGAATAGGGTTTTGGTGTGAGTGGTCACACCCGTGACTTCTAGTCTTATGACAGTTCATTTTTTTGTCTAGAAAAATTACTCGTTTTATTCTAAACTTATTGTTCATTATCATTTTAAGATGTCCAAAATAATTGTTCGTTTGATTTCAATAAATTAAATAAGAATTTAGTTGGTGATAATTTTGGTTGGTCAAAGATCAAAAAGCTTTGGCTCAGTTGGTATTCATTAGCCGATTGGAAAGATTTTGTTGATAAAAGGTCGGGTTCAGGTTTCGGCTCTTGCTCACTTCAGTTTGTGTCCTACTTAGCCAAAAGAGTTACCAGACCTATTCTATGTAGACCTATTCTATGTAGGATGGCTAATAACTAGTGCTAAAAGGTACTCAAAATCAGGGTGTTCTCGCTAATTTGGACCTTTTGTTTTTGGTTGGTCGAAAAATGAAGTGTATAATGGTCTTATCTTTTTTAGCCATGCATTTTGTGTGTGAAAAAAAATAATTTTGAGACTCTAGTACTATTCTTTAAAATAAATAATTATATACAATGTGTATAATTAATGAGAAATGATACATGAACCTAAACTTAGACCTAAAATTATTTGTTATTATCTTGATGGGTTGTTAAATAAGTGAATCTCTATCTGCAGCCATCAGGATAATGACACTTGATTTTAAGTCTAAGTTTAGACATAAATTTATGTCCATGTATCATTTCTTATAATTAATATAGTTTGTGTTTACATAAAGAGAAATGATACATAGGCCTAAAACTTGGCCTAAAAGTGGACCTAAAAACACTTAGCAAGATTCTGAAGGGTTGTAAAATAAGTGGGTCCATGTCTGCAGCCGTCAGAATTTTGCCAAGTATTTTTAGGTCCAATTTTAGATCCAAATTTTAGGCCTATGTATCATTTCTCTTATATGATAAGCTAGGTGGCTTTGTGGGAATACGTCTATGGCAAGCAACGGCGGATGCGTGTGAACTAAGTTAAAAAGTTGTGTGGGACCCACAAGTGCATGATTGCCACGTGGAATTCCAGCACACGTGGAGTATCTATTAAAAGCTGTGAAATGATAATAACGCGTAAACCTCTTTAATTACACACTTTGCAAAATCCAAAAAAGGTTATTCTCGAAAATAATCTTTAACTTACTATAAATCACTTAAACATGTCTAATAATGAAAGTCTTCAAAAATTTAAAATTACTCGCTTTCTATTTATATAAGTCTTTAAGAAAATTAAGTTGGTCTCGATTCGATTAATAATGGGTTAGAGAAAAGTTCCGTAACATGGATGTCCAACCCAACTCGGACGTTCAGTTGGCCCTCCTAGGATATTCAAAAACGATCGATCGATTGATTTGATCAAAATTAAAAAAAGTCTTTTTCACTATTCAGAACAGTGAAACTTTCACACTTTTTATTTGTATACTTTAGTTTTGCAATTTTGTAACATATAATAAGTTAATGCAATTAATTGAATTTACTAATGACGATAATTAACATCACAATGTTATAAATATAAATTATAGTTGTGTAAATAAACTTTAACTTATATTATGACTTATCAAACTTAAATTTTTGTTACTCTCTCCAAAAACAACCACGACACCCTTTGCAGGTTTCATCAAATTAATTCAAAAAAAAAAAAAAAAAAAAAAAAAAAAACGCATTTTATGAAAATATTCTTTACGAATTTAATAAAGGCAAATTATGCAAACGTGTAAAGTGTTTATTGTTAATAATATTACATAAAATATGTTACACACGAGTAAAAAAAATATGTAACACATATTTTATCTTTAGTCTATACCTGTAACTAGTATAAAACACTTGAGACTTTCTATTAACAAAATTTCCTAAGAAAATTAAGTTGAGCAATTTTACTATTATAAAACACTTGGCCTCAATTCGATCAATAATGTGATTCTTGGCTGGAGAAGAGTTTCGTGACATGGATGCCCAAGCCAACTCGGTCGGTTGGCCCACATAAGATACTGAAAAACAATCTATCAATATGATCAAAATTGAAAAAGTCTTTCTCACTAATCTGAACAGTAAAGCTTTCACACTTTCTATTTGTATACTTTAGTTTTAAATTTTGTAACATATAATAAGTTATGCAATTAATTGAATTGAATGACAATAATTAACATCATATACTTAGACAAGTATAATATACTTACAATTTTGTTACTTCCTTCATAAACAACCACGACACCCTTTGCAATTTTCATCAAATTAATCCGAATAAAAATTTGTATTTTATGAAAATTATAGTTTTTTTTATGTATTTATAAACACTCTTTTACTTATATTTCATATCTATGTGAGACAAATATAATGTAAAAAACTGTTGATAATAGTAACAAGTTACATAAAAGTAACTTTATAAGATGTATATTTGTACATTTCTTTATTAAGATGATGCAAATACTTTTTAAATTCGACAATGCATGTGAAAAAAATTTAAAAATAGAATCATATTTTGTGATTGGGAGGTGTAACTTGTTTGCAGGGCCGCCTCATTGATTTGGGTGGCCCGATGCGAAACTACGAACGAGGCCCCTTAAATCACGAAAATCTTAGCTATTATGAAAATTCAAAATTTAATATACTTAGACATGTATAAATATTAATGATATATACTAAATCGGAAGCACCATCACATAATATTTAAAATGAGCTATAAAAATTTAAGTTAGACATGTATAAATATACTTAGACATGTATCTATACTACATTACTAGACGAGTACCCGCGCCTAGCGGCAGCTGTTTCTAGCGTCAGATAATTAATGATTTGTGATATTATGGTGAGTGTTTTGTGTAGCGTTTAAAATAGAACGTGAACCGATGAAAATGCAATTGCAAACGGTTGCACTATACGATAATTAAAGTCTAGACAAAATTCTTAACATCTATCAAACAACATATAAAATCATTTAATGAAAATGAAAGTAAACATTACATCAGTTATAGGATAAAAACTAACAACACACGTTACTTGTTGCGTAAAAACTAACAAAGATGGGATTAATGGTGACTAAAATTAGCGTGAATATGATTAGCCCAAAATAAAATAAAAATTGGCTAATTTTGGCTATTTTGTAAAAGATTTGGGCACATTTAGCCCCATCTTTTTTTTGAAATGAGCGTATTTAGCATATTGAAAAGTTAAATGTGCACTAACGGGGCACATATTTTCTCATAATTGTAAAACATTATACTTGTTTTCGAAGAAAAACTTATAGATAATATACTTATATAGCGACAGATCGTTTTGTGTTAAAAAAAAGTTTATGGGTTCTAAACGAAAAATAAAAAAAGTTTGAAGATTTGGGGATTAAACATAACGTTTTGAAGCCCGATTCGACCCGGGTGGTTCAACCGGTTGAACTGTTCCCGTCGAAAAACGGGTCAATTTAAACCGAGTCAATATGACATGTTGGGTCAAAACGGGTCAAATTAAACAGGGTCAACCCATGGATTTGAAGCGTCTTGTGTCAACCCGGTTTTCAATATGTGTTAATAGTTTCAAATTTTTACTTTTACTTTTGGTTTTTCCTTTATATATAATATAGGGGTACCCTGGCGTTGCGGCGAGTACCCTGTGAATATTAACCGGAGAAATAGATCTCGATGAGACCTGATTCACCAGTTTGTATCGGTTTTAACGGGTCCTCTCTAGTTCGTTTCCGGATGCCTGTTATTGGTTAGCCGAACCGATGGCGACACCGGTTTCCGGTTGAACCCGTTGGTCCAGTCCGATTTTTAAAACTATATGTACCATCAACTTGTTAGCTTGTATGAAGCTTTGTGTGTTTTATTAATTTATATAATGTGTATAATAACATGTACTTTTCATTTTAAAGTGTTTTAAAAATAACATTAATTAGTTTGTTTAATTATTTTATATTTAGAATTATGTTGTAGCTTGTTTAAATTGTACATTGTGAAAATTTCATTGTACTTTTTAATAAAGGGTGTTTTAATTGGTTGTTTTTAATTTGGTAGATATGCTTTTAATTGATTGTACAATGTGAATAAATTATTGTACTTTTAAATAATGGGGTGTTTTAATAAGGGTATTAATTACACAAATATATTTCTCTCTCATTTGACCATTAAACTTTTTCACTTTTTCACTTTTCCACTTTGACTGTTTTTCCATTTTATGTAGTATAGATAATGTATTTAGGACTTCCTATAAAAGGAAGTCTTAAAAATATAAGCCTACACATGTTACTATAATTAGTACGGAGTAATTCATATAATTAAGAAAAGAAGCATAATGTACAATATTTTAATGCACATAATTTTCAGACGTACAAGACAAGAAGCATATCGTACACCACTTTAATGCACATATTTAAAAAAACAAAACACCACATTAATGCTATTTAATATACTCAATTAATTAACTGATCAATAAATACAATTAATACAGTTATTAAAACACCACTAACAAAAAAAATACAAATTATTAAGCATATTGTACAACCAAATTAAACACAATTTCTATATTAAATGTCACTAATACAAATAATATTCAATTCAAGCCCGAACGGGCAACAGACCAAATGGGCTTGAGGCCAGACGGGCTCGAGCCCGAACGGGCACGGGCTAAACGAAATTATTGAAATCCGTAAATTTATTGTCAAAAAGAACATAATAAACTAAAATACAGGGTACCTGCCGCCATAACGCGAGGGTACCCTGCATTAAATGTCACTAATACAAATATAAAGCTCATTATACAAATATTAAAGCCCGAATGGGCAACGATCAAAATGGGCTTGAGCCCGAACAGGCAAGGGCCAAACGGTCTCGAGCCCGAACAGGCACAGGCTAAATGAAATTCTTGATATCCTTAAATTTATTGTCAAAAAGAACATAATAAACTAAAATATATGATTCACCGGAAAAATTTATTTTAGGGTACCAGCCACCGCAACGCGCGGGTACCCTGCTACTAAATACTAATGAGCATACTAAATCAGAGGCCTCATATAAACGGTGGCCCTGTGCGGTTGCCCAATTGCACATGCTAATCGCCGCAACTGCTTGTATGGCATATCATGGTGTTTATTAACTACTTGTGAATATAGGCCGTGACCAACAAGTTTGACTTTCTATCTTCATAGCATTACTTACTACCGACTCTATATAGTCGCAATTCTGCACGGGTATATTACATAAAATATGTTGCTTGTTGCTTAAAGTTATCTTAACCTAAACTTTTTATCATATTTAAAGTTATTGTTATGAAAAGTGTATAACTAAAAATATTGGTCGTTAATTCGTTAAAGGTTTTAATTACATGATACCCGTCGTTACAATGTGTGGATATCAACCAGCACAAATAAGTGGCAAACTACACAGTAATGTTTGTATCTTAAGTTACTTTTCTAACCATGTAATATTTCTGGTTTTCCTTTCATAATATCCTTTCACTTATATAATTTCTTGTATTGCATTATGCCATTATCTTACTGTCACCAAAGTGTTATGGTAAAGAGATTTAATGTTATCACAAGAAGTCTAGCGTTAACAAGTAGGGTTGGATAAGTTGGAAAACCCCTTGCCTCTCAACTGAGAGGTCAGGGGTTCGATCCTCACTACCTACAAAAGACCGGAGGTCTTTTCTAAATTTTGTAGAACTGGAAGCAGCCTCTCTACCTTAGGTAGGGGTAAGGCTGTCTACATCTTAACCTCCCCAAAACACCGGAAACGGTATTGGGTACCCATAACCCGTGGAAGACGGCATTGGGAGTTACTTTACTTTTTATCTACAAGAAGTCTAGCGTTCAAACTTTGTTAAATACATTTTTAAGTTTTTTGGCTAAAGGGCATTCCACCCGGTAAAATGTATTACTCCAAAAAAAATGTTTAAGTACAACACTTTTAAGTCGGTAAAAAAATGGTCGGTAACAATTTCGTTAAATACACTTTTAAATTTGTAAAAAAAATCGTCGGTAACAATCTTGTCATATCATAGTTAAGCCGCGTACAATCAAGTAATATAATCGCCTTTCCGAATAATCCAAAGAGCGAAAACTCCATCCGTTCGCATTATGTAATGATCTATTATTGATACCTGGGGTGTTGCTTCTAATCCATGTTTTCCCCCACTTAAATCCAAAATTTTGATCTCAATCAAGATCGTATGTTCATATACAATTATTGATGTCATTTAGTAGCGGATATATTATTAGTTACTAGCAGGGTTACCCGCACGTTGCGGCGGCGGGTACTCTGATGTAAAACTTTCCGGTAAATCATGTATTTTAGTTTATTTACGTTCTTTTTGACAATAAATTTACAGATATCAAGAATTTCGTTTAGCTCGTGCCCGTTCGGGCTCGAGCCCATTTGGCTCGTTGCCGTTCGGGTTTGAATATTTATATAATGTGCTTTATTATTTGTATTAGTGACGTTTAATACAAGAATTGTGTTTAAGTTGTTTGTACAATATGCTTGATAATTTATATTTTTCTTATGTAAGAGGTATTTTAATAACTGCATTAATTGTATTTATTGACCAGTTAATTAATTGCATTTAATGTACATGATGATTTATTTATTGTATTTAATGTTAGTATTTCTATTTTAATTAGTTATACTTTGAGCTTAAGAACTTGTAAATGTTAGAAAATGTGTTTTAGTTACTTGTACTTTTAGCTTTATAACTTGGATTGCTGAATTTTACGAGTTTCTATATTAAGTAGGTTTTCCTCTATTATAAAATAGTAAGATTCACAAAAGAGTTTGTTTAATAAGTGCCTTCGGGACATTGTTTTTTACGTTTAAACAAAGAAATTGAAAAGAAAATTAATATGTATTAAATACGTTTTTTAGTCGAAAAGAAAAGTCCGTGTTTAAACCAACGCTCTCAAGACACTTGTTAGACAAACCATTTACAAAAAACGAATTTTCAACGAAATTGAAATAAACGAGCCCATGAAATATGAATATATCAGTTTCCAGGGTCACACCAACAACAAATTTGCTTCCTATATAGAGTTTTCCAAAGACACATTGAATTTTGCTTCATATGGTTGACAAGTATTAGTCAAAGATAGGGGTGTTCATCGGTTTGGTTTTCGGTTTCGTGGGTTGTATGGTTCGGGTTAATCGGTTTGAAAATCTTAAAAGTTAAAACCAAAACCAAACCAAACCAATTATAGAACGGATAAAACCAAACCATACACCAAATTAGAATTCGGTTTGGTTTCGGTTAAAACCAAGAAAACCAAATTCAAGTAAACTTCAAAATATAATCTAAAAGTCACAAATAAAAACATAAAAGTTCAAATAAATTTATCAAATCAAAACGTCTCACAAAGTGCTTAAGTAAATCAACAAAACAAAAAGTTTAAGAAACCAAAAGGTTTCAGAACTTAACGAAAATAAATGAAAGCGAAATAGAAATTAGTGCAACATTTAAACATCAATTATATAGAAAATTCAAAGTGAAATATTACTAATACATAAAAGTTGCAGACGACGTTAAAAAAGCAATTGAAACTAACTAACATTTTATGTGATTTGCTTATTTGGATGACAGATGATGTGTGAAATTATAGTAGGAGAGGATACGGTATATGTGAATTTATAGGAATCAAGTAGGTTAAACTCTTGCTCCTATAGTCCTTGATATGAATCAATCCTTGATTTGAGGGTGGTTATTTTATAAGATTTTTTGAATTATTAGGATTTTTTGTTAGGAAGATAAACATATAAAATATGTATATATATAATTTAAACTTTTTTGTGTGGATAGATATATATTCGGTTTTTTCGGTTTGGTTTGGTTATATATTTGTCAAACCCAAAACCAAACCAAACACCAATTAAATACTTCGGTTTGGTTTTAAACCAAACCATACACCAATTAAAATTTTCGGTCCGGTTTTATTCGGTTTCGGTCCGGTTTATATTTCGGTTTGTACGGTGTCAAACCAAAAACTGAACACCCCTAGTCAAAGATTACATTATATTTATATCTAATATCTGACTAATATACCCTCGCAGTTGAAACGAGAGGAGACCGGACATACGATTAAAGACTAATGTCATACTCATGCGAAATAAAATTAATTGTCATGGCTCTTGTCACATAATAACAGTCCCATAAATTTCAAACTTAATTGTCATATCAAATATATTGACTAATATACCCTTGGAGTTGAAACGGGAAGAGACCGGACGCTGAGGCTGTCACGAAAGTCTATACGATTAAAGACTAATGTCATACTCGTGCGAAATAAAATTAATTGTCACATAATAACAGTACCATAAATTTCAAACTTAATTTTCATATTCTTCTAACTTAGTTGGTATTAATAAAAAGACAAGTATGATTACTACATTCTTACACAAGTCAAATGAGATATCAAGTAAAGGTCCTTCCAAAGTATTGACTTTTTACCAAAAGCTCAATTTAATGAATTCATGATGGATGAGTCAACTTAAATCACCAAACTAACCTTTATTGGTAATAAAAGCTGGTCTACATTAGAGATAGACATTAAAAAGATAAGGTGGTTATCACCAAACTTATTACCACTCGATCCCAATTTAATTGTCCATGTTTCTTTTTTTGTATATCATAATTTAATTGTCCAATACTAAAAATAGAAAGAGGAGTTTGGTCAAGTTTACTATATTACCTTTGGTTAAAATTAATATTACAAACTTTTAAGAAGTGATAATTAAATGGTTAAGGGTAAACATGTCATTTGACTAAAAAGTAAGAGAGAGAAAGGAGTATTAATTATGTTTTTCTTAAACTATGTGTTTTTTGTCGGGGGACAATAATTTTGGGACGGAAAGAGTATAATTAATAGGGTAAGGTTATTGGGACGGTGCTTATTTTTTTAGATTGACCTCCACTATTTTATTTTATTTTTTATTTATTTTATTTTTTTTTATTTTTATAATTTTGTTTATATCAAAAAACTATAAACCTGAAAATGCGGAGCAGTAAATATAAAGTTTAATAAGTCAAACGCTTAAAACTGTCAGAAATACGGAACAGAAACTGACAAAAAACTGTGTTGTACTGAAAAAAGTGGGGGGACAAAAGGAATATTCCCTATGATTTGACCCCATAGAGTGGGTTCATATAGTACAACCCAATTAATATGAATGTTAGTACCTCTATCCTTAAATAAGTGTCTAGTTTAACTTTTCAGAGTCAAACTGGATCAACTTTGATCTTGTCTATTTTGCGAGTCTTGTGTAATATTTGATGCAAAATATATAAATTGATTGGGTTTTATGTGTATTTTTCATTGGTATAGTTTTTCATCAAGTATCTATATTACTTATAATGCACGAAGGAACCTCACTCTTAATTTTAAGACGTACAAGAAATTAAGCATGGTTTACAACACTTTAATGCACCCAATTTTCAGAATTACAACAAAGTAAGCATATTGTACAACAAAATAAAGCGTTGTGTCATTTTAAGACCAAAATTCTATCATACAACATTAATGCTATTAAAAACACCTCTTCACAAAAAATTACAACCATTTAAGCACAATATACAATAGCTGCAACCGATTTTCAGAATTACAACAAAATAAGCATAGCGTACAACAAAATAAGCATAATGTAATTTTCAGACTTACAAAATTAATGATATTAAAGTGGTCAATGTTATTAATGACTATAATGAATACTACTTACAAGAAAAGAAACATAATGTACAACACTTTAATGCACATAATTTTCAGACGTACAAGACAAGAAACATAGTGTACAACAAAACACCACATAAATGCTATTTAATATAGTCAATTATTTAACTGGTCAATAAATACAATTAATATAGTTATTAAAACACTCCTTACATAAGAAATACAAATTATCAAACATATTGTACAACCAAATTAAACACAATTCCTGCATTAAATTTCACTACTATAAATAATAAAGCACATTATACAAATATTCAAGTCCGAACGGGCAACGGGTTAAATGGGCTTGAGCCCGAACGGGAGCGGACCAAACGGGCTCGAGCCCGAGCAGACACGGGCCAACGGGTTCGATCCCGAACGGGCACAGGCTATACGAAATTCTTGATATACATAAATTTATTGTTAAAAAGAACATAACAAACTAAAATACATTATTCATCGAATTTTTTTATTTCAGGGTACCTGCCGTTGCAACGCGCGGGTACCCTGCTAGTTAAAAAAAAAATTACGGTCAAAGTTGAACTAGTTTGACTCTGAAAAGTCAAACAGAACACTTATTTAAGGACGGAGGGAGTATTTATTACCAAGTTAGTTTAGTGGTTACCACAATGATAAATTAAGATCAAAACGTATTAAATACATATTTGAGGATATATATAAAAGGAGATTCGAAAACGGTTAAGAAAATATTCTAGTTAGATCGTATATATTTGAATCAAATGTTTGACTATAGATGTGTTTGTTGAAGCTAGCAGTAGAAGTAGCAGTTAGCGGTAAAGCAGTTAGCACTAATTATTTAATTTATAAAAGTGTTTGTGGTAGAATAGCTGTAGCTGTAATTTTAATGTGTAAAATGACGCAATGTTAAATGCTAAACGTTAAATGTTTATTCAAAGAGCATTGAGAAACTAGTGTTTTTATAATTTTATACATGTTATATGCTTTCTTTCAAATGAGCTTTGTAATAATAATGTTAAATGTTAAATGTTAATTGTTCTAAAATGCTCTCAAAAGTTGTCTGCCAAACACACCCTTCATCAATTAACTTAAACGAGGAAAAGCCTTACCGTTTTATCCGGAGCAAATCCAGAACTATAAATCATCAGGTACACAATTTGTTTTTATGTGTATAAAAAAATAAAAATAAACTAAAATGTACGATTTCATTAAAACTAGTAAACAAATTAAGAAGACATTTCTAACTAAATAAGGCATGTATTTATGTGACACAAAATTTCGAGATCAGTTTCATTTTCAAAAAATTAAAATGTTTAACGAAAATTTTCATCATATGACAAACATCCACCGGGTTCTCACGAACCCCCGGGAACCCCCTAAGTCCGCCTCTGCATTTCACCCTATTATTACATGAATACTGCCCTTAGGTTTATAGAGCCAGATATTACTATATTTGAGTAACAATGCATCAACTAATGTAACCTTTGTATGAGGTTAGCCCATGTTACAAAACATTATCGAGGTCGAACAAATCCATACTTTTCATAAGCTTATAGAAAACATACATTGTTAATGGTAAACTTAATTTGGATCTTTGTATCCAACGAAACTGATATCGTTATGTTTTCCTTCACTATATCGGCATTCTTTACCACCGTCATGTCGTGTACTTCCATTCACGTACACATTCTATGCGTATGCTTAAAATAACACCTTATTATCTAAGTATTACTAAAAGAGTTTGTTTAACAAGTGCCCTCAAGACATTGACTAAGATGTATTTATTAAGCTTAAATTTTTCTTACAAATTAAAAAATACATTTAATACGCGTCAACTAAAGATATAAATTATCAAAAATACGTATGATGTTCCATTCAATAAACTTAAACTTTCTTTATGTTCACATGAAACAATGACAAAGGGCGATGCCTAGACAAATCCTTAGTATATGATACGATATAAAATACAAGTAATACACTCATTTCTTTTTTTAATTTTTAAAATTTTTTCTAATAATGTTTAATAAAATTGTGAAACTGAAAGTACATAACAAAAAATAAAAGATTTAAATCAAAAGTATTAAGCTGTCAAAAAATATAGACAGAAACTGATAGAAAAAAGTGCTTCCTCCGGCTCAAAATTATTGTCATGAGAAAGAAATCATAACGTTTAATTAAAATTGGACCACTATAAATCTCAACCACTTAAAGAGAATATTCCCTTGATATATTCTATGGTTTTTACTTAAAAAGGAAAGTAAATAATTATTTTGAGACATCTCAAAAAAATGTAGATCGACTAAAATTTTGGGACGGAAAAAGTATGATATATAGTCGAATACAATAAGAGCAGAGGGTATGCATTGAATTTAACATGCCAAATACTCATTTGTAAACCAATAACATGCCAATGATGGTATTTAGGAACATGCTATTCACAAGCCATTCATGTTTGAGTTATTTCAGTGGCTCAAGTTATTGGTTAAATGTTGTTTTTTATTTTTATTTTTTTAATGTATTGTGAGTGAGGGGTATTTATAGTGGGGTATTTTGTGGGACCCAGTAACATGTTAGTGGTGTGTTATGAGGGAGGGTGTTTTAGTTATTGGTGTGTTATTAGGAGGTAAATGATGTGGCACTGAAGTGACATACCAATAACGTGTTATCCGTCATTGCGATACCTTGTGTTCTAAAACAAGGGGTTGAGGGTTGTAAAAATGAGGTAGGGACCCGTAAATTTATCCAACATTCGGATTTTCATTTCATTTCAAATGATTTTTCTAACTTGTGCCTTAAGTGAACAAATTAAGCACATCAAAAGTACAACGAAAGTACATTAGGACCTACATGAAAGTACACCTGACTGTACTTTAATGTGGATCTCTATGTATTTTTTAATGGGTCCCGATGTACTTTTGGTGTACTTAACTTAGGGCACAATTTAGAAAAAACTCATTTAAAAATATATATTCGTAAATTTATCTAAGAACTATCTTTACTTTAGTTGTTGAACACCCAGAATTGACACTTGCTAAAGAAAAGTTTTAAAATATATATAAGTATCTATCATTCTTTTTTTTTTAATATATAAATAAAAGAGAAAATAATAGACCATGTATTATGTGTTGTAAGCATGACGTGTAGTAACGGTAATGGGAACAAATGTGTACGTGAAAAAGAAATTTAATAATAAAAATTTGAAATGATAGGCAGAGAATAAAAAGTACAAAAATATTTATTTAGAAAGAGAGAGAGATAGAGAAAGAAACAAATTAGCTTAAGTTTCCGCGTAGAAAGATTGAGTTTGAGAAATGAGAACAAACAAAAACAAAAACAAAATCAAAAAGCTTTTTATTTTCTTTTTGTTTTCTCCACGTATTTTCCAATCATTTTCTTTCCATTGTAGATTTGAAAAGTTTCTTTAGGCTAAACACAGTGGTAATCTGGGTCACCCCTGCCACATCAGTTTTCTCTCTCCGACGACCTGACGACGACCTAATTGCCACAGTTGAACCTGAGATTTTTTTTTTTTTTTTTTTTTAGAAATGTATTTGAGTTAGTATTTATAGGATGTAAAAGTGGTAACGTTTTAAAAAAAAAAGTTTTTTTTTTCTTTTTTTTTTTTTTTTAATATGAAAAAGTAATAAAAATTGGATTTGTGTGTTGAATAACTCGGTTGTCAAAGTGAACTAGGTTGTCTCCTCTTCCCCTTTAACCGAAGCCAACCGAACACCCCACAATGAGGCAACCTAGGTCGACCGGCACTCAACCGAGTGAGTTCACCTCCTCATTGTGTTCAACCTTAATTTTAAGGCCAATACTAAGGTCGGGTTGGTTGACCCTTTAACTGAATTGGTGACCGCGTTTTTACCACTAGCTCAATTAAAATTAGTGATAGATTATCTAACTTTTTTAAAGTTATGGTTTGTCAATCAATTATAAGTTTCAATTATTTTGTGTGTGTAGGTTTTTTATTTTATTTATTTTTTGTTGTGATTGTGGTCGCTTTATTATCAAATTGTGGTTATGTGTAGTTTTTGAAAGAGAAAGCTGATGTGACGCGCTGATGTGGCATGGGGTGAAACAATACTTAGAGCACAAGGTATCGCAATGACGGATAACACGTTATTGGTATGCCACCTTAGCGCCACATCATTCACTTCTCAATAACACACCAATAACTAAAACACCCTCACTCATAACACACCACTAACATGTTATTGGGTCCCACAAAATACCCCACTAAAAACACTCACTCACTCACAATCAAAAAACAAAAAACATAAAATAAACAAATGGCTTAAGCCATTTCACTAGCTCATATGTGTTAGGCTCACCAATGACACAAAGTGATGGTACCATTTGGCTCACCAATGGCATGAAAATGAGATGAATTGCATGTTAAATGTAATACATACCGTGTGCTCTTACGGTCACCATTAGTATCAGCCTAAACATTTTTGTATTGACAAAGTTTTGCATAATGAATGTAAATGGATTAGGTAAATTAGATGTATACTCGTGTAAATAAATGGTGTATTGCGACAAATAATTGTACTTGCAAAATTGTGATTTTGATTCGACCCTTGATGCAAAGCGTGCGTTTTTTAAAATTAACATAGTGTTTTTTTTACAAGTTGTCAAGTTTAAAATTGATTAAGAAAAGACATAATTTAAGTTGCTAAGTTTTTGAAAATTTGTCAAGTTTAAGAGATACTTAAGGGTAATTTAGGCAAACTAAATTAATTTAGGTTTCAAGATTCAAATTTCACTATTCAAGTTTAGAGAAAAGAGATGCAATATTTATAAGTAGTATAGATATGATATTTTCTTCATTTAGGTTGTTTGAAATGGCCGAATCTTTGATTCACTTGTACACGGAATAACTTAAGTATTTCAATGACCGTTTATGATATTTTTTTCTAAGCATCTTTAAAAGTATATACAGTAAGATGTTGTTTGTTTATTAAGAGACTTTAAGTATGAATGTAATTCGCACATTTGAATATGAATGTGTGGTTGTAAAGTTTGAATTTGTTTTCATACACTAAGGTGTTGTTTGTTTATTAAGAGACTTTAAGTATGAATCTGATTCTCATATTTGAATATGAATGTGTGGTGGTAAAGTTTGAATTTGATTTCATTTTAATCGTTTAACACATTCAAACATTTAAAAAAAAGAACGGTTTTATTTGAGTGAGATTAAGCTTTCTCAACCACTTGTTCACTATCATTTTTTATAATTTAAATATAAAATAATTGCATCACTTGAGAAATAAACTTTATTAAATATTGATAAAACAAATTTCTAATATATAGTCAAATAAAAGTAAAAAACATTTTCAAAAAAAGCATTCCATCTTATGTTTATTTGACAACGATAAACGTGTTGAAGTTTATATTGGACTTTTTAAATCGATTTACTAAATGAGTTGGGTTATAGAGATACGAGTCTACTAAACCGAATCTTCAATTTTAACCAAATATGAATTGTCACATAATTATTCTTGTCTTTTACATTCTTTATGTAACGAAAAAATGCAATGATTATATATAAACATTCTTTTAGTACGAAAGATAAACTTAAAATACGAGAAAAAAATAGCAAAGAAAAACCCAAATAAAAAAAAAAAAAAAAAAAAAAGCATGACAAAAGAAAAAATTAGAGATAAAGTGTTAAGACACATTCTTCGCATCTAGTTTAATAAGAAGTTTATGTCTCTTACTGCAACTTAATGAATAAGTCAGATTAAACACGTTTTTTGGAATAAACACATATTTTAGACAAAACTTCTAACCGCGTATGAATAAGTCAGATTAAAAAGTTATTAAAATTTATTGTTGAAAAAACAAACACCTCCTAATGTATCTTAATACTAAGCGATTTAACTACACATAAATAACATTGATCTTATCTTTAGCATAAATGGTTCGATGAATGTACATGGTTTCTACTTTCTATTTTGTGTTATACGTGTACATATCACTATATCAATCATGAACTTCATTACATTCTTTTCAACTAATCATTATAATGGACAACTGTTTTAAATAAATTTAAAGCAACCACAACATCGACTGGTAGAGCTTTCAACATAGACGTAATTTTGCCAAGTACTTTCATTTGTTTTCACATCAATTGAATAAATTAAAGTAAAGCAGAATAATAATAAAGCAAAATAATAAGAGGATTTGGAAGTTCTCTATAACTCAAAATATTAGGGGCGTGCTGCTACCCATATCTTCAGTATAATTAGTTTTGTTATTGCTAAAAGTGTGAGGGTCCAGATAGTTTCGAGACTCTCCACTAATTTCTTGTAATCTTATGGTTTTGTTTCTAATGAAAGTGATGTTTATAATAATAATAATAATAATAATAATAATAATAATAATAATAATAATAATAATAAATAAAATTGAATGAATCTGTCAAGTCAATATCTCTACTTGTTATAATGTATTTAAAAACTTTTATCTTTGAAAGTCTCACAAAATTAGGTTAACAAGCATTCTAGTATAAGTAATTATTGAAATAAAATTTAAAAATTTCTCACATTAAATTATGACATTAAATTAAATGTTATAATACTTCATCTGTCCCTAAATAAGTGTCCAGTTTGACTTTTCAGAGTCAAATTGGTTCAATTTTGACCGTTAATATATTTATTTGTGTTATATAATACTTGATGAAAAACTATACCAATGAAAAATACACTTAAAACCCAATCAATTTATATATTTTGCATCAACTATTATATAACACTCGCAAAAATAGATAAGGTCAAAGTTGATCCAGTTTGACTCTAAAAAGTCAAACTGAACACTTACTTAGAAACAGAGGTAGTAATAAATTTATAACTTATATAATGAATTTAATATGTTTTTAATAAAATTAATAACCTTTTAAATTTGCATATAATAATATGATGTATTAATTTTTCACAATCTCATACCACAAAACGCAATCTTTATAAACCAAAATCCATTATAGAAAATTATTAAACAATATTATGGAAAAAAAAGTAAAATAAAAAAATAATTAAGCATGCAACATTTACTTTTAAACTCGGTACTTTGCGCGAATACCATCATAATAGATAAGAATGAAAGAAACCATACGAAGTAATAAATAAATCAAACATAAATCTTAGGTTAACCAAATCTCATATTCATGCAACATGTAATAAAAATAAAATAAAAACACTAAATAAATAAAGATGCTTTCATACTATTATACAACCATGATAAATAACATTCTCTTTATTCAATCCCTTTGACCATTTTTCACATCATATAAATAAAGCTTTCCATCGACTCTTTCTTCTTTTCTCTTTCAATAACAAGATCTCTTTCTTCCTTCTCAATTCATCAACCTTAGAAAATTTCATCAAAAGAAAAAGATCACCACAACTTTTTTGATCTATATATATATGTTATGGACCCTAGCCACCTTCATCATATGAGTGTTAGTGTCGATTCTGGCGGTGGTGCTGGTGCTGATAGGTTTCCGCAATGGAGCGTACAAGAAACGCGCGAATTCTTGATGATACGAGCCGAGCTCGATCCAACTTTCATGGAGACGAAACGTAATAAGGTTTTGTGGGAAGTTATATCTACAAAAATGAAGGAACGAGGGTATAATCGAAGTGGTGAACAGTGTAAATGCAAATGGAAGAATCTAGTTACACGTTATAAGGTACTACATGTGAATTCATTCATATATGTATATATTTTTTTTGTCTTTGTAATAAGAACACAAACAAAACATCCTCATGAAAACGAGTAGATTTATGGGTCACATGATTAATTATATCATAAGATTTGTAGGGTTTTATCCAGAAATTTCATTTTTATATTCCAAAAAGAATCACATTTCCTTGAAAAACTTGGCCAAAAAAATTAGAACAAACATTAGAAATGTATGCTTTTTTTGAACATTGGTTTTCAATATCTATATGTTGAATGAAAATTTGATGACTTATAGATTTAATGCAATGATACAAAATTGTATTGATAAATACATATATACAAGAAACAATGAGCTTATCTGATTTCGATTTATATTTCATAAAACCCTAACTTTCTGGCTTATTTTGAGACTTAGGGTTTCTATATATAGCTTACTACGATATACGGAGTAACAAGTTTATATAAGCTCATAAGTTTCGTCATAAGTAAGAAAACAGGGGTTTATAAAGTATAATATTGTGATTCAAAGCCAAAGGTCGTTTAGGGTGTGTTTGTTTAAGCTTATATGTAGGCTAATTATGAGCTTATCTGATTTCGGGTTATATTCGTAAACCCTAACTTTCTGGCTTATTTTGAAGCTTAGGGTTATATATATATATATAAGCTTATTACTATATAACAAGTTTACATATGCCCATAAGTCTCATAATAAGCTAGAAAAGCTCACATATAAGAAACTAGGAAACAACTATATATACACATTATATTCTTGTCGACAGAGAAGTGAATAGCCCCACATAACGTGTATATATAATGGTACGTCTGTGTTTATGTTGTCATTTTATAAGGGCCACCAACGTGTTACAATAAATGATGATGATGTCTTGTAGTGCAAGAAACTAATGATTGGTTTGTTGCTATGAAACATATTTAGGGGTTTGAGACAATGGAACAAGAAGGTATGAGGCAACAATTTCCATACTATAACGAGTTGCAAGCGATCTTTACGGGTCGAATGCAAAGGATGCTATGGATTGAATCAACAGAAGGTGGTGGATCATCAAAGAAGAGAGTGATGCATTTGTCTTCGGACGACGATGATGAAAACGAAGAGAGTGATGTGGAGAAAGCGAGTGGTAGCAAGAAGAAAAAGAAGATTGCGACGAGTGGTAGTAGAGGATCAAATCCGCCCGATAGTACTACAAATGTTAGTCATTTGAAAGAAATACTAGAAGACTTAATGAAGCAACAAATGCAAATGGAAACTCAATGGATGAAGATGTACGAGGCGAAAGAAGAGGAGAGGAGAAAGATCGAAATGGAATGGAGACGGAGAATGGAAGCGTTGGAGAATGAGAGGATTATGCTCGATCAAAGGTGGCGAGAAAGGGAAGAACAAAGAAGGATTAGAGACGAAACTAGATCAGAGAAACGAGATGCTCTTATAACGGCTCTTTTAAACAAGCTCCAACGCGAAGATTTGTAAGTTTATGTCAGTTTTCGTTCGCGTAAAAATGGCTTAGATTATGAGGTTAGCTTATGATCTTCTTCTAGCTACATAGGATGGAAATAGTTGGGATAGATCTTGGTAGACATTTGTTGATTACTTGCACTTATGCAGCATTCTTTCTTAGAAAAATCTGAAGCTTTGCATCACAAGTACTTGGAAGTTTCATTTTATAATATGAAGATAAATTAAAAAGCTTGATGTCATTAAGAGGGTTACTTGCTCTAAAAGCTAACTTGATTATAAGTTGCACCATTAGCGATTAGACCTGGCAATCTAGACCTAAACAAGTCTAGATGGGTTTATATTGAAAAGTGATAATTTGTACGTTAACGTTAGTCTAACAAACCCGTTCCAAGATACTTCTTCAACACTTTTGAAAGTGATCCACGTAGACCCATAAAGTGTGAAGAGTTGTGTTTATGCTAACATCGATTAGTAAAGAAGAAATATTTGAAGTAGATCTTGGTAGATATTTGTTGATTACTTACACTTATGCAACATTCTTTCTTAGAAAAATCTGAAGCTTTGCATCATAAGTACTTGGAAGTTTCATTTTGAAAAGCATCATGTCATTATAAGGGTTACTTGCTCTACAAGTTAACTTGATTATTAGATGTTAACCCCTATTTCTATTTGAAGGAACATATAACAACTAGACCTGGCAATCTAGACCTAAACGAGTCTAGATGGGTTTATTCGGAAAAGTGATACTATAATCTGTACGTTAATGTTAGTCTAACAAACCCGTTCCAGCATACTTCTTCAACGCCTTTGAAAGTGATCCATGTATAAACCCGTATGAGTCTAGATTGCTAGGTCTACTAACGACTAACGAGTAACATGACCTCTTCAATATGAATATGTCACAATACAGTTAAGATTGTGTGCATACATCTTTAAATTTGTATAACCAACTGGTATCATTTATATATCGTCCCCTATTTGACTATAATTAAAAACTTACACCGACAACCTGTTAGAAGTTGACTTTTGTTATGTATTCTCAAATATATACTGGTATATTATTGGCATCATTACTTTTAAGATTTGAAATTCTCAAGTGTCAAATCAACTCGTTTTTGTTTTGCAGTGTTCACATGATTATGATGATGATCATCATCATACAAGCTACATATGCATTCACTAATGACTTATTTAAGAATGAAAAAAGATAAAAAAAAAAATTGCTAGTATCAAAAGTAATATGCACATACATATCTGTATAACTAATTAAATAGTTTTTAATGGTGATTATGATATTTTATTGGTGCACAATATCCACAAAAAATGTGTAAATCGGTGATAACTATCATCTAACAAGGAATATTTTTAGCAACTCTTCTGGCTCAGTGGGCCACCAACTGAAGTGAGCAGGAGCCAAGACTCTTTTTAGACGATGTGCATTATGAAACTAGACATATAATTTAATTTGATAAACAAAAAAGTTAGTTATATGTAAGTCATTTATTACGTTAAGTTCACATGGATTTAGTTGGACATAGTTTTGTGTCCATGTTATATCTAGTTGAAAAGTTGGTTTGACTAGCAATTATAATGTAACACACGTACTAATATTTAACATATATTTGACTAATAGTATATATTTAAGAGGACACAAACCTTATATTTGACTAATATTTATTACATATTATAGTTTTGTTGTATATTCAACTATCATAGATAATTAGTTGTGAATGTCATTCCAAGTTAATAGAATTGATGTTTCTCAAAATGCAACAACAATCAAAAGCCTTAGGTCAAAGAATGTGATAAGCTCGTAAACTCATTTATTTGAGTTTACATGCTTATCCACCGAGTTTATGAGCTTATATAATTTATAAGCTTATAAGCCCATGACATAAGTTTAGAAGTTTAGACCTAACCTCCTAACACTAAAGACACATATATGCTACTATAATTGATTAAAACAAGTGTATGACAAGTTTGATCATCGTTGACCATGGTTGATCGATTTACACAAATTGAAAAAGTTAATGGCCAGTTAACGCTTAAAAGGCGACTAATCGGCCTTGTAGACTTTTTTTTAACACTGCCTAAAATAATCATCCACTAATTTCAATTGATAAAAAGTATTAGAAACTATTAGAATAGTAGTGTTTTTCATTCCAAAGACAGCCCTTTTGGTAAAGATGCACAAAGCCTTGGCCGGCCCATTACCTAAAAAATGTTAAAAGACTTTTTGGGCCCAAATGGTCCTGAGTCATGACCAGGCCAAAATGGGCTTTTTTTAAACGCATTTATGTAAAAAAAAGTTTTCATCTTCATTTGTTCATTTGTTGAACCATTATTCAGTCGTGCTATAACTTAATATGTGCATATTTTTATGTAAAGAAAAGCATAAGAATATGTTTACTGGTAGCAAACAAGTTTAACAAGTAACTGTCTTCACAAAAAATATATCTTTAATGATTTCATCTATAAAAAAGTGCATCACTCTTTTTACTCACATAAATTTAACGGGTTTTCAGGAACCCCATAAATTTTTGCCCTGTAGTGTAATTTTTTGACAAAAATATATGCATGGCTCGGCTTGCTGGGCCGGTGCGTGACCTTATGACGCCATGTCCGGTGCCGGTCTGACGTTATAGAGTCACGTTACACGTCAACGCGAGCCTTTCCCACCATCGAAAACGAGCCCTCTAACATGTCGAATTGTCAAGTGCTACCACTATTTATTAAAATGACATCATCACATTAAATATTGTATAAGGACAATTTCTGTTGTTCACTTGGGCCAATTTGGCATGAGCTTGTTTGAAACTTTTTTTTAAGAGCTATAAGCTTTTAGTTTTTAAATAAAGTTTGAATTTGAGAAACAGTCCTGGTTGGTTCCCTTAGCAAGAAGCTCTTAATTATAAAATAGCTCCAATTATAAAACGCTATCATAAGAAGCGTTCAAGATTTTTGTCAGGCTGTTACCTAATATTTCTAGTATTGTATTAGTTGACGGCGATAATATATATGGGCCAAACCAAAGTCCACTAATTCCTACTACAGCGTACTACTTCATAAAGAACATTTATGAAATATAAAGCTACAACTTGTAGAATAAACAGCTTACAGCTTAGAGCTATCAGCTTACAATTAAATAGCTTACAACTAGTTTGCCAAAATTACGTTATTAAAACGGTCACCCATATGTTTACAATTAAAACCTGGCATGACTAAAATTTATTTTGGCATATAGAGATCGGAATGCAAGTGGCAAAAATTATTCTAAGGGCAAAAGGCACAAAAAAATACCCAATTTAAGGATGATTTCCAGTCAAGGTATCACACTTTTTTCTTTGCATAAAAGGTACCCAACTTACTTTTTTGACCAATTTAGGGACTTTCGTTAAATATTTAACGATTATCCGTTAAGTTTTACATTTAAAGTTAACCTGGCGCATGGAATTAAAACTAATTCGCCCTTAAAATGATTTTGTACATATATAACCTACTTGGTAACTCCAATTTGACGCACAAAAAAGCGGAGATTTTGGTCAGCGCTGAAGCAATAACCTCCTTCTTTAGGGTCACAATTTAATGCGCTCCCCTCCTTAACCCCTCTTATAGTTTGTCAAAATTGGATGAGCCGTTCTCACTATTTGTACCAAAACCATAAATCAATTAAACTTATTGAAAATTTAACTCTTAAAAAACAAATCAAGTTTCACCATTATTTAGTCCAATTTATTTTTCTATTCGAAATTACCATTTGCTTAAAACTTGTCACACATAATAAACAAACAAGTAACAATAAAAAATAAATAACTAAAATAATGCGCACATAACTAACAATTAATACGTGTAAATAAGTAGCCACATGCAACTTATTTGATAGGGGAATTGCATATATATCCCTCCAAAGGTGAATAATTCCATATATATCCTTCTTACAAGTTTTTGATGCACATAGTACAATGATTTTTATGCATGCAAAGGATATATATGCAATTTTGCATCTTTGAAGGGATATATATGCAAATGACCCTATTTGATAAAACCTATTAATAATCAATATCTAGGTTAATTAACGTATATATCAACTAGGGCTTTCACTCGCACAATTGAAAGTGAGCCACATACATCGACGAATCGATTGCGTAAGCCATAATTAAAAATATATCAAATTGCACATAATTGATTCATTAATATATATAATTGGAGTCTTCCCCAATTCAAGATTTATCAAAACATACATGTGATAAAATAACTAATTAACAATTAAAATTCAAGCAACCATCCATGACGAACATGTATGTATCATCATGGATATAACATAACAATTATTCAATTAAGTCACAAGATCGCATACAATTCAATGTCACATAACACTTTATTTATGAATTTATCATGTAACAAATATATTAATTATAGGATTCGATATCGATAGCTTAACAATTATTATAAACCCTAATATAATTTTTAAAAGAAATCGACTAAAAAAAAGTTTTTAGGGTTTCGACCCATACAAAATTTTTTCCAATCCATAAAAAAAAATTAAAACATATTAGGGCAAAAGCCCTAACCCTAAAATTAGGGTTTACATAATCATAACCAAAACCATAAAACAATCATATCAAACAACATACAATATTCGTTTTTTTATGTGTTTAGTAATTAATTACTCATTAAATCAATGACTCGTGATGCCCTTTGTTGAATTTATATACTATGACAATCATATATAAAACACATAAAACATCAAAGAAACATGCGAAAGTGTATATGTACGATTAATGAATAATTAACTAACATAAACATAAAGTATGCGTACCTTTTTTATTCTAGCCGAACAAGAATCAATTCCACAAAACTAGCAAGTGATGCACCCTAATTAGGGTTTATAGGATTATATGAATTACCCCTTACCGATTTTGTAATCCAATCCAAGATACCAACAAAAGTATGTTAGTACCACGTTCTTGTACACACGAACTAAATCAAATTAAAGTAATGCTAGTTTTAATCACACGAAACAATTTGGTTTGGAAAAACAAGTGGATCGACACCCTTGAGGTGGTGGTCGATCGTTTAGAGCAAAACACACACAACTAATTTTAGGGTTTAGACAATGAGTACAAGAGATGCAAAACTAAGACCCTAGGCCTTGTATTTATACCCAAAGTAACTTTGTTACCAAGTTAAGTTTGGGTTGGGTTGGGGTTCCCTCTTGGCCGATCGGTGGACTAATCCCCAAGGGATTCCGGAACCTTCCCAATATCTATTTTGCAATCTAGTCCATCCATTCAACATTTAACGATAGTTAGTCCATTACACTTAATTAACTTAACGTCCGTTATATAATTCGTGTAATTAATAAATAGGTATAACATTTACATTTAATTATTAACTTTAATTCTCATACGTAAAGCGTGCAATCCCGTGGTTTTGAGTTCGATCCTAACTCACGACTACTAATTTATATCCATAAAACTAACAGCTGCCACCACCACAAATCATCGTCGCCACCACCAACCCTACCCACCACCACCACTACCAAGCACCGCCTCCCCTACCAATCCAACCCACCATCGTCGCAAACTACCAACCCCATCCACCACCGTCGCAAACCACCAACCCTACCCACCACTACCACCACCGACCATCGTCGCCACCACCAACCTCACCCACCAATACCCCCACCAACCACCTTCCGCCATCACCAACCCCACCAATCATCGTTTTAGCCCAACACCACTCAACACTGTCATCATCGTCATTGTCATCCCCTAACCAACACCGTCATCATTACCAACCTAGCCCACTTTCGCAATCACTACCATACCTAACCAACATCGGCATTCGTGGTTGGTGGTGGTGAATAGGTTGGTGATGATGGTTGAGATTGGTGGTTTGCGGTGGTGGTGGGTGGGGTTGGTGATTTTCGACGATGGTGGGTGGGGTTGGTGGTGGAGACGGTGCGTGGTAGTAGTGGTGGTGGGCGTGCTTGGTATTGACGACGATGATTCGTTGGTGGTAGCTGTGGTGGAGTTGCAATGCAAAACTTAATGGATCGTCGTTAAATATTTAACGAAAATACTCAAATTGGTCAAAAAATAAGTTGGGTACCTTTTTATGCAAAGAAAAAAAATGCAATACCTTAATTGAAAATAACCCGTAAGTTATATACCTTTTTGTGCCATTTGCCTTGCCCTTATTCCGTTACAATGCATGACTAAAACCAATGAACAAGATGTAAACTCTCATGTGAAATTCACAAAGATTCTCTTTTGCTTATACATCTGACATATTAATTAACTAGAATTTTAATATAGTTGAAAAAAAGTAACAATACAAAGTCACAATGTTCATCTATATTCTCATTTCCACCTCAGCATCACTATCATCACCTTTCAACTTTGATGGTCATCACCTTTATCACCAGCAAACCCATTTTTATAACAAATTTAATAAGAAATTAACTTAAACTTTTATTAATAAAGTAAAAACATTACACTGATAATTAAAAATTTAAACATGTGAAATAAAAAATGTAAACTAATATGGTAAATTCCACTTCATCTTAATCGCCCCCTTCATCTCCATCACCCTATCAAGGTGTATTCCACTCAAGTGATCAGTAGGGTTTTGATGTGTTTCGTTGTGTATAGGAAAATTATTATTATCATGTTTTACATTTATATTTAGCCGACTTATCCTATAACAAACACTAACGAGCACTATACCCGATCAGTGTAGCTTAGTTGGTAAGTAGAGTGTCGATCACTAAGAGTGGAACGTTAACACTAAAATATCTATCAGTATTTTAATCCTAAGGTTAGTCTATTCAAACCTAATCTAACGCAAGGGGGTTTTTAGCCTGAGAGACTGGCACGATGATTAGATAAGGTAAAATAAAAGTAACAAGGCGATAGACACACACGTGCACAGATATGAAACAAATGACAAATAAGAGGCATGTCCGATAGTAAAGTAGATTATATTTACTTAATTGCTTAGCTATATAGGATGAGTACTAATTCTGGCATTTCTCGTTGGTTGTTCGTATGAGCATTTTCTTTCTCTCGTTTAGCTTAGCTAAATACCCTAAATTCAGTTTTAAGTCTTAATATCGAAAAGCTCTGTCACAACTAATCCTGAATCTGTAATAAGTGCAAACTTAATGATTAATTAGTTAAATTATTTATCCTGTCAGGGCTTACATCAACTATCCTAAGATGTTAATGAAGTAATTGTAGGAGGTGTATGGCAGCGCAAATAAGCCACGATAATCAAGAGGTAATCAAAGCATACACATGAACATCCAAATAAACTTTAATCAAAGCATATAATACAACAATACGATGTACACAGTACAACGCTCCGATGCGTGCAATGATTGGAAACCCCTCCTGCAGGGGGGTTCGTATAAGCTGCCCTAGGAACATATCATAAGTTGCACCACTAATGACTAGACCTGGCAATCTAGACCTAAACGAGTCTAGATGGGTTTATTCGGAAAAGTGATTCTAAAATTTGTACGTTAATGTTAGTCGAACAAACCTGTTCTCAGCATACTTCTTCAGCAGTCGTAAAGAGTTGTGTTTTTACTAACATCGACGGCTAAAGAAGGAAACTCATATAAACCCGTTTGAGTCTAGATTGCCAGGTCTACTAACGACTAACGAGTAACATGACATCTTAAATATAAATGTGTCACAATACAGTTAAGATTGTGGGCATACATCTTTAAAGTATACCGACAACCTGTTAGAAGTTGACTTTCGTTTTGTATTCTCACACACACACACACTCACACACACACACACACACACACATATATATATATATATATATATATATATATATATATATATATATATATATATATATATATATATATAGGATAAAGATCAAATAAAAAGACAAATATCCGTAAAAAGATAAAAAGATTTTTTTCAAAAAACGTTCTCGAAAATTTCCAAAAAATTACACAAGATCGGGTATGATGGTGCATGAAAAAGTTGTGAAAAACTTTTTTCTAAATGTGGATATTTTTTCCGAAAAAAAATTATGAAAAAATACGTTTACGCATTAAATCATTTTTTTGTGCATCAAAATTTGGTTTTTGCACCCAACTTCTTTTGACTTTTTTTTTATCAAAATAACATTGCGCATCTAACTAAAACAAGTTGAAATTTTTGTGCATCAAAATTTTTTTGCGCATCAAAATTTGTTTTTTGTGCATTAAAAAAAACGTATCAAAACTCAAAATTATAAAAAATGTTTTCACAAAAGTTTTATGCACCAACATACCCGATCTTGTGGAATTTTTTTCAAATTTTTGGAGAATTTAAAAAAAACAAATATTTTATTCTTTTACGGATAGTTGTCTTTTTATTTTAACTTTACCATATATATATATATATATATATATATATATATATATATATATATATATATATATATATATATATATATATATCTTGCCATCATTACTTTTAAGATTTTAAATTATCAAATTTCAGATGTACTCGTTTTTGTTTTGCAGTGTTCACATGATTATGATGATGATCATACAAGCTACATACGCATTCACTAACGCCATACTTAAAAAAAAAAAAGAAAAAAAAAAAAATTGTGCTAGTATCAAAATAAATATCCACATACATATTATAATGGTCATTATGATATTTTATTGGTGCACAATATCCAAAAAAAAAAAATGTGTGAATTAGTGATAACACTTTGACTAAGGCTGTTTTTCGGCACCGGCCATTATCACCCTATAAGGAATAGTTCCGGCAACTCTCTCTGGCCCAGTGAGGCACCAACTCAGGTGAGCACGAGCCGACACTCTTCTTAAACGATGTGCATTATGAAACTAGACATATAATTTTTTTTGAACGAAACTAGACATATAATTTGATACCCAAAAAAAGTTGATTATATGTAAGTCATTTGTTACGTTAAGTTCAGATGGATTGATTTTGTGTCCATGTTATATCTAGTTGAAAAGTTGGTTTGACTAGCAATTAGTATAATGTAACACACGTAATATAAGATACTTAAGAGGACACAAACCTTATATTTGACTATGATAGATAATTAGTTGTGAATGTCATTACAAGTTAATAGAATTGAGGTTTATCCAAATGCAACAACAATCAAGCCTTTAGGTCAAACAACCTGATAAGCTCCTAAACTCATTTATCTGGGTTTACAAGCTTATCCACCCAGCTTATGAGCTTATATAATTCATAAGCTTATAAGCCCATAATATAAGTTTAGACGTAACCTCCTAACACTAAAGACACATATTATATGGTAATAGCTTTGCATGGTATTCTATTTCGTGTGATACGAACTAGTTGATTGTCTCAGCTCGCCCGGACACGTGTCACTTTGTTACTACTTTTGTTTAAAAAATATTTTCCACATGTCTATTCTGATATGTCTTAAAATCAAAGTTTGCAAAAATCGCGAATCGTTAGTTATTCAGTCGACCACCCTCTTGTAGCTTGTAATTAGTATGGGTGTGATTAATCGAATTGACATTTCCGACTAGTTTTTGGTTTTTTCGGCGATTATTAGGTATTCCTAACAAGATTTTCTTTACAATAAATCCTGTAACAAATTTAAACTGCGACTATAAGTGATTTAAACAAGTGTAAGACAAGTTTGATCATCATTAACCAAGATTGATCGATTTACACACATTGAAAAAGTTAATGGCCAGTTAGTGCTTAAAAGACGACTAATCGGCCTTGACTTTTTGTAACACTGCTTAAAATAATTATCCACTTAATTTCAATTGATAAAAAGTTTGGAAACTATTAGAATTAGTATTTTTCATTCCAAAGGGAACTCTTTTGGTAATGATGCACAAAGCCTTGCCCGGCCCATTACCTAAAAATTGCTAAGACTTTTTGGGCCCCAATGGTCTGAGTCCTGACCAGGCCAAAATGGGCTATAACTTAATATGTGCATATTTTTATGTAAAGAAAAGCATAACAATATGTTTACTGGTTGCAAACAAGTTTAACAAGTATCTGTCTTCACAAAAATATCTTTAATGCTTTCATCTATAAAAAAGTACATCACTCTTCTTACTCAAAACCAAGTACAAACAACAAGCTGGGCTTGCTTACACTATATATAAATTCCACTAATAGTTCTCAAAGTATAAAGCTACCTAGAATATGCAAGTTCGGTGGCATCTAAAATCATAGACGAATTTAAGAGGTTTTCGGGAACGCCATCAATTTTTGCCTTGTAGTGTAATTTTTTGAAAAAATATATCCATAACTTGGCTTGTTGGGACGGTGCGTGACCTTATGACGCCATGTCCGATGCCGGTCTAACGTATTAGGGTCACGTTACCCGTCAACGCGAGCCTTTCAGACCACCGACAACGGGCCCTCTAACATGTCAAATTGTCAAGTGCTACCACTATTAATTAAAACTAGCTAGGTACCCAAGCAATGCGACGACGGGTATCCTATGATTAAATTTTTTAGCGGCGGGTACACTCAGCTTTATTGCTGATGTTTTAGATGTGTGTGAGAAAGATATAACATGGTTTATGTGTATTTATATAGTGGATGCGATTATATGTTTTTAATAATCATTACTGATAATAATGATTTTTAACGGTTACACGGTTTTAACAATGGGCTGTAAATGATTTGAAAACTGTATTTAATTTAGTGGAAACGTCTAAATTTAATTTTGAATAATGAGAATTTTAAGCCTTCCTCTTATAATAACCGAGTATGTTTATTTATTTAAGACTTTATTTTTAAAAATGACGTAAATGTATTATAATGTATTTAAGATGACATAATCACATTAAATATATGCATGACTCGGCTTGCTTGGACGGTGCGTGACCTTATGACACCATGTTGCATAAGGACAATTTCTGTTGTTCCTGGTTGGTTCCCTTAGCTAGAAGCTCTTAATTATAAATTAGCTCCAAATATAAAACGCTATCATAGGAAGCGTTCAAGATTTTTGTCAGGCTGTTACCTAATATTACTAATATCATATTTGTTGACGGCAATAATACATATGGGCCAAACCAAAATCCACTAGTTTGCCAAAATTACGTACTACTTCATCAAGAACATTTATAAAACATAAAGCTACAACTTGTAGCCATAATAAACAGCTTACAACTTAGAGCTTAGAGCTATCAATTTATAGTTATCAGCTTACAATTAAACAGTTTACAACCAGTTTGCCAAAATTACGTTATTAAAAACGGTCACCATTTCTAATATGTTTATAATTAAAACCTTACATGACTGAAACTTATTTTGGCGTATAGAGATCAGATTGCAGGTGGCAAAAATTATTCGAAGGGCAAATGACACAAAAAGATACCCAACTTAGGGATTATTTTCAGTCAAGGTATCACACTTTTTTCTTTGCATAAAAGTGACCCAACTTACTTTTTTGGCCAATTTAGGGACTTTCATTAAATATTTAACGACTATCCATTAAGTTTTACATTTAAAGTCAACCGCAGCTGCTACCACCACCAATCATCGTCGCCACCACCAACCCTGCCCACCACCACCACTACCAAGCAACGCCTCCCCTACCAACCCCACCCAACATCGTTGCAAACTACCAATCCCATCCACCACTGCCGCGAACCACCAACCCCACCCACCACCACCACCGACCATGGTTGCCACCACCAACCTCACCCACCAATACCCCCATCAACCACCTTCGCCATCACCAACCCCACCCGTCATCGTTTTAGCCCATCGCCACTCAGCACTGTCATCATCGTCATTGTCATATCCCGACCAACACCGTTATCATTACCAACCTAGCCTACTTTCGCCATCACCACCATACCTAACCAATACCGCCATCCGTAGTTGGTGGTGGTGAATAGGTTGGTGATGATGGTTTAGATTGGTGGTTTTCGGTGGTGGTGGTGGGTGGGGTTGGTGATTTTCGACGGTGGTGGGTGGGGTTGGTGGTGGAGACGGTGCGTGGTAGTAGTGGTGGTGGGCGTGCTTGGTAGTGACGACGATGATTGGTGGTTGCAGCTGTGGTGGACTTGCAATGCAAAACTTAATGGATCATCGTTAAATATTTAACAAAAATACGCAAATTAGTCAAAAAATAAGTTGGGTACCTTTTTATGCAAAGAAAAAAGTGCAATACCTTAATTAAAAATAACCCCTAAATTAGATACTTTTTTGTGTCATTTGCCCTTATTCCAAACAATGCATGCTAAAACCAATGAACAAGATGTAAACTCTCATGTGAAATTCACAAAGATTCTCTTTTGCTTATACATCCGACATATTAATTAACAAAAATTTTAATATAGTTGAAAAATAGTAACAATACAAAGTCACAATGTTCATCTATATTCTCATATCCACCTCAGCGTCACTATCATCATCTTTTAACTTTGATGGTCATCACCTTTATCACCAACAAACCCATTTTATAAAAAATTTAATAAAAAATTAACTTAAACTTTTATTAATAAAGTAAAAACATTACAATGATAATTAAAAATTTAAACATGCTAAATTAAAAATGTAAACTAATATGGTAAATTTCACTTCGTCTTAATCGCCCCCTTCATCTCCATCACCCTATCAATGTGTATTCCACTCAAGTGATCAATAGGTTTCTGATGTGTTTCGTTGTTTATAGGAAAATTATTATTATCAAGTTTTACATTTATATTTAGCCGACTTATCATATAACAAACACTAATGAGGAGTATACCCAATCAGTGTAGCTTAGTTGGTAAGTAGAGTGTCGATCACTATGAGTGGAACGTTAACACTTAAATGTCTATCAGTATTTTAATCCTAAGGTTAGTCTATTTAAACCTAATCTAACGCAAATGGGGGTTTTCTGCCTGAGAGACTGACACGATGATTAGATAAGGTAAAATAAAAGTAACAAGGCGATAGACACACACGTACACAAATAGAAAACATATGATAAATAAGAGGCATGTCCGATAGTAAAGTAGATTATATTTACTTAATTGCTTAGCTATATAGGATGAGTGCTAATTCTGGTCTTTCTCGTTGGTTGTTCGTGTGAGCTTTTTCTTTCTCACGTTTAGCTTAGCTAAATACCCTAGATTAAGTTTTAAGTCTTAATACCGAAAAGCTCTGCACAGCTAATCCTGAATCTGTAATAAGTGCAAACTTAATGATTACTTAGTTAAATTATTTATCCTGTTAGGGCTTACATCAACTATCCTAAGATGTTAATGAAGTAATTGTGGGAGGCGTGTGGCAACGCAAACAAGCCACGATAATGAAGAGGTAATCAAAGCATACACATGAACATCCAAATAAACTTCAAATAAACTTTAACTTATGGGAAAGCTTTTATTAAATGCGTGTCATATGACGGTGACAAGGAACACAATCCTGATGGATTAAAGAGTACTAATATGATGGATCTGGACACACACCTTGTGTCAATGATATTTTGTATGATATTATTAAGCACGCGGAATTTACTTAGTAATACTTTAGAAGATGGATTGTATGATGTATTATATGTAAACACAGATTAAACACAAAACTTAAGCTCCAATATTATTGATGAATAATACGAGTGATCTTACTTATCACTAGGGTTACACCTTGAAGCTTTTGTGAGTAATACGTAGGTAATTAGACAAGTACCTAAGACAATGACCTAGGACCTCCTTTTATACAACAAGGAGTCCTTTACAAGATAAGTATAAAGCTAACATTATAGAATATACACAAGATCTATTCTATACTTATCTAAACGCATTCTCCTAATCGTTATCTAATAGCAGTGGTAACAATGTACCAGCAGTGGTAATACGTTTCCACTGTTAGTGTTAATCCGAGCAGTGTAAACCACAACTATCCGTGGTAACGGATTATTCCCAACAATCCTCCCCTAAACTTATGATTTCTCTGCAAATCAATAAGTTTCTTCAATATGCATTATCTTCAAGGATTTGGGGAATTCAATCAAACACTTTACTTCTTCCTTAACTTCTGAATAGCTCTTGAACATTGATCTTGAAGCCTATGTAACAATGCTCTGACCTTCTCATTATCTTCATGAACTCTTATTGTTGAACATAACATCACTGTGAGAGTTCCAGCTCTGAGAGGATATTCTTTCTCAGCAAGCATAAATGCATCAACTCCATTTGCTGTAGAGACATGATGAACTTCACATGAATCATAGTAAAACCATTTAGTACCAGGACATGTGCATGATAACTTCCAGAAATCATCATTAACATTAGGTTCATAGAGCCTTATAAGATTCACTCATAACTGCATCTCCTTCATGTCTTTGAGATCTTAAGCATTAAACCTTTCTTGAACTAACCTCCATAGTGTATCAAGGTCATCTCTGTCAAAAGCTTTTATAAGATCTTCAAATTGAATGAATGATGAAGTTTCACCATTTAGCCTTGTGATCTTCAATGTTGGAGCAAAATTGCTAGCAGTGTAAACTTCCCAATCAATGATAGGATGTCTTACTTGCAGTGGTTCTGGATAAAAATATTCTTCTACAATCACAATCATTCCAGTCAGTTGTTCTTCAGTGAATTTCTCAGTAGGAATTTCTTGTTCTTCAGCAACGTTAGTCTTCTTAACAGTTTGAGAATCACTTTCTTTGGCCTTTCTCTTCAATCCAGGAAACCTTTTTGCTTCTTCTTCAGAGTTCATAGAAACAAAATCACTGTCTTGCCTTTTTGCTCTGTAGTAAGCTCTTTCAACTTGATCATCAAGCATTCCTTTGAATTGATGCTTCTTCCAACCACCAACATGACAACAATAAGTCTTCATATATGAGAGAACTTGTGCTTTGGTTGGTTGTCTTGATTTCTTTTGACCCTTTCTGACTGAACTAATCACATCTTCAAGTGCTTGATTGTTTTTCATTTGAATGAAATCCTTCAACTGAGCAGTTCTTTGTTCTTCAGTTAAGGATGCATTAGCTACAAGGTCAATTGCCTTTTTCTTGATTATTTGATTATTAGCAATCAAGAACTCAATATCATCTTCAGTAGGAACATAACTAAACTCTGGAGTCTTCTCTCTAAGAATTGTAGGTTGAACAGTGGAAATTGGATTTTCCAATCTATCAAGCCTTTTAGCCTCAAAAAAGCTTGCAACTTACAATTCTTCAAGCTTTTTCTTCTTAGCAACTTGTTCTTCATTAAACTTTTCAGCAATTTCTCTATCAAGAGCAATCTGTGCTTGTTGTTTCTTTGAAATCTTTCTTCCAGTTTGCTCTACACTTTCCATAACTGCTTTACCTTTGTCTTTCTTCAGTTTATCAAATTCTTCACTTGCAGTGGCAATATTTGGCTCTGCAGTGGAAATGGAATCAGTGGTAAAATCAGTTGTAGTACAGAAAATGTCTTGATCATCAAGTTGCTCTCCTTGAGTATTAGCTTCCTTTGCTCCTTTATTAGAATCTCCTTTATCTTCAAAATCAATTTTCCTCCTCTGAGTTTCAGTACCAGTTTTCCTCCTATGTTTGGGAGAATTTCCCAAATCATGATCAAAACCAGCTGAATCATCATCAGGAGGTGAGGATGAAGATGAAATCACCAACTTTGCAGTTTTCTTGTGCTTTTTCAACTCCTGCAACTCTTCCTTCAAAGTCTGAATCTCTTACTTTAAGTGTGTAACATCCTTTGCATGCTGCTTCTTGACATGTGCCAAGTTCTTCTGTAGCGATTCAACCTGCTTAACTAAGTTTGTACACATAAACATCAATTCCAATTGTTGCCCACTGCCCTCATCACTTCCAACTGTGTTACCTGTTGGGAGAGGTGAATCATGGGGCATCGGCTCAGATTCCTCCCTAGTTGGACTAGGTTGAAGTCTAGAACCACCACTGCTTGTTCCTAGACCAAAAGGTTCAGAAACTTGTTGTGTTGTCATGAGAGGAGTTGGCTATTTAGACCTTCTCTCATAGGTGTTAGAAACTGGTGGAGTATAATCAATGTTTGGAACATTAATTATGGGTGTGTTTTGTTCAGTTGTAATCTTAGCAAGCATTTGAGGAAGGAGAGGTGTAAAAATCATATTGCCATCTTTGTTCAAATTTTGAAAAACTTTAGGCTTAAGGCAACTAATTTTATAAACATTAGTATGAGATTGCAGTTGAAACTCATTTAGCACTGCTTGCACAAACCTTTGATACATTAAAAATTTTGTTTTACTCTGTACATTGCCTTTCATACTTGTAAAAATATAATTTGACTAGTTAAAAATCTTATCAGTGACTAGACAAACCAAAGGGTAAGCCATGGTTGAACTAAATTGCTCATAAGATGTTTTCTTTGGACTGAGACAATGTAACAGAGTATGAATCAAAAATCTCCATTGGGGACAAAAACCACTCTTTTTGAAAGTAGCCTTTTTATCAGTGGTATCGTACCCCATGGATGATAAAGTATCATGAATTTCAGGCATAGGTAATGTGATGAAACCATTGAGATCACCCAATTGGAGTATTCTCCTCAAGGATGCCTCAGTAACATCAATAGTTACCCCATCCACAGTGGCTCTTAGAGCATCCACTGTTTCATGTGTATCTCTATTTTCAAGTGTTATGGACTGAGCAGAAGTCCAAAACTGTTTGATTTGAGAGATATAGATTGTGGGTTTTAAAAGCAAAGCATACCTTGTATGAGAGGTATTGAGAAAATCCACAATCTGATGAAAAACAGGGCCACTCTTCTCGTTAGACTTTTGTAGGTAGGCTACTAGGTTGTGCTCATCTGCAAATTTCAAATGTGCCATAGAAACTTTTGATGAAAAACAATATTATGTCAGTAAGAATTGAAGTAATAACTAGCCAATTGAGAGAGAAAGATATATAGGGTTAGGGTTTAAGATTATTGCGCAAGAAAGATTATCTTTAGTAAGTATTTATCTTTAAGAGGATAAATAATAATATGGAAAGAAGATAATTTCCTTATAATTTTAACCCTATATATATATATATATATATATATATATATATATATATATATATATATATATATATATATATATATATATATATATATATATATATATATGTAAATCAGTGGTTACTTTCAACAGCTAGTAAAAAATAAGTTACTGACATAATCAGTTGTAACGGCTAGAACAACAGTGGTAAAATAACACTGTCAGTGGAAACTGTGAACTAGCAGTGGTAAATTTTTCACAAAAATTTCAAAGAGCAGTGGTAAATAAAATCATTTGAAAACTAGACTGCTCTTATCATAGTTTTTAGCAAATTATCAGCTATCAACGGATTTGATATGTCTTTACCATGAGCCGTTTGCTCTGGACTAGCCAACTCTTAATCATAAAGAATATGGTTAGTTGATAACCATATAGTTTTTGTTAAACTATCAACCATAAACGGATTTGACAAGTCTTTACCAGTAGCCGTTTGCTCTGGACTAGTTGATTCTTATGTGGATTAGACATGGTGAATCAATAACCATTTGTTGTGTATCTCAGATATACACCTTTTAAAATCAACTCTTATCAAAGCTTGATAAAAACATAAACAGGAATACAAGCAAACATATACAAACTCATACAACAGTTTCAGTACCCAACAACCTCCCCTCAACACCAGAGAACATTTTGACAAAAAGTTTATGGATTTAACATTCCAATACTTGTTACCAAGTACTGAAATCTTCCCACATCAAGTCCTTTTGTTAATAAATCAGCATAGTTGTCATAAGTATGAATTTTGACAACTTGAATTAGTCCCTTTTCATAGCAATCTCTAATGAAATGGTGTCTAATTTCAATATGTTTGGTCTTTGTATGTTGAACAGGATTCTTAATGATGCAAATGGTACTGCTATTGTCAATATGAATGATGGTATTCATGAAATTGTACCCATAGTCCAAAAGTTGATTCTGAAGCCATAGAACTTGAGCACAGCAACTTGCAGCAGCCACATACTCTGCCTCAGTTGATGAATTAGCCACCATAGTTTGTTTCTTGCACTGCCATGACACTAATCTGTTGCCAAGAAATTGGCATCCACCTGTTGTAGATTTTCTATCCAAGCTAGCGCCAGCATAGTCACTATCTGAGTAAGTAACCAGATCTAGAGGAGAATCTCTGGAGTACCACAAACCCAGAGTAGGAAATGCTTTAAGATATATGAAAATCTTCTTCATAGCAGTCAAGTGAGAGAACTTGGGAGTAACTTGAAACCTTGCACATGCACACACTGTAAACATGATGTATGGTCTAGATGATGTAAGATACATCAAAGAACCAATCATAGACCTATACATGTGCACATCAACTGCTTCACCACTATTTTCCTTCAGGAGTAGATGTGTAGTCTTGTCTGCAGGGGTGCTTGATGAGTTTGCATCAGTGAACTTGAACTTTCTTAGTATCTTAGCCACGTATTTATCTTGATTGATGAAAATACCATCTGGCCTTTGTAGTACTTGAAGTACCAAAAAGAATGTGAGTTCACCCATAGAGCTCATCTTGAATTCTTCCTTCATTAGCTTCTCAAATTCTTTGCACATCTCTGTCTTTGTAGATCCAAAAATGATATCATCAACATACACTTGAACAAGCAAGATATCATTCTTATCTTTCTTGATGAACAAAGTTTGATCCACCCTGCCTCTATGAAATCCATTAGCAAGAAGATAAGTAGTTAAGGTTTCATACCATTTCCTTGGTGCCTGATGCAAGCAATACAAAGCTTTAACTACCCTGTATACTTTGTTAGGATATTCAGGGTCTTCAAAGCCTGGAGGTTGTGAAACATAAACCTACTCATCAATCTGCCCATAAAGAAAAGCACTATTTACATCCATTTGATAGACTTTAAAGCCCATAAAGGATGCATAGGCTAAGAACTGCCTGATTGCTTCAATTCGTGCAACTGGGGCAAACCCTTCTTCATAGTTGATACCCTCCTCTTGGGTGTATCCTTGAGCCACAAGCCTAGCTTTGTTTCTGATAACAATTCCTCTTTCATCCTTCTTGTTTCTGAACACCCATTTAGTACCTATTACCTTCTTGCCAGAAGGCAAATCACAAAGCACCCATACCTTTTGAAGCTTGAATTGAAGCAGCTCTTCTTGCATTGCTTCCACCCAACTTTCATCTTCAAGTTCCTTGTAAACATTCTTTGGCTCCATTTGTGACAGAAAACACATAAAGAGGCATTCATTCTTACCTTCATGAATCTTGGATTCATATATTTTACTAATGAATCCATGGACATCAGGCAGCTTTGTTTGTCTTCTAGTCTTCACAGGTGAATAGACATCCCCAATCACATTTTCAAGAGGATGTGATTTATGAATAGAAGTGTGGGGAGTCTGAGGAACTGCAATTTCACTTGGCATATTTGAGATTTCAACATCATTGGCTTGAGCTTCCTCTGTAACTGGAGTTGTAATTTCCACATCTGGTGTTGCAGTGGAAACATTTTGCCTAACAGTGGAATCTGAATTTCCACTGCTTTCAGAATTTTCAGCATTCATGTTGCTACTTCCTTCCTTTTCCAAATCACTAGAAGGGTGAGCATCTCCAGTTTTTGGTATATCATCATTATCTGCATAGTCCCAAAGAGGTAGACTGAATTCATCTTGATCATCTGCATGATCCTTGCTTGGTTCATCATCATCAAGAAACTCTTCTGAACCTGCAAAATCAAAAGAAGATGTTCCTGTAGAAACAGGCACATAATTCATAGTATTGGTTAGAGTATCAAGATCAAACAGCCTTTCTGGACCAGTTCCTTTGAGATTAACTTTGTTTTCCAGGAACTCCACATGCAGATTTTCTTCAATCTTTTGGGTTCTTAAGTTGAATACTCTAAAAGCTTTGCTGACCATGGAATACCCAACAAAATACCCTTCATCAGATTTTTCATCAAACTTGCCCAGATAATCTATGGTATTGAGAATAGATACATGACATCCAAATGGTCTCATGAAGTCAAGGATAGGTGGTCTACCCCTAAATAATTCATAAGGTGTCTTGTTCTTTGTTTTTACCACTAAAACCCTGTTTTGTACATAACATGCAGTGTTAACTGCTTCAGCCCAAAAAGTGATTGGCAATTTAGAATCTGCCAACATGGTTCTAGCAGCCTCTATCAGTGTCCTGTTCCTCCTCTCAGCAACACCATTTTGTTGAGGAGTTCTAGCAACACTGAATTCTCTTTTAATACCTTTATCTCTGCAAAAATCATCCATAACTCTATTCTTGAATTCTGTCCCATTGTCACACCTAATGATTTTAACTTTCATATCATATTGGTTTTCTACTTCTGTGATAAAGATCTTGAGGATGCCTGTTGTTTCATCCTTGGTTCCAAGAAAGAAAACCCATGTAAACCTGCTAAAATCATCGGTTGCCACTAGACAATATTTCTTTAGATTCAAGCTGCTCACTGATGTAGGACCAAATAAGTCCATATGTAACATTTGAAGTGGGTGAGCAATAGAGTTAACCAACTTTGACCTGTAAGAAGCTCTGTGTTGTTTGCCTTTAAGACAAGCCACAAAGGTTTGATCATTTTCAAATCTTTTCTGTGGTAAACCTCTCACCAAACCATCTTTCACAATCTTGTTAATGGTTTTGAAGTTAACATGACCAAGCCTTCTATGCCATAACATGGATTCATCCACTGTGGCCTTTGCAAGCAAGCAAGCATAATCATCTTTAGCAACAATGTTGTTCATATCAAAGCTATATAGGTTGCCTTTTCTAGGAATTTTAAGAAGAACCTGACTTTCATCAGGCATCTTAAAATCCTTAGAGAGAACAAGGCACATATCTTTGGTAGAAAGAACATTGTGCATCTTGTCAGACATTTGTGACACACTAAAAAGATTATACTTAAGCTCTTTTACATAGTACACAGGTTCAAAGTCCAAGTTACCAGTTTTGATTACACCTTTACCAGCAACCTTTCCATTTACTCCACCTCAAAAACTGACATACTGTCCATCATAATGTTCAAAATCTGAAAGATAGGACTTGTTGCCAGTCATGTGCCTTGAACACCCACTATCTGTATATCCTTGATCTGATCTTTTTGTCCTTGGATGTTCCTGCACATAAGAGTAAAGAGTTAGTTTCTTTTGGGGACCCAAGCCATGATTGAATTGGATCTGCCTCGTGTATCAATATAGTTAAATCTATCAAAGGTCATTGATACACCATTGGGATTGGTTGTAGAGGTAGTTCCTTTAGGTTTCCATTCCCAACGTGCTAAGGCCTTCACAGCATTGCCCATGTCCCCCTTATCTTGTTTACAACCCTTGCAGTGGTAACTTTTGAATGAGCAGTGGAGACTGCTGATTTAGTTTTAGGTACCCACTGTTGATTATAATGAACCTTTTTAGTTTGAAAAGTTCCTTTCCCTGTTTGTGCAGATTTTGCAAAAGTTGTTTTGGACATTGCACTTTTAACAGGTGACTTAGGGTGAGCAGTGTTAACAGTTTTTGCAGTGGCAAATGTTTTGAGGCCACTTCTTAGTTGAACTGCTCTTGGGACCATTTTGCAATTAGAATTAGGGTGTACATTATTTTGAAACATGTTAGAATTCACCCTTTTATTCCCTTGGACTTCCCTTCTCCCAACATGATAGTCACAATAAGCATGTAAATGATCAAAACTACCACAGATATAGCATGCCTTATTGTACATCACAAAATCACTACCTAGTTGTTGAGATTTAACATGATTCCAACTCCTCTGGTTACCCCTAGGAGCTGTAGGCTTATTCCTATACATCTCAGCATACCTTACAGTTGGTCTAGGTTTATTAACTGGTTTCCTAGGTTCCTCTACAGTTGGTCTAGGTTTATTAAATGGTTTCCTAGGTTCCTCTGTAACAGTATTGACAACTTTTGAGATAGAAGCCTCTACATTCTTTTTAACATTCTCATCAACAACAGATGAGTCACTAGCACTCTCAAAAACATCATTATCATACTTAACCTCATTCTCATTTTTCACAGTTGTGTCCTTTAAAGGACCATATTCTCTTTCAAGATCCTTAAACTCTTCTAGTCCTGTATGAGCTAAATCTATACCTGGAGGTGATGGAATACCTCTTAGTGGTGGAGGCACTGTTTTATAACCCATACCAGACTTAGCTTTATTAATGATTTGAGCATTCCAAATTTTATCAATTGACTTTGACTGATAATACAAAGTGTCAACAGATAAATTAACATTCTCAGTTTTCTTTTTAAGCTTTTCAAACTCTTTTTGGTATGCTTCATTTAAAGCTTTTGTATGTTCTACCTCTCTTCTAAGAAGAATCATATCATCATTGTATTTTGACTCATTTTCTTGATAGTGTTTTAATTGAGTTTCCAATACAGCTATAGCTCTCCTAAGGTTAGACACAGTATAATTAGCAGTATACAACTCTTGTCTTTCATTAGAATATTAATCATTAAGTCTTTCAACTTCTCTAGCAGCCCTACATGTTTTAGAACAACTTTCAAAGTTTTGTACCTCAGAGTCAGAGAAAGCCATAAGAGCAAATTCAGTAGCAACAAGAGCAGCATCTGAATGTTCTTCTTCTTGATCATCAGCCATGAAACTCTAATCATAGCTTACACCATCAATAGCCAACATTGCCTTTGGATCTTCCACAGTTGGTTTCTTCTTTTGCTTGTACCAAGTTGACCTGTTGTCCTTGGTCTTTGGTCTTCTACATTCTCTAGCAAAATGTCCAAACTTGTGGCAGTTAAAGCACTCCACTTTCTTCTTATCAAAACTTGCAGTTTCACTCTCATTGATGTGAATAGGCTTGCCAGTCTTCTTGTAGAATTTCCTAGCCCTCATGCCAAGAAGAGCTATCTGCCATTTAATATCCATCTCCTCCAAGTCATCTTCATCAATTTGCTCTATGTCTTCATTAGTTAAGACAGAGCCATCTACTTGAGTAGAGATGAAAGCATAAAAGGTAGGATCTCCAATACTAGCAACCTTCTTCTTTGAACCTGCAGTGGTAACATTAACATTACCAGTGGAAACTTTAGAACCAGCAGTGGCAATATCATCATCACTTTCATCTTCAGAATCATCACTGTCAACAGAGGTTGACAATAATGCCAATCTACTAGAGCTTGTACCCAGTTTCCCTGCCTTCTTCAATCTTTGCTCAATAAGTTTGAAGTTGTTGTAAAGATCATTGAGCTTCATTGTTTCTATGTCTGATTTGTTTTTCCAGACAGTAACATTAATTTGAAACTCTGAAGGCAAACTTCTTAGAAACTTCAAATTAAGGTCTTCCTTTTCTACCTCAATGCCAAACACAGTCAGTTGTGTAACAATCTTCTGAAGTTTGGTAGAGATGCTATCAAGTGAGTCATTGCTTGAAGCAGAGAAGTTTTCATAACTTTGCTTCAACAATGTCTTTTGTGTCTTCTTTGTAGCATCATTACCACCAAACACTGAGCAAATGTCTTCAAACAGTTCTTTAGCAGTCATGTGCTTGCTGAATGCAATGATCTGGTCTCTAGGAAGAGTCATCAGCAACAAACTTCTAGCTTTAAGATCATTCTTCCTGCAAGCTTTTTCAATACTAGATTCAGGCACATAAACTTTCACAACATCTGTTTCACCAACCTTCACAGTACTAGTCACAGGCTTGAAAGAATCACCAGTTTGAATGATCTCCCAAAGAGCATAGTCCTGAATGAGAAAGTATTGCTCAATCAGTATCCTCCACATCTCAAACTCATTAAGTTTGAGCTTAGGTAGCCTTGGTGTAGAAGAGTTGGACTGGTTGTTTTCCATCTCCATTGAATTAAGTGAGTAGGTAAAGCTTATTCCTTGGATCTTCTAAAACAAAATATCAGAACCTTTGCTCTGATGCCACTTGATGGATCTGGACACACACCTTGTGTCAATGATATTTTGTATGATATTATTAAGCACGCGGAATTTAGTTAGTAATACTTTAGAAGATGGATTGTATGATGTATTGTATGTAAACACAAAACTTAAGCTCCAATATTATTGATGAATAATACGAGTGATCTTACTTATCACTAGGGTTACACCTTGAAGATTTTTTGAGTAATACGTAGGTAATTAGACAAGTACCTAAGACAATGACCTAGGACCTCCTTTTATACAACAAGGAGTCCTTTACAAGATAAGTATAAAGCTAACATTATAGAATATACACAAGATCTATTCTATACATATCTAAACTCATTCTCCTAATCGTTATCTAATAGCAGTGGTAACAATGTACCAGCAGTGGTAATACGTTTCCACTGTTAGTGTTAATCCGAGCAGTGTAAACCACAACTATCCGTGGTAACGGATTATTCCTAACATAATAAAATTAAAGTGAAATCTATTTATGAATTAAAAAATATTAACAGGACCTACTTATACCTCTGAACCTTCTTCTGGTCGTATCTAGTGTGGTCTGGTCGTCGTCTTCTTTGTGGAATTCTCTATTTTTCAGTGTGTCGAATGAGGCTTCTTGTTCCGGTATTTATACTTTCTGGAAACGACATCGATACGGCGTATCAGTGGGGTTCAAGATTATTTTATTCTGGAATATTTGTACACCGCCATAAGATACGACGGATCTTCAGTATTGATACGGCGGATCTTCGGTATTGATATGGCGTACGTGTCTTCTAATCTTGGTATTTCTTGGTGAAGTCTTCAGGGTGATATGACGCATATAGAAGTAGTTATGCAGCGTATCTTGAGCAGACAAGTCAGATCTCTGCGTTGACCAAGGTTTCATATACGACGCATGGAAGAATTCCATACGGCGTATTATTCAAAGTCAAGTAATGGTGTTCACATTATTCTAAGTGTTGATGTACGGCGTATCCATCCAGAATGATACGACGTATTTTCCTTCAGTTTAATAGACTTTACCAATATGATCCGTTTTGCTCCATTTTATGTCCAAAATAGCTAACTTTCACCAAATGCTTATTTTTAACTGAGATTTACAAAAGTAAGCGATTAAGTATCAATTCTCATATAAATGCCAATAAACTGTTATTATTTAATATCATCAAATATCCCCTCACTTGAACTTTACTTGTCCTCAAACAAACTCTGGATTTAAACTTATGAAAATGTATCCTAAACAATTTTTAAGGATGTTTTTATAATTTAAGCATTCATTCGTTTAATCTCAATTGCACAACAAAACACCTCACGAAATAGGAAAATGAAATCACTCAAATCACTCAACTAATTTATGTGGTAACATTTAAGTAATTCACTCAATTGCTTAGTCGTGACGAATATTCTAACATAAGCTTGACAAGGATACACATCTCCCCTACTAAAGTTAAGGAGTAACAAGTCTAAAGCGGTAAATTGGGTTAAATGTGATAAGGTTATGCATAGCTTTTGTTCAAACATCTCCTATATGAAATCAATAGATCGCTAGCGCGAAGCCTTGATTCCTCAAACAACAGATGGTCACTAGTGTGTATGTTGGGTTGCTGGCGCGTTATTTGCATAACGGATGGTCACCAAAACACACACCAATCGCTGGCTCATCATTTAATTCCTCAAAAACTCGGATGGTCACTACCTTATTTATGTATATGACATTCTCACTAAGCTAAAGGGTAAGGATAAGGGAAACATATAATTGTTGTTAAATAGAATCACAAAACAAAGAGATTAAGTCCATACAAATGAAACAATGTGGTTAATGACTTCCCGACCTTCCCTTGAAAAAGACACAAATCATAGAATAACTCATGCTTTAACACGGAAACTCACGCTTTAATAGGTAGACATGAATTAGACTCAATAATGACTCAATCATAGATCAAACCTTAGTTGGCGTTCCTATAACCACCAACTCCCTTGCAATCCATAAATATAGTACAACAAATAGCGGCGATTCTCCACTAATACATAACTCTACATCATTGGTTTATAATATGTACCAACGAATAATCGATCATTGTATAATAACTTTGGTTAAGTTTTTACAAACCGATTATCTTACTTTTTTAACCTTTTTATTTTTATTTTTTTAACATCAAATAAAACTAATGGTGTAAAATTTTACCATATCACCATCATAATACATCTGGATAATTTTTTCATACTTTTCAATATATCAGATATAAAAATAATAATGATAGTAGCAAACACATGAAAATAAAAAACTACTATTATCACATTCCCATTGCAATGTGCAATTCCCGACCAATATTTAGACAAGACACACACCCATTGCGATGTGCAATTCCCGACCTAACCATGATAAGAAACATACACGAAAACACAGTAAATACACACTTTACAGAAAGTAACTAACCACGGACTTAATCTACAGGGTAGGCTAAGGTGTATAGGTGTAACAAAACATATAATTAGGTGTAAGAAACGAAATGGCTCTGAGGGTTTTTCTAGGGGTACCTTACTCTAAAAATGAGAGTAACAAAAGGGTATATACGGGGGTTAACTAACCAGTGTAGTTAGTTAATAAAACATGACATACAAAGGCTTTTTGGGTGTAATCCTAGAAATTTACCTGTATAGACAAGTTACTCCAATTAAATTAATAATACTCATTATGGTGGTCTTGAATAGTATACAAGCCAAGTTCTAAAGTTTATAAGTCACCGTCACACTCATATTTTTGTGGAATTTGGGTAAAATATAGGGAAACTGATAAGGCTAAATTCTTACAATATGGAATTAATGGTTATGTGTGTGGTCATGCAACTTTGATTTCACAAAAACATGCTAGAAAAATTTGAATTTAGCATATACTAAGATCATATTAAGCATATTTTGAAAAATAAGGACAAGTAAAGTGTTCTAAATCTCCACATCCCCCACTTAAGATAAACTATGTGATAGCAGGGTTCGGGGTCGAAAAGACTTTCTTTTCTATGAGCAAGTTTTTTCAACCCTCTAGGCAGTGTACCTAATCGTTGTAGTGTAGTATGGGGTACACCCAGGGGGTTGATTCGTTCTCTAGGGGAATAGAGATGCTAGAAACAGATTTATGACGAGAAGGTAAGATTGAGGGAGATTCTTTTTGGCCTTTTTATGGTTTTTTGAAAGCAAGGTAAATATCTCGGGGTATAGAAGTGGGGGGTGGTACTTCTATCGATTTTAACTACTTTTTATAACTACTAATTAACAAATTAACTAATTAACTAAGGATAGATTATGCCAATGTAGGTGTGCTCTTATGATGATTAAAAATGTGTTTACTTAGATGTTCTTACTCCCTAGTTATCTCTTATTAGTCGGTTGAATGGTCACATCCTCATCTTAACTGGTGCGTTTTATTCCGTTTGGTCATATGGGGTGCCTAATTCCCCATTTCTATGAATTATAACTCTCCTCTAGATTATCCGGGATCATGCAATAACACAATGAATGGCCTAGGTGCACTCCTAAGCTTTTTTGCTATTTAGGACATTCAAGCTCGCAACAATTAAAGAAGAAGCCAGTTTTCCTTACTCTAGCGTCTACCAATTAAGACAACAGACAACCTAACAATAATTAACAACTAGGTTTCATAGATCTAAGTAAACATAAGGATAATTTAGCTACTCATGGTAAAAAAGCAAGCATACACACATACAATTAAACATGGGATAGACATAATGATAATATGGATTAAGAAACTTATCTTATGATGTAAAGAAGGGTATGGAACCCTTAAATACTCTCCAAGTCGGACTACAACTGAATTAGGGTTTGCTCTCCAAAGTTCTACCTCCTCAAATACAGAAAAATCAAATTCTATATATAGATTTACAAATGCGACGGCGTCACCTTTTGCTAGTGACGCCATCAGGTCGCCGTCAATAGGGTTTCGTTTGGGCCAAGTCATCGTTGGGACGGTGTCATTTGATATGTATGACGCCGTCAGTATTCATGAAGGACGTCGTCTGAGATTGGTTCTTGGGCGTCTGGTGTGGAACATGTGGGAGACGCCTTCCAGAGTTTAGGCGTGACGCCGTCAGGTTGTAGAACCAGAATTTGTTCTAAGCCGTCCTGTGTATTTTAATCAAATCTCTCATATAGGGATGGCGTTGCCCTTTGGTTGGGACGCTATCAGGTGCAATGAACAGCCTTGGATCTTGAATTTGCCATTTTCTTCACGTTTTTGCTCCTTTTCATCAAAATATGCTTAATTCCAACATTTTGCTTCCAAAAGACCTAAAATGTGAAAAGGAACGATTTTAATTAGTAACTGATATAAAATTAGTCGATTTAAGGCTTAAGTGACCCCCTAAAAACGTATGTTTTAAATCTTTATCAAATATCCCTACACTTGGAATTTGCTTGTCCTCAAGCAAAAGTGCTTTTGGCCAATCATTTATAAGTTAGAGGGCATGAAACATTTTTTTAAGATAATTTATAACAAGTACAAGCGCCACAATAGTCATAACAAGCACGGAAATTATACACTAGCACCTCACAATTGGTTTTTGGATTCTCTCATCTCGGGTTTATATGAAATATAATATGAATGGAAATGGAAGATAAACACTCATTACCTGGCATAGTACATAGATTACCATAAGCTTGAGAATAGATCAAACCTCCACCGCTTTGGCATAAGCACCTAGGAATAACTATCTAAGAGGTCTTTACAATGGTTGTAACGTTAGGCTTAGGGTAGGGAAGTAAAGGGTTTTGTTGGATAGGGGATATTTAGTGGTGACAAGTCAAAAATCTTATGTTACAAGCATGTAAAGCGTGGCGTTGCTAAGCCAAGACTCGACTCACTAACACTAAACAACTTGAAATGAAACATAAACATAAACTTAAACACATAAACATAAAGATAGATGTAGGATGATAGCCTTTATGTTTTTCTCATTTTTCATTTTTTTATACCTTTGCTCTCTACCATCCTCTACGATAACATCAAAATAAAGGGATTTATAGGAGCATCCCTACACGTGAGTTTTTATTTCACTAACCCTAATTGACCCGATTTGAAATGATTAAAACACTTGGAGTACTTAATTACGTAGACAAAGAGAATTTGAATTTAACTTTCTTTCCCGTTACTCCATAAAATATTACTTTAACCCATGAGTCTCAATCGTCGCAAAACTGTATACACATGATATGACTCGACTTAGCAACCATGCAACCAACTAGATAATTGAACTAAGGGTTTAATAATGATAACAATAATGCACTAAAGATAAGTGCATACAAGGTAGGCTAAGCCGATTTGAGTGTAACATTTGGGGATAGATTATAAACAATGCTCTTTATTGATATCCCGGAGAACCGAAACATCACGAGAACCGCGAAAAGGATAGGCTCTGAGGGGTTAGCTAAGGGTATCGTCTACTAAAGATAAGTACATCGCAAGGGTGTGGAGAAAATTACTCAACCGATGTGGAAGAAGTAATTAAATTACACGTTTAAAACAAGGGTTATCCTAATGCCTCTTATCATTTAGTTAATCCTAACTACACGAATGTAGTCTCACTAGCGATCTCGGAATGCATCACAAAACAAGTTCTAGAATTTATTATACTCCTGATACACTCATTAAGCATTAAATATGAATGATTTTATTCTTAAAGATCTAGGGGCGAACCTCACATTTTTGGCGTACAATTTGAGTGGTAAACGGTTTTTGTGCTAGTCATATAATTCCTATTCATGAGACGCTTTATTAAGACTAAAGTTTAACTCATAAATGCCATAAAATTTTAAATTTTGTGCTAAAATTACTCTAACAAATATTTCTCATAGTTTATTACATAATTTAGCAAGGACAAGACAAAAATCAAAAGAGTGAATAGTTTCTAAGTTCCCGTTTTATTCTCCCTCCCTACACTTAAACTGAACATTGTCCCCAATGTTCCACGAAAGTATCAAAGTTATGATAAAGGAAGGTATATAAAAGAGAAAGAAACTAATACTCCCCTGATTAGCTCGGTAGGATATGTATGAAGTTGCGGTTAAATCCTCCTCCAAGAAGAATGAATAAGTACTAAGTGCTTCCAATACGTGTTTCTTCTTCTTGTCTAATATAACCTGCACACTTTTAAGAAAACGAAACAAACCTCGCCTAAAATCGGCGGTAAAACTATATATGAAACAAAACTAAACTAGAAAGTGAGTAAAATATAATGCTTGTGGAATGGATGTTTACAGTTTTTCTTGAAAATTAAGAATTGGGAATTTCCAAAAATTACAAGTTACACATAAAACGAAACTGATATTCTGTTTCTACATTGCCTGACATCGTCAGGTATTAATCCTGACGCCGTCAGGTTGTCCTAACAGAAAGTGGTCTGATGCGTTTTTTTGGAAAAATTCTGAAAAATTCCTGCGAAGCATCCATTATGACTCGATACAAGTATTTGACTCTAACAAACACACAAATATATACAATTTCAATTATTGTTAATCTCATGTTCATGTTCTTAAAAATGTATGTGATCTTCTCTACACTTATCTTTTTGTAAAATACCTTTATATGCAATTAAGACGAAGTTAAAAACAAAATAAAGCATTTTCACAAAGTCTAACATGAGAATAAACAACAATGAAAAAGATATATAAATACAAAAACAAAATTGAAAAACAAAACAAGCAAACAATTAAACATGAGTTGCCTCCCACGAAGCGCTTTTCTTTATTTATGAGTCTTGTAGCTAGACTCGAAGGCGTGCTCCTACGTGACTTCCTTACCATCATCTTCTTCCTTATGATGACTTCTATAGGGGTTTTCCATAGCATAGTTATGTCCTATTGTGCATCTTTCTAATAAATCATCTTGCCCCCATTTGGTTCTATATTCCGGTCCTAGCTTTTCACATTCTTTATAGAATCCAGATATCTTACTCATCACATAATCTACTCCTCTCCTTCTATCCTCCTCATTCCTATAGTAAACCGATAGCTTAAGTTCCTTCTCATTATCTGATAGTGATGAGAATTGCTCAATCTTAAATGGCATTTGGTAGGCAATGTCATCGGGGCTCATCCTTGAATCTAACTATCCCTAATGATGGATCATAAGTCATCCCGGAGCTATCTATGAATGGATTTCCTAGAATTACATGGGACAAGCTAGGATATATGGCCGTACTAATATCTTCCACAATCACGGAATCCGTTGGGTATGTGAAACTTCCTACATAGACGGGAAATCCCTTAATTCTACCAAGGAAATTACATCTTACTCTAGGATTATCGGGGTCTTTCCTTTTTGGGATAGGTTTTTTCATCACCCAATTATAGTATGAGCTAGTCATGATGTTTATTGGGGACTTGCGATCAATGTAGGCCTTTGCCACGAAAAGATGTCCTATGCAACAAGGAATGTTGAGGTTTCTAGGATTTCCAAAGGTGATATGTGGGCATCTCATGGTATAAAAGGGACGAAGGTCGTGCACTAGGTGTGGGTGGTATGAAAGTTCCTCTTCCGTAGGAAACTTGTTAAAGTATTCATCACCTACTTCATCTACTTCATTGGTTGTTTCATCCTTAGGAGTCTCACTAACCTCAAGCATCGTCTCATGGTTTGCTTCATCGTTATTCCTATTTGGTTTCACTAGGGTGATGGCATTGACGAAGTGAACGTGCTTTGATGAAGACGATTCCCTAGTTTCATTGCCTAATTGCGAGCGAGCGAAGTACTTGCTCCGGTCTTTAATCTTTACAAGGGGAGCTTGTTCGGAGGAGTGAGTCGAGATGGCATTAACCTTTTTGGTTGTCGTCCTATCATGAGTGGTAATGGCTTTTAAGAGGTTATCTATCTTTCTATCTATCTCGGCTTGTTATTGATTTAAGCGATCTGAAAGCTTGGCTATTTGGGTTTCATGGGATGTCGGGAAGTTTCGCATCATCCTTTCTAAGTTGTGTTGACTAGGGGCATGAGGGCTTGAATTGTGTTGTTGGGGCCATGGGGAGTCGTTAGAGGTGATGTTTTTGGTTCGACTCCAATAATATTCGGGTTTGCCCTTCCATGCCTCTCGGGCTTCGTTGTAAGTCCTAGGTCCGGGTGTTGTGGGGAATCTTCCTCCGATTCCGTTGGTACGCGAGGATGCGTAGTCCACGGAAGCTTGTTCGGGGAGTCTCGTGCAATTAAGAGTGTCATGGTTTAGAAGCTTCGTAGGAACTCATTAGGAATTTGACTTGATCTTCAAGTTCGAGCATCCTACGATTGGAAGATTGTGAGTTAATGGGAGGCAAGGAGATTACCTTTATGGTTTTGGGCAACTCACGGAGGTCATTCCAACATTCGTTGTCATAGAGGGCAAGGTCCTCTATTGTACCCCACGACTCTTCCGCGGTAAGTTCACTAAGCTTACCACCTGCCTCTTGGTCTATGGTTTGCCTAGTGGAGAGATTGACATGATCGTAAAAGATTTAGACTTGAAGCCAAAGATCAATGCCGTGATGAGGGACTTTGTGGAGTAAGTCCTTGAATCAAGTCCATGCCTCATAAAGAGTTTCGCCTTGACATTGTTGGAACATCAAGATGTCATTCCTTAGCTTGGTAGTTCTCCCCGGTGGGAAAAATTGGGCGAGGAAACGAGTGATGAGATCATCCCAACTAGAGATGGATCCTGCGGGAAGTCGCTCAAGCCAATTACTAGTTTGGTCCCGTAGAGAGAATTAGAAGAAACTCAAGCGCGTGGTCTCCCGTGTGGTAGCATCAAGGTCAATGGAGTCAACGATTTTTAGGAAATCCTTGAGATGCTGATTAGGATCTTCGGAACGAAGTCCATGGAATGCAAATCCATTTTGCACCAACCGGATGGTGTTGGACCGCAAGGCCGTAGTTTGAGCTTGAAGTGGGAGCTCAATGATGTTCCTATAGCTTGATGGCTCGGCCTAGAGTATTCACCAAGAGTACGGCCTCTTGGCGGGTCGAGTGTTGGTTGATTGAGTGGAAGTGGTTGATGTGATGGTGGATTTGGTGGATCGTTGTTGGGTGGGTTATTACCTTCCATGATGAAAAGTGATGAGGCTACGAACAAAAAAACAAAGAAGGGAGATAGACTAAAAGGAAGCTAAGAAAAAGATAAAAAATCTCACTTGATAGGAATCAAGCGAGTAGACCTAAACGAGATAGAAATCTAACTAGCTATTCTATTCCCCGGCAGCGGCGCCAAAAACTTGATAGCAGCGTTCGGGATCGAAAGGACTTTCTTTTCTATGAGCATGTTTTTTCAACCTTCTTGGCAGTGTACCTAATCGTTGTATTGTAGTATGGGGTAAGCCCAGCGGGTTGATTCGTTCTCTAGGGGAATAGAGATGCTAGAAAGAGATGTATGACGAGAAGCTAAGGTTGAGGGAGATTCTTTTTGGTCTTTTTATGGTCTTTTGAAAGCAAGGTAAATATCTCGGAGTATAGGAGTGGGGGGTGGTACTTCTACCGATTTTAACTACTTTTTATAACTACTAATTAACTAAGGATATATTATGCTAATGTAAGTCTGCTCTTATGATGATTAAAAATGTGTTTAATTAGATGTTCTTACTCCCTAGTTATCTCTTATTGGTCGGTTGAATGGTCACATCCTCATCTTAATTGGTGCGTAGTATTCCGTTTGGTCATAAGGGGGTGCCTAATTCCCTAGTTCTATGAATTGTAACTCTCCTCTAGGTTATCCGGGATCGCCAAGTACCTAAGTATCTCCCCCGAATACTCTACTATCAACAAGCTACAACTCACGCAATAAATACAACGAATGGCCTAGGTGCACTCCTAAGCTTTTTTGACATTTAAGACGTTCAAGCTCGCAACAATTAAAGAAGAAACCAGTTTTCCTTAATCTAGCGTCTACCAATTAAGACAAGAGACAACCTAACAATAATTAACAACTAGGTTTCATAGATCTAAGCAAACACAAGGATAATTTAGCTACTCATGGTAAATAAGCAAGCATACACACATACAATTAAACATGGGGTAGACATAATGATAATATGGATTAAAAAACTTATCTTATGATGTAAAGAACGGTATGGAACCCTTAAATACTGTCCAAGTCGGACTACAACTGAATTAAGGTTTGCTCTCCAAAGTTCTACCTTCTCAAATATAAAAAAATCGAATTCTATATATAGATTTACAAATGCGACGGCGTCAACTTTTGCTACTGACGCCGTCAGGTCGCCGTCATTAGGGTTTCGTTTTGGCCAAGTCATCGTTGGGACGACGTCAGTTGATATGTGTGATGCCGTCAGTCTTCATGAAGGACGTCATCTGAGATTGGTTCTTGGGCGTATGGTGTGGAAAATGAGGGAGACGTCTTCCAGAGTTTAGGCGTGACGTCGTCAGGTTGTAGAACCAGAATTTGTTCTGAGTCGTCATGTGTATTTTAATCAAATCTCTCATATAGGGACGGCGTCGCCCTTTGGTTGGGACGCCGCCAGGTGCAATGAACAGCCTTGGATCTTGACTTTGCCATTTTCTTCATGTTTTTGCTCATTTTCGTCCAAATATGCTTCATTCCAAAATTTTGCTTCCAGAGGATCTAAAATGTGAAAAGGAACGATTTTAAGTAGTAACGGATATAAAATGTGTCAATTTAGGGCTTAAATGACCCCCTAAAAACGTATGTTTTAAATCCTTTTCACTACGTCCTCGTTGTGGAAAATAAAATTAAAAACAGGAAATAGGAAGAATTAGAACGGGAAAATCCCCTGAGATTTGCTTGGTATGATCCTCCATGATGCGTTTGTGAGCAACTTTTTATTTTCTGTGTTTGAAGGGCATTCAAGCCTCCATGAATGATGCATACAGAATATACAGGGTAGTTTTGTACACCTCAGTTTCCTTCCTATAAATACCACTTAACCTGTATAAATGCATAAGAAATCACAGCTAGTGCTTTTATGGTTAATTCATGGTTAGCTAAAAAAATGAAAATAAGAATAGAAACTGTAAATCATCAGGTCAGTCGATACGCCATACCTTATGAATTAAGATACGCCGTATCGAGTCTGGGATAAAAATTAAGATAAATAACGAGTCAGATGTGATACGCCGCGTCCCAAACCAGGATGCGCCGTATAAAAACCATCTGACAGAAAGTTAAAGTGCAAAATTAAAATAAATGTGCAGAAAAATAAAAGATAGATATGACCGGTACGATCGATATGCCGCACCTTTATAGGAGATGCGCCATATCGACGTGCATGTCTGACATACTCAAAAATGAAACAGTAAATAAAATTACGGGTTGTCACCCGGTAAGCACTTCTCTTTATTCCCGAGTCTTCAAGTTAGACTCACGTTCAGATTCTACTCCATTTCATGTATACTCACATGTCCACGTGTGAGTATTTCGACCATCCTCTCATCTTGAATAAATTCTGGTCCCAAATTAACGACACCCTTGTAGAATCCCATTAGCTTTTGATATGGATGATTGATTCATTGCAATATATCAAGTGTGATTACTTGTAGTAATGGTTTGATTTTGTTGCACTTCTCATTGGATAGGTGTTTGAGTTTTGGATTTAAACGGGCCATTTGAAAAGTTACACTGTCTTTACCATTATAAAAAGTCATGAGCCCCAAAAATCTTTTTGTCTCGATGCAAGCTTCTCTGCAAAATGGCTTTCCAACAATCACATCTCCCATGTCCTTGTCACGGTATGCATCGATGTCTTCTACTACCACAAAATCGGTAACAATAGAGAAATCGCCAACAAAGATAGGTACATTCATAAAAAATCTGACCACATTCTTTCTATTGTGTTCCAGATTTTCGCTCATAATAGAGTTGTAGAAATCTTCAGACATTACGTTAATTGAGCGGATAGGGAAGAAGTTAATGTTAGCATGTTTGAAACCAATCATGCATGAGAATTTCAAATTATAGGCGCCATTGATGTGAATCCTATTTCCTACATCACATAAACTAAGATACCCTTCAAATTCATCGTAATTGTTAGTATTAGTCATATTTATTACAGGTAGGTCAACAATTTCTCCATTTTCACCCTTGGGATCAACATCTTCCATTGCTTGATCATTAAGCTCAATTGGCACATTAAGGTCATTTTGTTCAATGTAATCCCCATAGATTGGGTCATTCGATCCGTTTTAGATCAATGTCTCCCCCATTAATCGAGCTTCCAAGTCAAGTTCCATTCTCTCCTTTAGTCCTACCATGGTTCCAGCACGCTCTTCTTCAAATTGAGGTCCTTGATCAGAAAATTGGATGAATACTCCTGGTCCTGTACTTCCTGAAATCAAGGTAAAAGCATTAGTAGGATAGGTTTGAAAAAGATAACCATAGAAAACTAAAGACGAAAGCGGAATACAAAGAATAAAAGCTGATGATATCTGCAGACGAGACACCGTATCCAGTTTCCTGGATACGCTATATACTCAAGATAAAAATAAAATCAGGATTTTAATCCGATAGGATAATACGCCGTACTAACAAGAACCAGTGCGTCGTATATTTAAATTTTCTAAAATAAAATTGCTTAATTAAGAATACAAATACGCCGTATACGCGAAAGCTTATGCGTCGTACTTCCGTTATGTTTAAAAATTTAAAGCCTTTAGATTTTAGAAAATAGATACGTCGTATCGAGGTTAATCGATACGTCGTACTTTGTTATTTAAAAATTCGGATATGTTTTTGAAAAATAAATAATACGTCGTACAAGCAGAAGCTTATGCGCTGTATAACTTTTTAGTGTTTTAATTAATTCTGATTAAAAATAGAATACGCCGTATCTATGATATTAGATGTGTCGTACCCGAATATTAACTAAAATATGTTGTACGAATAATAAAAACGCGCTACGCCATATCTATGAGATTAAATACGCCGTATCGTTCAGATCAACAAATTACAGCAAACAACAATTATGCAGAAAAACAGAAAAATAAATTCCGCTAATAGTTCTCAAAGTATAAAGCTACGTAGAATATGCAAGTTCGCTAGCATCTAAAATCATAGACGAACTTAAGGGGTTTTCGGGAACCCCATGAATTTTTGCCCTCTAGTGTAATTTTTTGACAAAAATATATGCATAACTCGGCTTGCTGAGACGGTGCGTCAGGGCCGTCCCATGGATTTCGAGGGCCCTGTGCCAAATTTTAGTTTGGCCCTTAATCACGGAAAAGTATAACTACGTATACTGATATAGCAAAAGTTTACTTTAATTGATTTTGTATAACACATTAGATATGTTTTTGACGTTGTGTATACCTTATTTTTCAACTATGAATACATTTATATTTTTCTACTATAACCCATTTGGTTTTTGAAGTAGTATTTACGGAAATTAAAAGTTCTGCTAAACTTTGTGCTAGTTGTACTGTGGTTTTGATATGTTAATTCATGAACCTATTTAGACTTTATTTTCAACTCGTATCAATTTGACTTACGAATCATATATATATATAAGACTAAATTCAACAATTATGAAAGGTTAGAGGGTTAAAAGGAAACTTTGTGATAATAGAGTTAAAAAGAAAAGAAATGGTGGGCCTCACAAATATGACTCTTTTGGTCATCTTCCCCGTCCATCACCACTTCCACCCAAACTCCATTAAAGCGAAAGACCGAGCTTCGTTTTTTTTTCACTTTCAATAACCATATAATCTTATAATACATATATTTTAGATCTTAAAACACAGATAACATGATCAAATCATCCAAAAATGACTTTATATACAACTTTAATCTTTAAAAATCCGAGGCCCCTCCAAAAACGGAGGCCCTGTGCGATTGGTCACTCTGCACATGCTCAAATCCGGCCCTGCGGTGCGTGACCTTATGACGCCATGTCCGGTGCCGGTCTAACGTATTAGGGTTACGTTACCCGTCAACGCAAGCCTTTCCTACCACCGACAACGAGCCCTCTAACATGTCAAATTGTCAAGTGCTACCACTATTAATTAAAATGACATCATCACATTAAATATTGTATAAGGACAATTTCTGTTGTTCACTTGGGCCAGTTTGGCATGAGCTTGTTTGAAAGTTTTTAAGAGCTATAAGCTTTTAGTTTTTAAATAAAGTTTGAATTTGAGAAACAGTCCTGGACTCCTGGTTGGTTCCCTTAGCTAGAAGCTCTTAATTATAAATCAGTTCCAAATATAAAAACGATATCATAGAAGCGTTCAAGATTTTTGTCAGGCTGTTACCTAATACATATGGGCCAAACCAAAGTCCACTAATTCCTACTACAGCGTACTACTTCATCTTTAGTTACATCAAGATATAGTGATTCGCATATAATCAGTTAAAAAATTTTAAAAAAAAGTTAAGTTCGACGAATGACGGTATTGTCGTTGTAGGTAGATACGTTATTTTAAATATGTCATTTTCTAAAATCATTTTGTCTAAATTATACAAATGTTTTTCTATATTATTTTACGTTTTAGAGGTTGCAATTACACCTAATTTATCAAGAACATTTATAAAGTTGCACCCACCACCACGACCACCGATCATCGTCGCCACCACCAACCTCACCCACCAATACCCCCACCAACCAACTTCGCCGTCACCAACCCACTCAGCACTGTCATCATCGTCATTGTCATTCCCTGACCAACATCATCATCATTACCAACCTAGCCCATTTTCGCCATCACCACCATACCTAACCAACACCGCCATCCGTGGTTGGTGGTGGTGAATAGGTTGGTGATGTTGGTTGAGATTGGTGGTTTGCGGTAGTGGTGGGTGGGGTTGGTAATTTTCGACGGTGGTGGGTGACGTTGGTGGTGGAGATGCGTGGTAGTAGTGGTGGTGGGCGTGCTTGGTAGTGGCGACGATGATTGGTGGTGGCAGCTGTGGTGGACTTGCAATGCAAAACTTAATGGATGGTCGTTAAATATTTAACGAAAATACTCAAATTGGCCAAAATAAGTTGGGTATCTTTTTATGCAAAGAAAAAAAATGCAATACCTTGATTAAAAATTACCTCTAAATTAAATACCTTTTTGTGCCATTTGCCTTTATTCCAATACAATGCATGACTGAAACCAATGAACAAAGATGTAAACTCTCATGTGAAATTCACAATTATTCTCTTTCGCTTATACATTTGACATATTAATTAAGTAGAATTTTTGTATAGTTGAAAAAAAAGTAACAATACAAAGTCACAATGCTTACCTATATTCTCACATCCACCTTAGCGTCACTATCATCACATTTCAGTTTTGATGGTCATCACCTTTATCAGCCCCAAACCCATTTTTATAACAAATTTAATAAAAAATTAACTTAAACTTTTATTAATAAATTAAAAACATTACATTGATAATTAAAAATTTAAACGTACGAAATTAAAAATGTAAACTTATATGGTAAATTTCACTTCGTCTTGATCTCCACTTCATCTCCAACACCCTATCAAGGTGTATTCCACTCAAGTGATCAGTAAGGCTCATATAGAAGAGTTAGTCTTTTTTTCACTATTTTTGTTCTTGGATGAACAGCATTTGCTTTTTTATTTCGAACTTTTGTTGTTGCATTTTCATCTCATGTCGAATATTCTTTTGTTGCATTTCCATCCCCATCCTTTTGATCTCCAAAAAAGGCCACGCGGTGGTCTGATTTCTTCATTGACAAAAACGAATCGGTTTGACTCGCATATTTGATGAACATCAACCTAGCAATCGCTTTGTCACTGTAAGCTACTGGCGATGCCGATGGAAAGGATGATGCCGCCGCCTTCTTCTTCACTCTGTTCCTTGCACATTGGTTGAACTTCCTACACCTCATCTTCTTCCTCGTCCCCAGCCTCCACATTGAGATTAAAACTACCTGCTCCCGACTGCGTTGTGATGAACGAACTAGACCCCGATGACTTATATCTCTTGAAATTTTCCTGTTCGCTTCTTCAAATTGGGGAATTTCCACCTTTTTATAGTTCTGAGCATCTTTTAAAATTCTTCAACCATGAAGAAGTGTAAAAGGTACTCCATATTCAGAACGATATTCGTCAAGCGCCTTTTGGGTGTAATCCTTGTCTCCGGCTCCACTCTGCGGCGCCCATTCGAAAGACATTATCATACACTCCACAAAATTTAGCCACTTTAAGATGCATATTCTTTCATTTCCCGTCTAATGAATCGTATGTTCGAACATCAGTTACATTCATTGCTTGCTCAACGTAACCTAAAACCTTCATCCAAAACCCTTTTTTCTTTCTAGCATTACTAACAATGCTATCTTCGGATACAAATCCAACCATTGCACAATGCATTAACTTATTTCAGGGGGTCCATGGAATACATCGGGTATTGTCATCGACATTTTTGGCCGTCCTCTTTTGACTGCTTCTTCTTTGAGGCATGGATTTCTTCGACGGGAAAGTCACATTCAATGGTATTAGGCATAGAAAGAGAAAACTAAGGTTCATACATCCCGAAATCTTGAAAATTAAATGATGAATGGGTTATATAGCTGCAGGTGGTGATGAAGAACCGTCGATATTTTGTTGTGAAAAACCGTCAATATTCAACGGATTGTACATTTGTGGTTTTTGGTATTGTGGGCTTTAGTATTGCGGGTTTTGGTATTGTCGGTTTTGCTATTGTGGTTGATACATATTTTGTTGTGGAGCGATGAATGGTGGGTTTGGTATTGCTTAGTTTCCGTAAACAAATGATGGGGCTCGAACGTTTAATTACCGTTGGAGTAGGACCAAAATGAAAATTTGAATTGGGTGTTTGGGCGTTTTGTTGTCGACTTTTTGGGGTTTTAGATTTTGAAGTGTTTTGTTGAGACGTTTTGTAGAAGATGATAATGAGAGTAAATATAATGAGAAGTTGTGTATAAAAATGATGAGTTTGAGGATATTTGTAAATAATAAAATGTTGAAGTTTAAAAAAAAAAATTACCTAATAGAAGGTGACCGTTTGGTGGGGGCCGCACAATAAAGGCATTTTTTAACATCTTCTACAAAAAAGACTGACCATGGTCACCGTTATCTCTCTTTTTCTCTTCGTAGTGCGCATGGTTATGGTGGCGCATGACCAGGGCCGTCCCATGAATTGTTAAAACTTTTGAGGGCTCTGTACGAAATTATAAAATAAGACATTTCGATAAGCAATGTTATATTTTAAAGGTCACCACTTATAAAATATAACACAATTAGTTATCAAAACGTTTTAACATATTACGTACCTATTTAAGATATTTTTCATCAAAATAGTGGTTTCTTCGTTAAAAATATGTCGACACATGCATATAATTATTAACGGGACAAATTTTTGGGCCCTAAACGATCGCGAACCTTACACATCCTAAAAAATGACCCTGCGCATGACCATAAATGTGAGGGTGAGGGCTCACCCTGAATTGTGACTAGTCTAATAAATTCACTTAGTTTGATCTTTTTGGCATGAGTATTTGGGCGCACTATATATAATTTGTGAGAGTAAAAATTTGTTAGATTTTTTAGTCTGAAATTTGGAGATGAAAGATGTTGGGTAAAGTCATAAAGACGTGATAGCGTAAGACTTAATGAGCGTGGTTTATGTGTAATTGTTTAATGTTTCTGCTAAAAAAAATAAAATAAAAAACCGAGCAATTGTTTACATGCTGCAGCAGGTAATATTTTCCTTTTTTTAGAGTACTAGTTTTCAACTTTGTGCTACGTGATTTTTTGTATAGTTAAAAAAAACTGTAATTAAAAATCCCTTTAATATTTGGATAAACAAATTTATTAAAATAATACATAATTCATTGAAGAAATATTAATAAAACAATGTTATGCCCATTACAATTTTGATCAAACTAAATACTTTAAAAATATCGAAACAATGCTTCATGCCAATATTTATCTCATAAGTATGATGTAAAATAGGTAATAAAGGATGTTATAATATTAAGGGGTGTTTTATAAAAGAATAATCAGAGTCGTTTATCTAATAATTATTGTAAATTTCAACCTACAAAAATGAAAGAAAATAGTTAGTACGAAATATATCAAAACAAAATTTTATTTATTTGAAAATAACAAACAAAGAGTTCGTCACAATATTATCTCTACAATATAAATCCAAAATTATTTGTTAAAAACTTAAAAATGAGCAATGTTTAATCTCCAAAATACCATTTATAAACTTAACTTTTTACATAAAATTCACGCAATGTTTCTTTAATTAAATGTTGCCTTAACAATGTTCCCACTCAAAATTTCTAAAAAATGACATGACAACTTTTGACAAGTTTATTTTAATAAAATTTTTAAAAGAGCGTAGATTCTTTTTATATCCAATCACAACATTAATAATTTTCAAAAATTCATTCACAAACTCTACTATACAAGACACCATATTACAATTTGTTTTTATTGATGTGTTAGTTCATATGATGAAATTGAATAACCACACTATCACAACTATAACTATTTGTTGTTATAAAATCTCATTACTAACACGGGTGTTCATCTAGTAAGTTATAATGAAACGGGTACTCATCTAGTAAGTAAAATATTTAAAAAGTATTGAAATTCATTTTCGTGTGTATGGAAATTTACTATAATTATTAATAGAATATAGACTTTGATTATTTAAAAAACACCCCTTAGTTTTTTAACATTTTTTTAAAATTACGTCATTTTACATTGTATTTTTAAGCAAATCACATTTAAGGTATTAAAATTATGTCAAATTTCAATTGATGGTATTCATTAAAAAGTATCGAACCTTTACTTGTAATAGCCGAAAACTTTTACCTACACAACACGTCGTAGGTTCCCCCTCATCTTCTCCCCAACTTTCCAACCAAAATTTTGATCAAAAACCCACCCCCATCACATCCACCACCACCACCACCATCTTTTTTCTTTCTTAACCAACATAAATACCCACCACCACCATATTTCTTCTTTTTTAACCAACACCCACCACTACAGCCATTTTCACCTTCCTTTATTTATAACCAACACTAACACTCACCACCACCCAATCTTTTCATTTCTATGGCCAACACCAACAACCACCATCACTAAGGTTTTCATAAAAAAGTATGTGTTTACTTAAGTAAGTTGATTTTCATTGAAAAGTAAGTGGATTTTGCTGAACATGAGGTAGGTTACATCGAAAAACAAGTCGTTGAAAAGTGGATAACATGATGAGTTACCTAATAATCTATTTAACACAACTTCTTTGTTTGAGTTAAATATGGTTCCTTGTTTCTCATTAAACTGAACAATACATTTAGCATCACAAAGCTGACTTATACTAATTAAAGTGTATTTAAGTTTATTAACAAAAGCAAACTTATAGAATACTATACCATTGCATTTGTTGGAGCCATATCCTTTAGTGACTCATAATGAGTTATCACCAAATATCACTTTAGGTCTTGGTTTTTCCACATATTAGTGGAGGTAGCTATTGACACCGGTTATATGTCTTGAGAATATACTATACAGGTACCAGATAGGTTGCCTGGTGTCACTCTGCAAAAATAAGAAGTTTGTTAGTTTATCTTATTGACCTACTTTTTGGTAGGTGTTTTGGACCGAGATGAACAAGTCCTTTCACCTCTTTGAATCCATAAAACTTGTTCATGATGAGATGTTCCTTGACCTTTGCTTCTATATACATTACAACATGATGTTTTGTTGAACACTTTAGACTAAGGAGATTCAGTCTTTATACCTCTTTTAATTTGAATGATCTATTCATGATTAGAGGTATATTGGCCATTACTTCTACAATTATCACACCCGGGGTGCTCAAAGCAGTCATCAGAGTGATGATCATTGAAATTGAAGTGGATATATTGTGGAAAAGGTTGGACTTTGAAAGGAAGTCTTTGGTAAGGTCTTCTTGATGATTCACCATGGGACAACTCAACTTTTTGTTTTGAGACATTTCTGATCACAACAATGTGCATTAAGTGTTCAGAAGTCATGTAATCAGTTCTTTTGCACTGTTAAATGCTATAACAGTCATCAAATATATGATTGTTATATTCGCAAAGTTCACAGGGTTTTAGAAATCTGTGTTTGGGTTTGGATTTAACTGATTTTGATGATTCAATTAATGGCTTGGTGCTTTTAGAAGAGGTAGCCTGTGATTTTTTGGCCTAACCTTTAGAAGGAGAAGGTGTAATATAATCAACTTTCATGTTTAGAGCTTGAATTTCCTTCAGCAAGACAGATAATGGAATTTCAGATTCAGAAACAGTTGATACATATTTACCTTTGCCAGAAGAGACTGCTGGTTTAGATGGAATCTTATCAGTATCATCGATGATGACATTTCTTGTGTTGGCAAACTTCTTTTTAAATGCAGGTTTTAGAATTGATTTGGTGTTTGTCCTAGATTTTGGTTTAGCTCCTTGAAAATTATTTAGAGGAGGAAGTTGGGTTATACCCGTTGAGTATGATTTATTTGTTGAATCAGACTCAGTCAGTAGGGTTTTCTACATTCAGTGACATTGGATTAAGGTGATTGAAATTCAGGGGCTAAATTATAACCATGTTTCAATTGAGCATTTTCAAAAGTTTAGTCTTTTGAAACCTAGATCTATCAACCTAGTCTTTTTATATCTCATGATCATAACTAGTTGATGATCTTACAAAGACTAGATCCTTAGGTTCAGTAACCTTCAATGAGTTGATCAGCTATTAACATTTTTAGTTTTTGATTTGGAATCTGTTTAGTGATGCTTTAACTAACTATATCTGAGCTATTGAACCAAGACATAGTTATTGACTTTATCAAGTTCTTTCCTAAGGGATTAATTTTCTTTTAGTAACTTAGTATTAGCATGCTGAAGTGTATGGGCAATGAGTTTAGCTTCTTTCAACTCCAACAATTCTTCCCTACAATTATTAAGTTCTAAAACTATATTCTTATGTTTTGACATCAAATTCATTATTTGTTTTTCTACAAATCTAAGGTCTACACATGAATAATCAAGAAACAATTTTCTATCATCATTATCTTCCATTTGAAGAAGTGTGTGTACTTTTTTTTTTATTGTGATGTCAACCTATTCTCCATTACTTTCATGTTCTTTCCTAACAACAACCTTTTCATCGTCATGCATGGCCATAAGTACTTTGACAGTAACCATTTCATCATCATCAGATGATACTTCTTCTCCATCCCAGTTATATGACTCACCTAGATGACCCTTGTTCCTAGCTTGAGATGATTGAGAAGGTTGAGAGGTTGAGCCACTATAAATTAAGAGCGCTAGTTTGGCTTTGGCCTTTTTGTTCTCAGCTCTATAGTCTTTCTGAATTTTTGGTTCAGTTTGATTGTTTGAAAAGGTTTTAGCTGGACTGATGAGTTTTGGATGAATTTTTTTTTTGTTGATGAGATGGATAAGATGGTGATGATGTTTTTGAAAAATAGAATTTAGCAAACTGGCAAGTTTTACCAAACTTAAAACATTGACTTTTGTTAAAAGATTTTGAGCCACTGACTTGAATGGATTCTTTTTGAAACATCTCTTGGAATTGGCAATAAGAGCTCTTTCCCGAAATTCTCATTCAGGTCATATGTAACAATTCGCATTTTCATGTTACTATTCATTTTCGAAATTTTTATTTCACATTCTTGTTAGTTAACCTATTTTCATAATAACCCGAGAGTTTGACACTCGTCGGATCATTTTCGCAAATATCACGAAACCGTGTCTGAGATTTACTTTAAGGTTTAAACAACATTTAGGCATCCGGATATGTCTATAAAACATAAAGAAACAAGAGAAATATAGGGTTTTCACATCATACGACAATTTCATAAGTTTTGGAATTTTACGTTTTCCAGTTTTGCGTTTTACGCGTATTACGCATTTTAAGCCTACGGTTTTAGGATTTTACTACTTTAAGCATCTAGATAGAACTTATCACTCATTTAAAATTATATTATAGAGTATATGGATAAGTTTTAACATATTTATATGTTTCATATTTTTAGGATACCCGATTTTAAGTTTCGTGACGTTACGACTTACAGTTAGCGATTTATGAGACCAAAACTCACTCCGTAACTTATAGAAGGTCAATATTCATCCACATAGTCCCTCCCCCTTATATTGAACATGTATATGGTGTATCACCATGGCCTTGGTGGCTTGGTGAGATCCATGGAACATTTAGAGCATCATGTGTTACATTAGGAGTCATAGAAAGTCCTAAGGCTAAAAACAACCAAGTATGCATCATGTGGTTCATTATAGACCATACCTTAGTGTAACTAACCTCCTAAAGACCCTATAAATACCCTCTTCTCCTCTCTTGATCGTTCATATCATCACAAGTATCAAACACTCTTCATTTGATTTCCAAATTCCAAGTTATACATAGAAGATGAAGGGCTAGTTATTCTCTACATGAATCTAGTGTTTATTTGGTAATTCCATGGTTGGATTAGGAGATACACGATGGTCTAGGGGCTGAATAAATAAGGTTTCTACAAGATCTATATCAAGGTTATCAAGGGTTAGCAAGAGTTGTGTTGAAGGATTGGAAGCTAAGGTTTTCGATTGAAAGGTTTAGATCTTGTCCTAGTTCATGATTTCCCTTTTCATTAAGGCCAAAAGTTGTTACGCATAGAGACTTTCAGGCTTATCCTTCGATTCTGTTATACATATCATTAGTTCAAGGTGAGTTTATAGCCCTAGTTTTACTTTAATAATTATTAAAGTCTTTTGGGGAGATACATGCTCAACTACTTGCTTTTACTTTTACAAATACTCAAAACATTATACTTGATTGCATTATACATGATTATATTATACTTGATGGCGTTATACATGATTCTGTTAAACTTATTTGCGTTATTCTTGAGTCCATTATACTTAATTGCGTTATTCAACTTAGTGGCTCCAAATTAAGTTGTTGGATGACCATTAATCTTTAGGAAGAGGCTCCTAGTATGTGCAATTCGGTGGCTCCAAATTAAGTTGTTGGATGACTATTAATTTAGTGGCTCCAAATTAGGTTGTTGGAAGGCTATTGCGTTAGATACATCCCAAATTAAGTTGTTGGAAGACCCTTGTGGTAACATGCAATTCATTGGCTCCAAATTAAGTTGTTGGATGACCAGTAATTTAGTGGCTCCAAATTAAGTTGTTGGAAGGCTATTAAATTAGATACATCCCAAATTAAGTTGTTGGAAGACCCTTGTGGTGAAATTTATACTTTTTACTACAATGATACATGCATACATGATTGACATGCGAATGTATAATTCATACATAAGAGGAACAATTTAATGGTCAACCCTGAATAAAACTCTCTGTGTGTGGCGATTTGGCGATTACGATTCAACGAAAACCTTACATCCCAAAAAAGTCGATTCCCTATAACTTTATTTGTCAATCTAATTAATTAAATTCAATTGGTCCACCCAATCAATCGTGGGTCGGTTGTGATTTTATCTATTTTATTGATCGAATTTTGTAGGGTCTTCGTACTTTTGCTTTGTGGGTTTTTTTTAATATCGCTAAGAGCTTACTGATTGTTATTGCGTCAAACACCGGCAACCATTATACAATTATCATCTGACTACTATTCCGCGCTTCACTGATCTGAATTCTTTCTTAGTGGTGTGTTCATGATGGGTGTTGGTTAGGATCTGGTCGTTAATGGTTAAACCCTAACTTTTCATAAGTTAGGGTTTTTAGTCGCTTTGTTTCTCTATTGTGCATGCGTTTCGCTGGTTGATTGTTACTAGGTTGGGGTGATTTGTTTCGACAGGTTGAGGGTTAAAGAGGGATGGAAAAAGGTTTCTTCAACAACAATAGTGCTCGTAAGGGCACTAAAGATGTAGGGTCTTCTTCTACTAGTTTGGCCGATCAAACTAGTGGTTCGATAACTATTGATGCACCAGCTAACTTGGCCGATCAAGTTGGTGTGAATAAGGAATCGACGATGAACCCTAATAGTAGGAATGATGAGTTTACTGGTATTGCTTCTGGTTCTCGTTCTGATGGACAAGTGGAGCCGATTTCACTTGGTTCAAGCCCGATCATGACGCACCTAGTCATGACACGCCTGAGGTCATGATACTTTATTGAAAATTCGTGCTATTGAAAAACAAATCTTTGAGGGAAAACTTGTTCTTGTGGGTGACGATGGGCAACCATTAAAACCTGTCGTGGCAGTGGATGCTATTACTCCTACTGAGGCTAATCCAATTGAGCATCTTAAGGTGCCGCAGTCACAGAAGGAGCTAGAGGAGATGCTTACTTCTATTGGTTATTATTCGAAACCTCCTCATGATACGAGTGGTCCTATGGCTTCTAATGTTAATGGCCATAATAATGCGAATGATAAGGTTGATACGAATCACATGGGGTTGTTGGTATAGAGAAGGTTGGTGCTTTGAAACAACCTTCTTCATCGTATCTTTGGTGTTACTTCTACTGAACCAAATAAACACACATCTAACTTTCGTAGGTTGGAGTGTAGTAAGAAGAAAGCTAATGGTGTGGATCTTTCTGTCCCGATGAAAGTGGTTGAAGAGGTGAACACTAGGTTTGAGAATACTTTGTATGGGTATTTCCTTGGTCAACGCCTTGCTTTTCTGTTGTTGATTACTTTATGCAATGCGTGGGCTAAGTTTGGAATACAAAAGGTAATGATGAATGCAAAGGGGTTTTTCTTCTTTAAGTTCAATTCGAAGAAAGGTGTTGATGATGTTCTTGAAAACGGTCCTTGGTTGATTAGAAATGTAAGTATTATTCTTAAACCATGGACATTGAACACCAACTTACTTAAAGAGGATTTGACCAACATCCCGGTGTGTGTTAAATTCCATGATGTTCCTCTTGCTATGTTTTCTGATGATGGCCTTAGTCTCCTTGCCACATTGATAGGCACGCCCAAAAGGTTAGATGCTTTTACTAGCCAAATGTGCTAGGACTCGTGGGGCCGTAGTAGTTTTGCTAGATGCATGATTGAATTGAAGTCGGATGAGGTGCTTAGGGACAACCTTACTGTTGAGATACCGTTACTTGATGGGTCGGATTCGACTATTGAGAAGATACGGGTTGAATACGAGTGGAAACCACCTCATTGTGATAAATGTAAGATTTTTGATCATACTCTTATTGAATGTCCGAAAGTTGTTGAACCTCCTGCTCAGCCTACTAAGCCTGTTAATGATGGTTTCAAGATGGTCAATAATAAGAAGAAGGGAAAGCAAGGTGGTTCTACTATTCCAGGTCAAGGAGGGTTTACTAAACCTGTTGTGGGTAAGCAGTTTCAATATCAACCCAAAAAGACTCCTCCTGAACCTAAGAAAGTGGAAGTCACTAAGAAGAATGCTTCTGATGTGGCTAGTTCGAGTGGAACAAAGATCTCTACATCTAATCAGTTTGATGCTCTTAATATGGAATATACAGATGCTTTTGGTATTCCTTCAAATGACACCAACAAGGATGTGGATTCTGGTCGTACAATGGAAGTTAATAAAGATAAGTCTTCTAAGACAGGTATTGCATTACAAGAACCCCTTGTGAGTGATTTGAAAGAGATGGAGTTGGGTATGTCTCCTATAACTATTGATTCTTGTATTCCGCCCACCTCTTCTACTAAGAGAGTTAACCCTTTTTCTAAAGTGGGAGATATCGTGGTGTCTGATTCTGAAGATGAGGTGGTTGCTAACCCATTTGATGAGTCTGCTAATATATTCGGTGGTGGCCAAGAGTTTGAAGATGAGTATGATGACTATGACTACGATGACTATGCGAAGCAGGTTTCTGATCTTCTAGGGAATTTGGATGCCTTTAATGCCATGTATGGCACCAAGCTTCAAGGACCTAGGAAGTAATTTTCTTTCGTTATGTCCTATGTTATCATTAGAGTAGTGGTTTGTTTTCTTGTTTAGAAAATAGGTAGTATCTTGTTATGTAAGCTTTATGCCTATGTAACGGGCTGAGATATGGGATTTCACTCATATCCATTGTACTTAAACGTTTTTTGGTTAATATATTTACCAGGGTGTAGGATTACTCCCCTTTACCCAAAAAAAAAACATGATTGACATGCTAAATTTTGGCAGTTGGTTGTAAACACATAGGTTGCAAGTTTTGTATGGGCGGAACTTGGAATTGAGTTGATTTACAATGCCTTTGTTGTGTGAACATTCCTTAAAGGCTTACATGTTAAACAAACTCTATGAACTCACCAACCATTGTGTTGACACTTTAGCATGTTTATCTCAGGTCAATAAGGCGATAGCTGTTGCATGGAAATTAGAGTCGTACGACATGTTTTGAAGACTTTATACATTCGTATTTACCATTCAAAACATTTTGTAAACAGTTATGTATTACACTTTGGGACCTCATTGTTTGTAACTCTGATTTCATTAATCGAATGGTAAATTTTCAAAACGTCTCATTTAGGGGTCGTTTTCTATAACTTGTACTTTGTATTATGAAGTAGCACCCCAGTGACACAATCTTTCACTGCGGTATTTTGGGGGTGTTACATCATCCATGTACTCTTGGCTGCTTCTTATGTCCTCTTCATTAGTGGGATCATCTTGGAAGTCCTGAACAGTATATTTTGAGAAAAAGAAGTTGATATGGCGGTGGTAGTGGTCAGGGATTTCTTGGTATCAGGTGCATAGATTCTGTCTATCAACCTTTCTTCATGCTTGAATTTTCCAAAAATTGTAGCCAAGTCCAGATCTCTAACATGGTTAAAGTTACTTAGACCTTGGTTGAAGCTCAACCATTTCTTTGGATGTTTGTTAACAAAACCAACACTAATTTCATGATTTGAAAGGGTAACACCATCATTCACTAGTTCAATCATAAGAACTTTGTATCTGGTGAATGTCTGAGAGACTGTTTCCCTTTCAATGTGTTTGAAGGTATTATAAGTAGGGGTGGAAATGATCTGAGCCGCTTGTGAAAAGCTTAAGTTTGGATCGGTAAAAGGCTCGAACGAGTCCAGCCTAAACGAGCTCGAGCCTACGTTGCAACTCGTTTATTAATTGAGCTCGAGCCCAAGCTTTACATTCAAAGCTCGTTTGGGCTCGTGAGCCTAAACGAGCCTAAACGACATTATAATATTTTAATTATTAAACATATATACGAGCTGAGCTCGAGCTTATTAACAAGCTCAATAAAGATATATTACGAGTCGAGCTCGAGCTTGAGCCAAGCTTTAACTTTTATTTTCCAAATGGTATAAACGAGCCGTGCCTGAGCCTATAAAACATACCACGAGCCGAGCTAGAGCTTAAAATTTAAGGCTCTAAACGAGCCGAGCTCGAGCTCGAGCTTTTTAACACTTAAACGAGCTGAGCTCGAGCTCTGGCAGGCTCAGGGTCGGCTCGGCTCGTTTCCACCCCTAATTATAAGCCAGTTTTGGATCCATTACTCTATGTTCTTTGACTTCAAAAGGTTCCTCAAAGTTTAGTTACAAGTCTTCCCACTCCTTTTTAGCAGCGGGACAACCGATGACTGATTCCATCACATCATCTGGTAAGCATGATATTATGATACTTTTGAGGTGTTGTTCTTGATGGACTACCATTCTTTCATCATCGTTCCATTGAAATTTTAGGTTTATCAAACCAACCATTGTTTTAGGAACATATGGACAATCATTAAGAACCTTAATGAGATAAGGTTTCATACCAGCACTATGACATAGAAACCTTTTCTTTCATTTTGCAAATCTTCCGGCTTCTACTTTTGGACCAACAATGACATAAACACTGCCTTTTGAGTCTAGAAGTTAAGGTACATCAGATGTTGCCATGGTAGGATCTTTATTTCAAAAACTTAAAATAACTAAGTTAAATCACTCTTCATGTAATCTGATGTACGTTTAAACAATTTGTAGCAAGAATACGTAAAGCAATTTAAGCAAGATATACAACAAGGTTTATCAAACATTTAAATTCTTATTAGAAATGAATCAAATAATTTGTTATGATTGTTTGCGGAATAACAATCAAAGTTGAATGACAAAGTGTATTGTTCTTTTCACTAACTTAAATACAAACCAAAGTAAGTGTTAAAGTCAGAACTATGCTAACATGTTGAATGAGTTCAAGGATTTAGTTCTTGGGAGGAGTTAATGCTCTCGTAAATGTGTATCCCAATATCACATTATTGTACACGATACATTTTCTCTTTTACAACATTCTTTGTATATAGGCAAACTCAAGGCGGATACCCGTGAGGTAATAACAACGTGTCAAACGTCTAACTAGAAAAGTAAAGTCGTACCTTGTTGCGTTAAATGTTTCTATTCTTATAATGTGTCCAATCCACTTTAGTGAACAGTGTTGACAACTATCTTTTTTTCTTTTTGTACCAACTCTTTTACTTCATTGACTTTCTTTGATCAGATCTTTCACTTATCTTCCCAAGAAAGTTCCCGTCTATTTTCTTTCAGGGACTTAGATATTTTTCATAAATATCTAAATTCAAAATGTCTTGATATGCTGAAGAGATCAAAGGGAGTTGGTGAGTTATTGTTATCACTCACTGACTCCATCATCTTCTTGGGCTTCACTTACCGAGTTCCGCCTCATAAAGTGGTGGGACTTTTTTTAGTCTCTAAAGAACTCTGAAGATGATGACTCCCTGAATGTTCTATCATTCATAGACTTTATTTACACTTAAGATATTTTGTGTTCAAATCCTAATCGAAATTCATTGAGCTCTCAATTATCCAAGCACCATGTTTTTTCAACCAAAAATAAATAGTGATGTACATTTTTTTGGTGCAAAAGGTGAAGTCCATATATTAGAAAGAACAAATACATCAGAAAGAAGAGATAGACAAGACCTATCCTTCTTGAAATACAACCAGAGATACAAAAGACAGCCAAAACAAACAACTCAGACAATACTAACTATACCTCAAATACAACTAAAATACTATCTTTGAAACAATAAGTCTGGTAATGAACCAAACCAGCAAGAATCATATTTTTACCCAAACAATATGATACATCAAATCACCTTTATGCACCATACCATATCCTCTTGACTACATTCCTACCTTAATACTGAGCTCAAACCATTCATCCCACACCCATAATAGAATGAGATGAAACAGAGGAGGCATCATCAAGATGGATATAGCCCCATTCACACTATAAGAGGGGGCTATACCATTACAGCTACATTTCCAATAGATTGAACCAAGAACAAACCAGTATTTTCCATCCTCACTAGCCTGCTCTCAGAACAACCATATGCATCACTATAAAAGGAACACACACTCTTAAATAAAATCCAACTAACCTCCTTTAGTGATGCATAGGATGGACCAAGATGGTTCATCTTTCACACCTCTCTATTCCATCCAACATGCACCACCCACCCAGATCATTTACCCTTCACAATACTAGACCCTTCATTATGGTACATCCAGTCTGAATTATACCTCCTGATAAGGAACCATTACCTTCCAAATCCCTCCCAAGGCCAATTCAGAAAAGTAATGGGCTTAAATAGGTACAGTCACACCAGTTAGGACTCCAAGGTACAAGGTATCTAGATATTGTAATGATCTGCAAAAATTTATTCCAGCAAGAAAAAGCATGTACTATTGTTGATATCCTCAAATGCAAACATTCCTTGAAAACATCAAAAGCTCAATATCCATCTCACTTCCTTAAACAAGTACCTCACCCCTTCCTAAACTTCAGCATCCTCAAAATCTTACACAATATCCTTTTTAATATCCCAATCTTTACTGACTTGTTCCACTGCAGCATTTTGCTTAACTTTTAAACTCAACAATTGCAGTTTTATGTTTTCAATGATTTCATTATATAAGCTTTGTCTGCGCTTTTCAACCTGAGAAAATAGTCTTTGATTTCTTTCCCTCCATATACAATATACCACAGTAGCAATTACCATTTTATGTAGAACATTCCTAATAGAATTATTGCATCCACCCTTAGGAATGCACTCCACCACAATCCTCCAATTCACATCCCACATTCTCATGTTCACTTTCTCTCTAATTTTATCCCAAATCCACTCAGAATACATGCATTTAAAGAAAAGATGCTCATAGGTATCATTAACTAACTTGCATAAGGGGCATAGCATCAAGCCATTATTATTCCAAACCATCAGTCTATCCTGTGTAGACAGTCTTCCAAGCATAGATAAACATAGAATAAATGCATGTCTTGGGTTGCATTGTGAGTACCAAACCACTTTGTGCCAATTGACTTCACTCCCATCTTCTTTAAAAATCCTCCAAACACTCTTATTAGAGAATTTTCCTTTCACCATTATCAATGTTTGGGACACATAAGTTTACAAGATTACTAAATTGTTGCTCCCAATTGTCAGGACAATTCCAACTCCCATCTTCAATCATCTCACCAACTTTCATTTGTTCAGATAGCCTTGCTTCATATCTTCTTTTGAAAGGAATGATACTGTCAAGAGGACCATGAACATTCCAATTGTCAAACCAGATATTAAACTTCCTCCCATTACCTATTTTACACCAAATATGATTTCCAACTTTAGCTCTGAGGTTCATTATAGCTTTCCGTGTCCCACTATCTGGTTCATCAATTTCTATCTCCCAAACACTCTTACCTTTCAGTTTTACCAAATTGACCCATTTTACCCATAAACTATCTTTTTGAGAGACCACATTCCATAAATGTTTGCATAATAAAGCCTCATTCCATGAACCAAGACTTTTGATACCCAAACCTCCTTGACTCTTAGGAGTACAAATGATCTTCCAAGCCACTTTAGCAACGCCTTTCTTCATGGAATCCTGACTCCAAAAGAACCACTTCAAGACTTTTTCAATCTTTTTGACAGTTGTTTTTGGAATCATAAAAACAGATGCCCAGTAAATGTGCATTGAGGCCAACACAGCTGCAATTAGTTAGAGTCTTCCAGCATAGGATAAAGCTTTGTTCTTCCAATCATTCACCTTCCCTTTAACTTTTTCCACCAACTAATTACATTTAGATACACCAATGGTTTTAGTAATAAGTGGTACCCCCAAATATTTCATAGGCAAACTGCCCACACTGAAAGGCATAGTATCCAATATTTTCTACTTTTCAGCTTCTTTAACAATACCAAAGAAAATGGTACTTTTATTCATGTTTGGCTTAAGACCAAATATACCACTAAACTCCATCGAACCTTCTTTAAGAACACTTACAGAGTTTTAATCTCCATTGGACAACATTAGGAGATCATCTGCAAAGCATAACTGTGTCAATTTAATATCCTTACAACCCCAATGGTATTTGAAATGGCTACTATTCTCAACTCTTCTCTGCACTATCAATTTAAGCATCTCCACGACTAAGGTGAATAGGTAAGGGGACATAGGATCCCCTTGCCTTAATCCCCTCCCACTCTTAAAATATCCATATCTATCTCCATTAATACATATAGAGAAAGCAGGACCAGTAACACAAGTCATTATCCAATCAACCATCTTCACATGAAACCTAAAATGGGTCAAAATCTGCTTCAGAAACTCCCAATTCACTTTGTCATACGCTTTAGCAATATCAATTTTTAAAGCACATCTTTGAGGTTCAACCTTTCTATTGTAGCCTTTCACTAATTCTTGAGTAATTAACAAGTTATCTTGAATCAACCTTCCTGGCACATAAGCACTCTAGTTTAGACTAACAAATTTTCCCAAACACCCTTTAATCCTATTAGTGATTATTTTGCTGATACACTTGTAAATAATGTTGCAGCATGCTGGTTTTTGAATTTTAGGGACAAGGGTTATAAGAATGGCCTTTACTTCTCCCAACAACTTATTAGATTGGAAAAATTCCTTAACAGCTTCACATAGATCCTTTCCAATAATCCCTCAACTCTTTTTGAAGAACACAGCAGTATACCCATCTGGACCTGGAGCTTTCCCATCTCCAATTCCAAATATAGCATCTTTGATTTCCTTGTCAGTAATATCTTTCACCATACAATTGGCTTCCTCATTACTTAATTTCCTTACAAATAACTTACCAACATTTTCAATAGCCTCTGTATCCCCATGGTTACTCATAAAATTACCAAAATGAGTCACAAACTGATATGCCACACTGTCTCCCTCAAACCAATTCCCCTGATCATCACATACCTTTCTAATTCTATTAGTATTCCTTCAACTTTTAAAAACATTGTTAAAGAACTTGGTGTTTTTATCCCCCTCACAAAGCCATTGGACTTTCACACTTTGAGCCAGCAACTTCTCTTCATCACCAGTAGCTATATTGTAAGCATGTAAGTTTTCTGATAACACTACCTTTTTCTCTTTATTACAATGATCAGCCTCCACATCTCTTTGGGATTTCTTGATGTCTTCTTTTAGCTTTTTCACATTCTCAAACAAATTTCCATTTTTCCATGCTATGCCATTCAGATGCTTCTTTAATTCTTAAGTTTCTTTACTAGCTTAAACATCTTATAGCCTTCCACTTCACATTCCTATTCCTTCTTAACAACTTCCAAAAACTCTTGTGTCTCAGCAATAAAATTTAATAATCTAAATGAATTTTTCTTTTTCATCAATGAATTAGGTATACTGAGAATAGCAGGGCTATGATCAGAGGTTAAAAAAGGGTGAAATTCCACTGCAGCATCTCCATATTTTCCCAAGAATTCCATATCTGCCATTACACTATCCAACTTCTTGAGAATGCTAGTATCAGGTTTTGATGGAGATTTGATCCTAGTGTAAAAAAGACATGTACTATTGACATCCTCAACTTCAATATCATTCAGACAGTCCCAAAAATCTTGCATATCCCCCTTAATTCTAGAACCTCCAGCTGAATGCTCCTCTACTTTTAAAGTGACATTGAAATCTCTCATTAAAACCCAAGGCCAACTAGCAGTAACACTTTTTTTCCCTCTTAAATCATTCCATAAACTTCTTCTCTCTAATTTTGAATTATCAGCATATATAAAACTACAAAATATCTTTTGCTTATATTGGATTATTTCAATAACAACTAGCATAACTTGTCTAGTCATATGAACAACCATAAGGTCCACCATATTCCTATCCCATCCAACTAGAATTCTGCATCCTGTATTACTATGAATACTATTTGACACCCAATCCCAACCACCAAAAGTAGTATTTGCAGCTTTGCTTATAGTAGCAAGTTCTAAATGAGTTTCCATAATTCCACACACCTTTATATTTTCACCCCTAATAAAATTTGAGACATCTTTTTGTTTTTTTTGTTTATTCATACTCATAATATTCCACACTGCTATCTTACATTCTATCATTATTAATGACTTATAAAATCCAACCTCTACTGTTCATGTAAAATAGTAGAATCCATACCCGCCACCTCTTCTGCAATCACCTTTTTTGTAATACTTGAATTGCTATCTAAAACATCTTCCACAATGCCAAACAATATTTCTGCCTCTTTCAACCTATCAATCTCCCATTGCCTTTTAAAATAATCTTCCATGTCTTGAGTCCATGTTTAAAGTTCAATCTGATTTGGTTGAATTTTATTGTTTAGGAACACATCTACAGCCATTCTTCCTTTCAATTGTTGCGCCTCGGCATTTTCTTTCCTTATCTGATTTAGAACAGCAAATTTATTGGTGCTTTTTGGTTCCCTTCTTCCATTATCACTCTGTTTTTTCCTTCTTTTCTCTTCATTACCATTCCTCTCATCCCTACTGCTATTCCCTTCCTTTCTTAACCAACCACCCTCTTTATTGTTCCTCCCTCCCCGATATTGGTTTTTACCATTATTCCTCCTATTGATCACTTCAGTAAACTCATTTTCACTTAATTTGGATTGCTCTTTCTCCAATTTTTCATGTTCTGTCTTTCTCCTTCTGTCTTCCTCAATCTCATCTTCACTTCTAGGCCTCTTTTTACACTCATTAAGCCCATGACCATATACTAATCAGTGAGAACAAATTCGAGGTTTCCAAGCATACTCAACAGTAACAAACTTTAACCCTTTCTTAACATTGTCTTTATCCCTATATTGTATTTCAATCTACTCCTTGAAACCCTTAGTTGTTTCAAACTCCACTAACACTCTAGCAAAATCAATCTTCCCTTCACCAAATTGACACCTCTTAGCAGTCATGTTATCCATAATCATAGGCTTCCCTAGACTACTTGCTAAAGCACTTTTTCCCTCATGACTCCAAGCTTCTAAAGGGATGTAAACTATAATCTCGCCATTGCTTCTAACTCAAAGGACCAAACTTGCTCGCTATAAAGATCTCAACCGCCAAGCGGTTATAGTTAGTTACATAACCATAAAACGGTTATGGATAGGTAGTTAATTAACCGCCAAAACGGTTACTAGGAAACGGTTACCACTGAACCGTTGTATCATTTGGACGTACCCTTTCGTTTAGTATAAATACTCGATGTAATGAATCATTTCAATAGTTAGACGATTAGTTATTCAAAGTTCTTATCATTGCTTGCATTTTCGTATCGACTCACTCAATCATATACACGTTAGGGACCAACAAGGTACCTTTGTCATCTTAACCCATAATGAAACTTTAGTCTGTTCCACCATCTCCATCCCCTCATTTGGATCCCACTTCCTCACCACCAAAGGTTTATTATTCACTAACCATGTACGTGATTCAAGACCCTTATTCATACATTCTTCATTCCTAAATTTGAACATGCATGTCCCATCTGCATTCATACTAATATCATCAATTCCCCATCTACTCCACATCCTCCTAATATGATATCTCAATTCATGTATATTCATTCTGTATCCAATGAATTTACCACATACAGTTAGCCTCCATTGAATACTACTTCTACTAACAGTATCTTCATTGAAAATCATAATATCATTACCATCCTCACTAATCACAGTAGGCACAAAATCAAGCTTATTATACACCTTCTTTAGGTCACCTTATTTGCATAAGAATCTCCATTCCCCTTTACATCTAAACTATTACCACTGTTAACCTCATTATTCACATCATCATTATCCACATGTAATTCTTTATTAACATTTACACAATCAGGTAAAGTAATAACATTCTTAGAGAACCACTTACCTCTTGATCAATTCCTTCCTTATCAACGTGCTCTGTACTACTAATAACATTCTTAGCACCTCCATCCTCCTTACCCCTATTTTCCCCATCGATTACCACTGTATTAGCCCTAGAATCATCACTTCCACCATTAGAACTTAAAACCTCCTTATTTTTCCTTCCAACGCAAGTAACATGATCATTATATCTCGCAGGTGTTTAATTTGTCTTTTTGATGAGTGCTTAGTACTCGCCATCAAAATGAATTGAAAAAAGAAAAAAACGAACAATTAGGGTTTATAGACTCAAATTGAAAAAATTAAACCATCTAAACTATGTAAACTATATTCTAGAATCAATTGAATGGATTAGAATTTGATGAAACAGAAAAATTGAGTACGAATTGAAGGTTTTTTGCGAATATTCATGGTGAAATTTAGCGGGAAAAGCCGTTAGGGGAGGTTAGGGGAGTGGAGGACTAAAGATTTAAATCTTGAAATCTTATGTTACTGTGTTTTCACGCTTTAATATCAGCATTTTTTTTAAATCTTGAAATGGGTTCTTTATGATTAATATGATTTGTTGATAATTCTAAGGGGTTTTTTTGTGATCTAGCAGTTTAAAAAAACAACTTACCAGGTTGCCAAACCGTAGAATATTAGTTCAGAAGTAGTCAACATTTCCTTCCAGCTAGCTATAAATTGCTACAAAACACGCACATTTATAACCACATAAAAGAGAGAAACAAAGTAGAAACATGTTTCTTTATTTTATCTTGTGTCTTTGTACGTTTCCATTTACAATGGCCCAGGGAACTCTTCAAGGTTCCAACAACATAGCCAAACCAGGTTGCCAAACCGCTTGCGGGAATATTACTGTTCCTTACCCTTTCGGTATTGGGAAAGACACGAGTTGTTCCCTAGACGACTCGTTTTACTTGACTTGCAACTCTACAGATGAAACCCCAAAGTTGTTCGTCCAGTCAAGCAACGTCGAAGTATTCAACATTTCAGATTCAGAGTTACGCACCTTCACTGGCGTTGGTTATAGATGCTATGACCAATCTGGGAATGTTTCTGATGATTATAATTGGTGGACTAGTTTAAGAGGATTCACTTTCTCAGGAAAAAACAAGTTCACAGTTATTGGGTGCGATGATATTGCTTTGATCACGGGATGGGAGACAGACCACTATTCTAGTGGCTGTATTGGATTATGCAGCAACTTATCAGATGTAGCTGCTGGGGAGTGCTCAGGAAATGGTTGTTGTCAGACATCTATAACTAAAGGTCTCCAATTTTACAATGTTACACTCGACTCCTTTCAGAACCACAAAGATGTTTGGTTCATAAATAGATGTGGCTTAGCTTTTCTTGGTGAGGAAAACACTTTTCGATTTGGTGGTGCCAGTGATTTATTTAATTCTTCAGACTTAATTGAAAGGGTAGAATCCAGTGTTCCTATTGTGATCGATTGGGTAATTGGACCAGATAGAGATTGCTCCCAAGCTACTGAATGCAAAGAGAACAGTGAATGCCATGATGCAGATGGTGGTGGATATCATTGTCGCTGCAACCAAGGTTACGAGGGTAATCCTTATCTTGATCAAGGCTGCCAAGGTCAGCATCTGATTTTAATCAGTATCCTTTTTTTAAAAAAAAATTAATGTGGAATGACCAAAATACAATAGTAGGCTGACAAAATATGCAAGTAGCTAGGTTAACCATTGACTCAAACAAAAGAAATAAAGAAATAACTTCTAGTCATTGCAAGTATTAAACTAATCAAAGACGTACTTAAGCATGGTAATAACCTATTAATTTGTTTGATACAATTAAATATTTTATTTTTTAAGCGAGTCTACTGACAACTATCATTTGGTTTTCGTTATCTATATGTAATGTACACAAAATATATGTTTCAAAATAACCTATTAATTTGCTTTTCTGCTGTTAATATAAATTTTTGTTAGACATCAACGAGTGCGACGCCAAAAGAAACATTAGTTGTTACGGGAATTGCATTAATACAGAAGGAAGTTACAATTGCACATGTCGGCCAGGATACACCGGTAATGCTAAAATACTGGATGGATGTCAACCTGTTGCTAAAGATGTCGCTAAAGATGGTTGCTAAAGGTTCACAATTTCCAGTTATGATATTCACATTAGGTAATTCATCATATAGTCAAGTAACCATATATTTTAAATTTTTCTTTTTAAAACAACCAATATCAATATAACAAAGTGTATAAATATAACTGCTATTACCAACCAATATCAAAATTTTCTTTTATTTCCCATATAGCTCTAGCGGTTGGCTTGCTAGCAATATTATCTGGAGTGGCCGGGATTTTCTTTGGTGTCAGGAAGAGGAAACTAATCAAGTTACGAGAAAAGTTCTTCGAGCAAAACGGAGGAGTATTTCTGAAACAAAAGCTAAATGCACCAGGTACTAGCAAGGCAGTGATTATGTTTAGCTCAGAACAGCTTCAAAAAGTAACTGACAATTACTCAGAGGAACGGATTATTGGGCATGGCGGTTATGGGGTAGTGTAGAAAGGAATTTTGTCAGATAAATGTGTTGTTGCAATAAAGAAGTCTAGACTAGTGGATGGGACCCAAATAGAACAATTCATCAATGAAGTGATGATCCTTACAAAAGTCATCCATCGAAATGTGGTACAACTTTTAGGCTGTTGTTTGGAAGAGGAGGTCCCAGTATTAGTTTATGAGTTCATCTCCAATAACACACTTTTTTATCATATACATCATAGATCGGGTGGAATGAGTTGGTTATCATGGGAGAATCGATTAAGAATTGCTTCTGAAGCCGCAGGTGCACTTGGATACCTTCATTCACAAGCCACTATGCCTATCATACATAGAGACGTCAAATCTACCAACATCTTACTAGATGATAACTACACCACAAAAATTTCAGATTTTGGTGCTTCAAGGTTAGTTTCATTAGATCACGATCAAGTCACTACTCTTGTTCAAGGCACTCTAGGGTACCTTGATCCTGAATACTTCCACACAAGCCAACTAACCGACAAGAGTGACGTATATAGCTTTGGAGTTGTCCTTGCGGAACTCATAACCGGGCAAAAACCCCTTTGTGCAAATAGATCCAATGAAGAAAAGAATTTAGCAACATACTTTGTCAAGGCGATGAAAGAAAACCGCCTATTTGAAATTGTTGAACCACGTGTCCTACGTGAAGGAACTCTTGAGCAATTACAAGCAGTAGCTGATTTGATAAGGAGATGCCTTAATTTACATGGCAATGACAGACCTAGTATGAAAGAGGTGGCAATGGAGTTAGAAGGATTGAAAAAGTTCAAAACATATCCTTGGGGTCAACGACAAACTAATGAGGAATCTAGAAGCTTAACTCTGGAAGTTGAACAATCAGATCTTTATGATGTCCCATTAATCCCATATAGTACTAACGAATGGGGATCCTCCTCGGGTAGTAGTACGAAAATGATGTTTCAAGAAAGCAAACCACGCTAAATTTGTTTGGGTATGCTTAATCTCCCCACAAATTGTTGTAGTGCTGCCCTTCTAAAAAAATATATGAAAAAAAAAAGAAAAGAAAGGAAAAAAATGTTATAGCGTTGCCCTTACAAAAAAAAAAAAAAAAAAAAAAAAAAAGAGAAAAAAGAAAAAGGAAAAAAGTTGTTGTATTGTTCTCTATGTACTTCTTAAAGTAAGTTTTATTTTTGTTTTTGCAAGTCTTTCATGTCTTCAAAAGTGGTTAAATAACTGTGGAATTCACTTGTAATTGCTCTTAGTACTAAATAAATGTGGAATTCACTTGTAAGTATTTAGCTTGTTTCATGTTTGAGTGGCTTTTTCATGTTTACCTTGTAAGTTATTAGTGTTAAATAAATGTGGAATTCACTTGTAGGTATTTAGCATGTTTCCCTACAAATTAAGAAGGATCTGGGGAATCGAGAAGCTTGTCAACCGAGGAAGGGTTTCTTTGGAGAATGTTGATAACTGAGGGTTGGATGGTCCAGAAGAGCAGTTAGTAGAGGTTGCCATTTATGAAAGAAGTTTGCATTTCGCAATAGAATTGGAGGGGATAAAATCATGTCACTGAATATAATGAGTCTGCGGATTTTTATAGAATTATATATCTATAATACGTCTTTAAAAGACTTTGTAGCATACTAGCATTGGAACTGATTTGTAACTGGGTAGATATACAAAGGGAAGATCGAAAGTAATATTTGAATAACCCTAAAACCGACTTCTCCTATTCCTCCTGGCGAATTCCGATACCCTCATCTCCTATTCGTTTTTTAACTACAACTTAGGTTCTTTTTTTAATTATTACTCTGTTATAGTCCTGACGATTTCCTGAGTTTGTACATCTGCGATTAGGGTTTTATTGGATTCGCTATTAGGGCTAAGTCTGTTATTCGATTACAGTTTCTTATCTGATTTTTCGGTTCTCATGGGATAGCTTTATGGTCTTCATGCTTATAAACCCTAGTTTATGACTAGGGTTTAACTATAAACGTTGGGGGTACGTGGATTTGGTTCTTCTGTGGTTTTCTTTTGTTCCAATCTGGTCTTTTGTTTCGGCTTTAGAGTTAGTTTTCTTTTTTGTTCATGGAGGGTGTTCCTACTGATGTCGATGTACCTGGTACTCATTCGAATAAGTCTGCAACTGATCATCACGTGGAGACGGATCCACACAACATTCATTCTATACCGAGTGGTGAGAGTGATTAGGAATGTGCCAATTATTCTTAAAACTTGGACATTGAATACTAATCTGCTTAAAGAGGATTTGACTAACATTCCGGCGTGGGTTAAATTTCATGATGTTCCTCTGATGATGGTCTCAGTCTCCTTGCTACATTGATTGTTACCCCGAAAATGCTAGATTCTTACACTAGTCAAATGTGCTTGGAGTCCTGGGGCCGTAGTAGTTTTGCTAGGTGCTTGATTGAAATTCGCCCGGATAAGGCTCTTCGGGAAAGCCTCACTGTTGAGATACCCTTATTGGATGGATCGGGTTCTACTATTGAAAAGATCCGGGTTGAATATGAATGGAAACCGCCAAGATGTGATACGTGTAAACGGTTTGGTCATACGATGCTTGACTGTCCTAAATCTGTTCCACCACCTACTCAGCCTAAACAGACTGTGTCTGATGGTTTCCAAACTGTAAGTAATAAGAATAAGGGTAGGAATGGTGGTACAAATGTTCCTGGTAAGGGAGGTTTTAATAAACCTGGTGTGGGGCCTAAGTTTCGGTATCAGGTTTATGATCTTCCAGGGAATTTAGATGACTTTAATGCCATGTATGGCACCAAGCTTCAAGGTCCTAGGAAGTAAATTTCTTTCGGTTTGTCCTATGTTATCATTTGAGTAGTGGTTTGTTTTCTTGTTTAGAAAATAGGAAGTGTCTTGTTATGTAAGCTTTATGCCTATGTAACGGGCTGAGATATGGGATTTCACTCATATCCATTGTACTTAAACGTTTCTTTGGTTAATATATTTACCAGGGTGCAGGATTACTCCCCTTTACCCAAAAAAGTTTCGGTATCAATCTAAAGCACCCCCTAATCCCAAACAGGTGGATAATTCTAAGATGAAAGCCACTGAAGTGGCTAGTATGAGTGGGAGGATGATTGCTACATCTAACCCGTTTGATGCTCTTAATATGATCGATACTGATAAATTTGGTACTTCTACTGATGTAGTAGATTCTGGTTGTTCAATGGAAGCTAAGGAGCCGCTTGTGAGTGATTCAATGGAAGTTAACGAGGGTAGCACTACTCATATTTTTGAGAAAATTGGAGAGCTTGAAAAGCTTCTTATGGATGGGAAAGCTACTCTTGTTGATGATGCTGGTAATCCTATTAAAAAGGTTGATTATCCAGGTAAAAAGGATTTTCCGTCTACTTCTTCTATTAAGAGGGTCAACCCATTCTCTAAGGTGGGAGAGATTGTGGTATCTGACAGTGATGATGAGGAGGTTTTAAACACCTTTGATGAGTCGAGTAACTTATTTGGTGGTGGTCATGATCGTGAAGATGACTTTGATGACTATGGTTATGATAACTATGCGGATCAGGTTTACGATCTTCCAGGTAATTTGGATGCCTATTACGACACTTATGGTATCAAGCTCCAAGGCCTTGGTAGGAAGTAAATGTTATCTTCATAGGAGTCTGATGTTATATTTTAAGTTGTGGTTTATTTTCTTCTTTAGAAAATAGGAAGTATCTTGTTATGTAAGCTTTTTGCCTATGTAACGGGCTGAGATATGGGATTCACCCATATCCTTTGTACTTAAACGTTTTTTGGAGTAATATATTTACCGGGTCATTGACCTTTTACCAAAAAAAAAAAAACTTATTTGTAACTGTGGATGGCGTATGTGATTATACATCATGAAATTTATATAATTCATACATACGTATGAGTCATTTTAGTATCGTGATATTAAATTTTATGGATCCATATTTATAACTATACAATGCCTTATGCCTGTGATAACCCAGAAACCAAACCATTGGAAAAAAACCCCTAAACGCTCTCTTAATTTGGCGATTATGGCGATTAACCCTCATCCCTCCATTCCGATCATTAATTCTTGCTCCCATTGATTCGAACATCCTTTAAACTCTTGTTTTTGTAGGCTTATCATTTGATTTGTTCTCTCTAACATGTTTCTTATTGGATCGCAGGTTGATATGAGCCAGGGTTTCGTTCATGTGTTTTTAGGGTTTCGCTATATTTTGCTCTTAGGGTTTCGTGCTTTCACTGCTACATCTGTTTCTTTATGAGGGTCGATTAGCATCTTTTGTGTTGTGATTAAACCCTTTTTAGGGTTTTGTCATTATTTCGAAATCGTTGTTGGTTGTTGCATGTTTTTGTGCTCTTCGTTGGCTGTGAAGGTTTAGGGTTTCTTTTGTTTCTTTTTGTTGTTTCAGTATTTTTAATGCAAGGTGGTGTTAATGGTCATGAGACCAACACTAATATGACACAGGTGGCTACTGCTGATGAGGCGACGGATCATAATAAGGCAACTCTTGATCAAGCTAACATCAGTAAGGCTACTTCTTCTTCATATGCGTCGATGTTCAAGTCTGGTACATCAAAGCACACGGTCAAGATAACTGAGATGCGCAAGAATGAGTGTGTCACAAGACCCAATATCACATTACCATTGGCTGAGGTACAGGAGGTGAGCAACCGTTTTGCAAATACCCTTTATGGGTATTTTATAGGGAAGATATTAGCATTCCCTATTGTCGAGAATTACGTGAAGAACACTTGGGCAAAGTTTGGTCTTGAGCGAGTGACGTTAAACAACGGTTTCTTTCATTTCAATTTGCTACGAAAGAAGGTATGGAAAACGTTCTTGAAAACGGTCCATGGCTGATCCTTTTAAACCCCAATATTTTAAACATATGGACTCCAAATTTGAAGCTTACGAAGGAGGAGATTACTTACGCACCGGTTTGGGTTAAGATTCACAACGTGCCAATTGTTGCTTATACAGAAGTAGGGCTGAGTTTGATTACCACGCAGATTGGGAGGCCAATTATGCTTGATGCTTATACTAGTTCTATGTGTCTCAAATCGTGGGGATGAAATTATTATGTGCGTGTGCTTGTTGAGGTATCATCTCATATAGCTCTTCTTGACTCTCTTGTTATTGCAACCCCATTCCCAAATGGTACAGGTCATTTTTTGGAAAAAGTCGATATTGAATACGAATGGAAGCCTCCTGGATGTGAGATATGCAAAAATTTTGATCAAACGGATGAGGCCTGTCCCAAAAGTGTTAAACAGGTTGAGAAATCAGTGGTAAATGATGATGGATTCATTGAGGAAAATCGCAAAAATGGTAAAGGAAAGCAACCTGTTAAAACTCGGAATGTAGAAGGTATAAGGTTATCAAAACCTAAAGTATCGTACTATTATCGCCCAATCAATAAACAAGCGAGTACTAGTGGTGGGAAAGCATCTCCACAGCTTAATGAGGGTGGAATCGTGGGTGAGTCTTCTTCTATAAAGAATAGTAATATTCAGAATGGTAGTAATACTACCCCACGAGTTTGTAAGGAGTCTAATGTTCCTATGAACAAGACCAATATAGTTAAGGGCAATATCAACATTATATCCTTGAAGAACTCATTTGATATTCTAAGCAATGGAAATAATATTTTTGAGGCTGGTCCTTCGAATATGTCTTACACTCCTACTGTTGAGAAAATTGAGAAGCTTGAAAAGCTAATTATTGATGGGAAAGTTACTCTTTTGGATGATGATGGTAAACCTATAAAAAAGGTTGATCATTCGGGCAAGCAGGATGCGGTTACTAAGCCTACTATTTCGTCCTCTACTTGTACTTCTTCAACTAAGGTGGGCAACCCATTCTCTAAGGTGGGTAATGTGGTTTTTTCGGATAGTGACAAAAGTGACGACGATGAGGTGTTCGAGCCGGAGAATCCTATGGCTAGTTATTTTTCATCGACAGGTGGAGGTAATGAGCTTGAAGATTATTTTTCTGATGATTATGCGGCTCAGGTCTATGACTTAGCTCCAAGGCTGAGCTAGGAAGTAATTCTTTGTTTTTGTTATTTCATAAGATTGGCATGTCATTTTTATGTAGTGTTTTGGTTGTTCTAGTTGTTGGTAGATAGTTGTTTATTTATGGATTGTCATAAATGATTTAGTGATAGTTTAAGCGATTGCTTGAGGTAAATGTGGTACTTCAGCCACATACTATTGTCCTTATTCGATTTTTTGGAGTAATATATTTTACAAGGTGATGGCACTTTACCAACAACAAAAAAAAAACCCAGAAACCATTCCGCGCATTACAAATTGTACGCTGTTGTGAGTAGTAGCTATGCCTCAATTATAGTTAGAATCTTTCCCAAGTCGATCCCCCCCGGCCATTTAGAAAAACTTATGGGGTGCTTGGATGCTAGCTTGTACAAGCTTATGGAAGTGTATTGAACTTTTAAAGTAAGATTTGTTTGGCACACAAGTTTATAAGAGCTTTTATAAGCTATAAGCTTTCATAAGCTCATGCAAATGGAAATAAGCTTTTAGAAATAAGTAGAGCTTATACGTAGTTAAATTACTTAATACCCTTCAGAATTTTGAGGATGGGTATACAAAAGCTTGCAATATATTTGATTTAATTTAATATATTTTTATGCAATTTTTCAATAGTAAACTTTAATTGCAACTAATTCGCCAAAAATATCTATAAAAATAAAAAATTACCCTACAACTTATAATTTGAACTTTAGCTCTAGCTAATTTCGTTAGACACTCGCCTCCCTAATTTCAGACATGCATAATTTATTTCGACAATACTTGTTATAGGTAGCTCTCGTTCATGCATAAATGTGTCATGTGTGTGTCCATAATTATAGCTTATATACACATCCAATGCCTATAACAAGAGTGTTTTATAATTGTACAAGTTTTAAATATCATGAAAATGAATATATAAGTTTGGAATAAAATGACCTAATTAAAGAAAGAGTGGTTATTACCCCATATGGTGTAGCGGGGTTAATTCAAACAATCTAAATAGACAATGCAAAAACATATATTAAACAAAAGATGAGGTATTATGATGCCCAAGCTGAAAGGGTACTATAGGAAGTTCACATTAGTTAATTTCAAAACCGTTCCTTTGAAAGGGATATTATAATTACATAAAATAATTATCAGATCTCATTCACCTCCACCCTCAAACATCTTTCTCTTAACCCTAATTCTAAATGAGCCACCACCATCTTAATTCCTCTCTCTCATACCATAGTCTTTACCGGCGGCACAACTCTCGTTCATCTCTCACCCACCACGAATTTATGTTCCAGTAATTGTGAAGATCAGGTTCTAACAAGATGGGTGATTGGTGGCAAAAAAATGATAAACATGTCAAAAGTAATATGCCAGGTACGATCTTGTTAATTGTTTGCATAAAAAAACTAATGAGTGAATAGAAAAATGATGAATACTTGCCCCATTTTCTCATTGCATCTCATATAAAGATATGTATCTTTTTTATTCCTTCCGATTCACATGAGATCTAAATAGTGAAATATTCAATTAGAAAAAATAATCGACAAAACCAAATATTTATGGCTTCGTTAGACGCCCTATGGGGCAGTCGGTTCCGTTGGTGCAGACCTTCTTTTTGGTAAGTATGTATTAATTATTTATTTAACACCATGAAAGAGGATTTGTTTTGTATAATATAGTTCCAAATTGGGTTAACTGCCTTTTAGTCGAATGGATGAATGATCCCTTTAAGTTATTGGTGTTGTTGGTCAACTACAAAACAAGGAAAATACTAAACATACACACTCACATATCTCCTATTGTATTATTAGAAGTTTTGTTTCATTTTTTATGTGTGAAGTGTCACGTGGGTTTATCCCATGAATTTGTTTGGTTTACTTTTGTTTTTCAAATTATTATGTGCATATTTTATTCAAATATCTTAACTTCTTTTTTAAATTATGATTTTGTTAATATATTTTTGGAGTTTTAGGGTCCGTTTGGTTTATAGATGGATTTAAATTAGGATTTGGATTTAAATGTAAAGTTGTAAATTTGGATTTGGATTTGAATTTAATGTAAAAAGAGAAACAATATTAAAATAATTGAGAGTGAAAAAATATATTATTTAATAAATATTATTTAATTTATATAGTGGATAAACTATTATTTTATAAAAGATTTTAAATAAATACTTTAGAAAAAGACAAAATAAATAAATAGTTTATTGCATAAAGACTAAAAAAAAAAAAAAAAAAAAAAAAAAGTCTATGGAGGAGAGAGAAAAACTTGCCCACTCATCCGGAATTCTGCAATCCCACTATCATGGGCATGAGACCATTTATTAAAACCAATAATACAAACCAAACATTTGTTTTTTACTTTAAGTCCAATCTTCCAAACAAAAACCCCACACCAAACGTGCCCTTAACATGATTCTAAGATATTGGGCACACATGATAGGAGAATGTAACTGTTATTTCTTTTTAAAAAGTGTTAGTTCCATTCAAATGGTACATATATGGTATATTAAAATGTTCAACTATAAAAGTGTGCATAAGTGTTATGCAAATTGTTATACGTAATTTGATATAAGTAAAAATTGTGCATATGTGTTATGATATTTAATAGGTCTATGGTTCATATAAAAAAATCATTTAAATGATGTGTATATGCATTTCAAAGTTAATATAAAATTAATGAAAGAGTGCATATGTGTTTTATGAATGATACAAAATCAATAAAATGAGGCTGCATATGTGTTTTATGACAGATAGAAAATATAAGGGGGTTGCATATGTGTTTTAACCTTCACATAAAATCAAGGAAATATGTATGCATATATCTATACTATATAAAATGGAAAAATGGTCAAAGTGGAAAAAGTGAAAAATGTTGAAAGTTTAATGTTGAAAACATGGTCAATGGAGAGAGAAATAAATAATATAATTAATTCTCTTATTAAAACACCCCATTACTTAAAATTACAATAATTTATTCACATTGTACACCCAATTAAAAGCACATCTATCAAATTAAAAACAACCAATTGAAACCGATACCGGGTTGACCCATTGAAACCGATACCGGTTGACTGTTGAAACCGATACGGGTTGACCCGGGACGCTTCAAACCCGGGGTGACCGGTTTAATTTGACATTTTTCGACCCAACCTATCGGTTTGACTCGGTTTAAATCGACTGTTTTTATTGGAACGGGTTCAACCAGTTGAACCACCCGGGTGAAATCGGGTTTCAAATTTGACAAAATTATATGAGAAATGATGAAGTAGTTGTGGAACCCGTGACAATTTTTTTGAAAGGAGAGACCAAGTAATTGTAGTTTTTGGTTTATTTTGCTTTGACACATGTAATTTGTCATTTGTATAATGTAATTTGTAATTTGTCAGTGTATCAATAATGTTATGTAAGTTTATTAAAATCACAAAAAATAAATAGTAATGTTATCTTTAGCGATAATTATTTGTACCTCAAACAAATAGCTTTGAACAATGCATAAATATCTATACAAATTGATAGTACAAAATAATCTTATATGGTGATATCCAATTTGCAAAGTTACAATTTTAAAAGCCACACACCAAATGATAAACGTTACACAAGTAAAAAAAATAGTTATCACTGCCTAAATTACTGACAAAACAAGAAAAAGCGGTCACACATGTTGGCTATACCTCTAAACTACAATATAATATTGTCAACTACTTAAAACAATCCTATTAGAAAATATACTCACACACTTAGATCGACTCCATATAATTTTTTAAAAAACTATATATTTATCTTTGCTATGCAACCACGTATCAGAATTGTAGTTATTCGAAAACGATTCTCTAATGCTACAAATACAGTTTGTTGAAAGAAACTTATGGGTCATCGGAACTTTGCAGAAAACTAGACATCGCTGCCGCTAGGCGCGGGTACTCGTCTAGTGTTTACAATGTGCGTATGTGCTCGCTAGTTATTCATAATAAAAAATAATAATTGTTTGTAATTTCAGGTATTGAAAAGACACAAGTGTTGATCATGACAAATATGTAAAGACACAAGTGTAGAATGAGATACAAGTGCATTGACGGATGCGAATACATGCACATACAAAAGTCATGAGAGTGTTTAATGATGAGAAATACATGTACATATATGGATAGTGCAAAATCAATTAGTGCACACATATGTAATTAATAAATTGTATTTTTCTTCTTTTAGACATTAGGATTTGAATTGTATTTCATTTTATTATTGATTTGCGCATAATATTTATGATCTTGGTTTTAAATTTTGGATTTTCAAGAATTGTACACTAGAAACATGAATGTAATCATCTTCTTTAGCAAAATACATTAGTAGTTTAAATAATTGTACACTATAAAAACATCTAAATTTAATTACTTCTTTTGGAAAAACACATATGCACATGGTTTTTTTTTTTAAAACATGTATGCTGAAAATAATAGAAAACTATTAAAAAAAATATATAATCCCTAACCTTAAGAGCTAAAAAAATGCTTTTTAATTAAAAATAAAAAATAAAAATAAATAAAAATGTGTTTGACTATTATACCCTTGTTAATTAAATAAAAATATTTATTAATACTAAATTCCTATTGGTCTAAATGAGTACTGTAAAGTACTGTATCTAATATGAGTACTGCATAGAACGCGCCCCTATATATATATATATATATATATATATATATATATATATATATATATATATATATATATATATATATATATACTAGCAGGGTACCAGCGCAATCTGTGTGGGTACCTTGTAACTAAAATTTTTGGTTTTCGATGTATGAGTATCTTGTTACCATAACTTTATGAATGATAGTAATCTAAGTTAGGTTAACTTTAAATAATAATAAGACATAAAATTTCATGTCTAAATAAACATAAGGTCGGAAAAGAAATAGATCAACATAAATAGTTATAAGTGAGCATATGACTCGACAAAGGTGACACAAATAAAATAAAGTATTTCAATTAAGTGAAAGGTGTTTTAAAAATAAAAAGTTATTAGTGAATAAAAGATATGGAGGTTACAAGTTTAATAAGTTAAGGGTATTATAAAAATAAAAAATTAGTAACTTGATCATTAATACAGATGACGCTTATAAATTTTGAATGTTACAAGTTTCGAAATCATGTTATAAAAATGATGTGTTTTGCTTAAAAATTTAAGATTTTCTTTTATAGAAAATCTCAAATACGTATAAAGTAGTATAGAAGTATAGATTAAAATCATACTAAAATCACTTTAGCTTCTTCATGTTATCACCGCTAACCATATTGACGACTTGATTGAAAATTATGGGCTTGTATTCTTTAAGCGGACTAAGCCCATATATATATATATAAATATATATATATATATATATATATATATATATATATATATATATATATATATATATATATATATATATATATATATATATATATGCGTAATTCAATGATACGTCTTTTGATAAATGTATGTGTGTCTTTTTTATTATTTATGTATGTGGTTTACGTATAGCAGTTATGTTTATGTGCGCGTGTATGTGTGCCTTTTATTTTTTAGATGAACCATTTATATCGACAATCAAACAAATTATCAAGAATTTCAGTTTGATTTGTTAGTGACTTCACCCGTGGTAATTTAGTAGCGACGGCGACTCATTTTTCTGACGATAAACTTATGATGGCATTTAAGATGGTTGCATTTTTTGTGTTTCGAAAGTTCAGGTAAGTACCCCGCACGTGACAACTATGTCAGAAACTTTTTTTTTAACTCATTACTCAAACAACCACAATTATTTTAAACTTTTTTTTTTAAACTCCAATACAACAAACAACCACATTTCTATTATGTCCTACCAATGTAATCTGAAGCAATTGTTTATAATTTTCAAATAAATTGAATCACAATTACAAGAATTTAAGTGTGACCCACTGTTTGTTATATACAAATGAAGAATATGACCTTATATTTAGAGATCAACTTAAGAATAGTTTGACTATTAACTTATGACTTCTTTCATTAAGGTAAAGAATCGTTATTTACTTTTAGCAAATTAGCCTTTCAAACATTTGTAGATCAAATTTCCAACAAATTTTTCCAACCAGCCAAGAATACATTATGAGTTGAGTGAATTACATAATTGGTCCTTGTGGTTTGTTGAAAATTGCAAAAAATGTCCCTGTGCTTTTTTTCAGTGCGTTTCGTCCCTGTGGTTTACAAATTTTACGGATTTTGTCCCTCGTCCAAAAATGTCCGTTAAGTGTCTTGCGATGTTAGTCCTTCGTTAGTGCAGTCCGTTAAGTGTTTTGCACTGTTAGTCATTCGTTAATAAATTTTGCACCGTTAGTCCTTATTTTTTAAAATATAGTTTTCCCCAATTAGTCCCTCCGTTAATAATAGTTTTCACCCGTTTTTTCCGTTTTATCCGTTTTCGTTTGTTTTTATCCGTTTCCCCGTTTTTTACGTTTTCGTCCGTTTTTACGTTTTATCCCTTTTAAATCTGTTTTTTATATGCTTTCGTCTGTCTTTTACGCTTTTGTCCGTTTTTGTCTGTTTTTTATCCGTTTTCGACCGTTTTTTTACATTTTCATTCGTTTTCGTCAATCTTTTTTAAGTTTTTGTCCGTTTTTGAAAAAAAATATATCAAATTTAAAAAAAAAATTGAATAAAAAATTTAAAAAAAAAATAATTTTTTTCAAATATTTAAAAAAAATGGACATTGGAAAAAATTTTCCGAAAAATATTTTTTTTCAAATATTTTTTTTTTTAAATCTTAAAAAATTTCCGAAAAATATTGAAAAAAAACGGATATATTTAAAAAAAAATATATATTTTTTGAAAAATATTTTTTTATTCAAAATTTTTTTTTTTTGAAATTTTTTATTCAAATTTTTTAAGCGGACAAAACGTAAGAAAAGCGATAAAAATGCGAAAAACGGACACAACGTAAGAACAACGGAAAAAACGAAAGAAAACAGACAAAACATAAGAAAAACGGACAAAACGGAGAAAAACGGATGAAAACCGATAAAACGTAAGTAAAATGGACAAAACTATATAAAGCGAAAGAAAGCAGACGAAAAGCGTAAAAAGCGGGGAAGCGGATAAAAGCGAACAAAAACGGATAAAAACGGACAAAAACTATTATTAACGGAGAGACTAATTGGGGAAAACTATATTTTAAAAAATAAGGACTAACAGTGCAAAATTTATTAACGAATGACTAACAGTGCAAAACACTTAACGGACTGCACTAACGAAGGACTAACAGCGCAAGACACTTAACGGACATTTTTGGACGAGGGACAAAATCCGTAAGATTTGTAAACCACAAGGACAAAATGCACTGAAAAAAAAGCACAGGGACATTTTCTGCAATTTTCAACAAACCACAAGGACCAATTATGTAATTCACTCTTATGAGTTTCATTGGCTTCAAACTTTGTCATCATTAATTACCTGGTCCATACATAATGTCGTCCAACGTTTCTACCTTTTTTTTTCAATTTCCCAGTTTGCAATGCAAAATTTGTTCTGTCAATTCAAATGTTTGACCACTTTTCTACTTTTTGGGATTTCTTATAAAAAAACTTCTAGGCCACATCTGCTATAAAAAAACATTCATTTTTTATCTTTAACTTTAAAAAAAGAAGGAAAAAAAAGAAAAAAAAAAAAAAGAGAAAAAAACATTCATTTTCTAGATCATAATTACATTATCTTTAACTTTAAAAAATGAATGTCTCATAGTTCACGTTACATTATCTTCCATGTACCATTCCGTAAGTAGATCTAAAAATAATAGAGCAAACCCCTTTCTACAAATGACATCATAAGTAACAAAAAATCCAACCAACTATGATCATGGCCAGAAAATCAATTCAGAAAAAATATGAAACACTTTTGATCGAACAAAACAAAGTTAAAAAACTATCAATCTAACAAAACAAATTTTAAATAGTTATTAGTAAATCAACCTCAGAAAATATCATAAACATCATTAGCTGCAAAAATGGAGGTTGAAAAAGCTGCGATAACTTCACGCTTAAATCGTCCTTCCATTTTGCCCGCCAACCAACAAATAAATTTCCCATTCGGTAAGAAATTAATCATAGGCCTAAAAAAGCATAATTTGTCTCAACATAAGCAATAAAACCATGTCAGCCATAGAGTTGGACCCAAACGTACTAATAAAAAACATATATCCAGATTATTAACATATGTTGTTAGATCCGAACAACCAAACACACCAAGATCAAAACACCATAAAACAACCGACGAAACACCACCTCTGCCGTAATCACCACGTCTATTCCCACCACGACACTCACCGGGTGGCGCCGCCGTTGCAGGTCAAACAAACGCGACCTTTTTTGTCATCCTTGTGTTGGTCAACTATGATGTTTGAGGTACTAAATACATGAAGTGTGAGGAAAAAAGAAACCGATCACATCTTAGGTTTTGAACCGGAAAACATAAACGCAAACAAAAAATTTTGATTGTTTATATCTACTTTTTTGCATTAACAAACCCAAGATCAGTTAGATGCATAAAGAAAAATATAATCACCATTCGTGTTTACTCGAAAATGGTAAAACCACTAAAACCACCAGCCAAAACCACCGAGTCCAAAACAACTGGCCAAAGTCACCTAAGCCATGTAAAACGGTGGTGGATTCGACGCATGTTGTTGGCAGTGGCGGCGGCGGATTTAGAGGGTGTTGGTGGAGGCAGTCGGTTATGTGTGATTTAGGTAAGAGAGAGAGAGAGAGAGTGATGTGAAAGTGAAGGGTGAATATTATCTGCTGTGTGTTAGAGGTTTTTATATTGAATGTCGGAATGTAAATCAAGCTTGGAGTAATGTTGGGAATTAAGAGTAAATGGGCTGTTATACACAGGCTATTTTATTACAAGAGTAAATGGGCTGTTACAAGAGTAAATGAGAAATGGGTTGTTACAACATTAAATGAAAAATAGCTTAATTTTTAAGTTTTATGTGTATTTATTTATTTAGTAGCAAAATTAATACAATTATTTCTTATTAAAGAAATATTTTTGGTCTTAAGAATTTTAAGACTTCTTTAAATAGAAAGTCCTAAACCTTTTATAAAGTAGTATAGAGAGAGAGAGAGAGAGTTTATTTTCAGAACCCACTTTAAGTGCGAGAATCAACTTTTTACAACTATTAATACACAATGTACATCATTTAATGCTCAATAGCATTTTCTTATTTTTATTTAATTCAAAAGGGTATAATAGTAAAAGACATTTTCATTTTTTTTCTTTTTTTTTAATTTCGGTTTTTTATAGATCTTAAAATTCGGATTTTTTTTCTTTTTTTTAATGCTAACATATTTTCAAATAGTCTGGTGCATACATGTTTTTTTATACATAATCATTATTTTTTTGAGAAATCAGGAGCATGCATGCTTTTTTTTTTTTTTTTTTTTTTTTTTTCAAATAGAAAAAGGTGCATACATGTTTTTTTTTAAATAGTCAACGTGCATACATGTTTTCAATTAGTAAAAGCGTATATATGTTTTTTTTTTATCGAACACTTTTTTTTATCAACCTACCAATATTTTTACATGGTCATTATTTTTTTTGAAAGTTTGAAACATAAATTAAAGAACATAAATCCTTATAAAAAGAAAAACAAAATTGATATACTTAAATGTTATATTTCACTTTATTACAAGTACAAAAACACATGCAATAATCATATATCTCTAAAAGTTGCAAATTATTTTCATGTATAATTGTGTTCATTAACTTCCCGGTCTTAAATGATATCATCATCTTCATCAATCAATCTGAAACAAGCGTGCACGAAAATAATTAAACCACAAACAAATAAGAAACGAAAATTAATCACGACAACTAGCATAACGCATATGCACAATCTTGTGTATCTATACTACTATATAAAGCATTTAAGTTGTGTGCTCCACAAAAAATTAAGATAAGGAGCTCCAATCATTGAGTGACATGTGTCACTTCTCTAACTAAAAAATAACAAAAAGGGAGGAGCTTTAACAAACTAAAATAAAGAGCTCCAATAATGGGGTGACACATGTCACTTCTTAACTAATTAATCACCTTTATTTTTAAATTTAAATATCTTTTAATTCGTTTAATTTTTTTATGATCTAATTTCATCATATTTTTTAAAATTTTGTGCTCTTTAATTCAACATCCATTTTGATATATTTCTATCAGTTTTTAGTTTTTACATTTTTACTTGGTTTATTTTATTTTGATTCAAACTTTTATAACTTTAACCTTTATTTCAATTAATACAAACTTTATTTATCAAAATCATTTACTTTTGGGAAAGTGTTTGACGGGTAAGAGATCGTGAAGGTAATTTTATATGCGGGAATAATGATGTCACGAGAAAGATACGGAAAACCCAAACAAACATATACAACTAACACATATACATTTGGAGTGTTGTGAAATGAATTCACTAAGCGGGTAGGTAATTGCGAGAAGAGTTGGGTTAGCAATTCTTTTATTATGTTTATTATACAACTATATTTATCGCCGCCGCTGTGCGCGGGTATCCAACTATATTAAACTAATGATGTAAACATGTTTTTAATCATAAACACAAAACATATATGTTTTATAATCCAAAACACAAAACATATATGTTTTATACGTAAACATATATGTATCTTTCCAAAATGTGTATGTTTTATAATCCAAACACAAAACATATATGTTTTGTGTTTGGATTATATGTTTTATAATCCAAAACACAAAACATATATGTTTTATACGTAAACATATATGTATCTTTCCAAAACGTATATGCTTTATAATCCAAACACAAAACATATATGTTTTTTTTAGCCAAACCCACAACTATTTTAGTACAACTATTTTAAGGCTTATGAGAAATTGAGTTGGCATCTAGATACAAAAACCATTCATCTTATTTTTGAATCAGTTGGAACAAATTGTGTTGGACTTTGAATGCATTTTTGATACTCACCTACAGTTGAATATTTAAGTACAACTATTTCTTAAAAAAAGTTAGCTAGTGTATTACAAATGAATTTATGGTAACAACATATTCAGTACTTCAAGTCCCCAATAAAAACATACTGAAATTATATGGCTATATAGGTATTGTTTCTAACACTGTGATTCATGTTAAAAAAAAAATTAAGAAAAAGGAAGATATGTTTAGAAACAACTTATTTGGCCTACTGCTAGTGGTTTTCATTTTTTTTATACAAACGCTATTGGTGCTTTTTTTCATACGAGAATTTGTTTTTGAGCTCTTTTTCCACATCGTCATTTTTTTATACAAAGGCTACTGTAGCATTTATAAATAATTAATAAGCCACCTTGAGTATTAAGAACCAATAAAACCAAACCAATAGTAACAAAAAGCTTCGGAGTCCTGATAGGTTTTAAAATGTATCTTTTTGAGGGGTCGTTTAAGCCCTTATTTGATCAATTTTGTATCAGTTATTATTTAATATCGTTCCTTTTCACTTTTTAGGTATCTTGAAGGCAAAATGCTGGAATGACACTTATTCGGACGAAAAGGCGCGAATATACGAAGAAAATGGCCAAAGTCAAGAATCGAGACACTCAGGCTACTGGAACTGAAGGGGACGGCGTAAGGTGTTATCTGCGACGCCGTCGGACATCTTTTGTGACGGCTCAGTAGCCAAATTGCTTATTCACAAGTGATGGCTTCAGGTTTTAAATGAGTAGGTCGTCGCAACTCAGACGGCCTAGATTTGATCCAGACGACGTCAGAGACTGAAGGGGACGGCGTCACAAGCATAAGGTGACGCCGTCGCAAGACTAACGTGGCCAAGACGAAACCCTAATGACGGCGACCCGACGGTGTCACAAATCAAAGGGTGACGCCGTCGCATTTGTAATCTTATATATAGAATCCGAATTTTTTTAGTTTTCAGTGTGTAGTCTTTTGGAGTAAAAACCTAAACCGAACCAAGGCTATCTTGTACAGTATTTTAGGGTTTCATACCCTATCTTACATCAAGATAAGTGTTTTACTTCATTAATTTAATTATGTCTTCAATTACTTGTGTGTATTCTTGCATGTTTCCCATGTCCGGCTAATTTACTTGTGTGTTTGCTTAGGGAATATGAAACTTAATTATTGAATATTGATTGGTTGTCTCTTATCTTAATTGTTAATGATCTAGTATTGCGATAGGTCATCCGTTGTGTAGTTAATGCTTGATTAATCTTTTTAAACCTTAGCTTATAGTACCTAGAGTGATTGTAGGTTAAACCATCCAAAGAGTACCTTAGAGTTAAAGTTTATAAATCCTAGAGATTTTGTAGTCATTAACCTTTGGTAGTTTCAAAGAGATAGGGATAAACGCATACCCTACGACCTTAGACACACAACGCAATTAAGAATAAGGACGTGGCAATTCAACCATCAATAGGAGATAATTAAGGAGTAATAAAACCTAAGTAAACACATCTTTAAATCATCATACGAGCACACAATAATTAGACATAGATTACATACACCTTAGTTTAGATAATTAGACAAGTAGAAGTAATCGGTAGAAATACCAACCCCCCAAATCCAAACCCCGAGATTCGTACATTTCCATTTCCTAAAAAACATAAAAAGATAAAAAAATAATCTTCCTCAACCCCAACCTTAGCGTAGTAACTTCTCACTAGCATTCCTATTCCCCTAGAGAATGATATCAATTCCCGTGGCTTACTCTAATACTACACTACAACAATTAGGTTCACTGCCTAGGGTGTTGAAAAACTTGCTCGACGAAAAGGAAGTTCCTTTGACCCCGAACGACGCGTGTCGCGTTATCAAGTTTTTGGCGCCGCTGCCGGGGAATAGAATAGCTAGTTAGGAGTCCACCTCGTTTAGGTTTCCTTGCTTGATTCCTATCAAGTAAGTTTTTTTTCCCATTTTTAGCTTTCTCGTAGTCTATCCCCCTTCTTCGTGACCTTTGTTCGTAACCTCATCACTTTTCATCATGGAAGGTGATAACCAGCCACCAAACCTGTCATTTCCCCCTACCAATCCCCTTAGATAACTTAGAACCCGCAGTTCCACCAGAACCCTTCTTGAACCTTTTGCAGAACCCGAAAGAGAGCTCAATAGGCGAAGGAAAGCTCTCCATGATTCGGAACCTCAAGGCACTACCATCAACTTTGATGAAGTCACAACTGACAAAGAGTCCACTCATTCCCCCCAATCCCCTGAAACCATCAACATTGACAATCTGAGCCAACATAGCGAGGAAATTCCCGCTACTCCGGTCAATGGACCCATCAATCTACCTGAAGCAAATTCCCTCGGGGAATACTCTTCCCCATCTGCATCTGGATTTACCAGTGCCATTGTCTACCCTTCGGAGCAAGTCAATGAGGTGTTGTATGCCTCCGATAGTTGGCTTATCCAGAATGCATGTCAATTCCATGGATCCCACAGCGAAAATCCCATTTATCACATCAAACAATTTTTAAAAATTGTTGATGCTATCTATGCTGATGGGGCATCCAAGGAGACATCTAGACTCCGTTTTTTCCCATTTTCTCTTCAAGGACAGGCCAAGGAGTGGTTCGATAAGCTTCCTCCAAAGTCCATCTTCACGTGGGAACAACTCACAACCAAGTTCACCAAGAAGTTCTTTCCCCCTAGAAGAACTACATTAGTCAGGAGCAAAATTCTTCACTTCCATCAAACAGATGGAGAATCTATCGTTAAATCCTGGACTCGTTACAAAGATCTCATTCAGCAAGCCCCACACCATGGTATCAACCTTTGGTTGCTCGTTCAAATCTTTTACGACAATGTCCCCAAAAGGATAAAAAAGGGATTGACTTCTCAACTGGCCGAAGAATTTCTAATCTCACTGCGGAAGAAGGGTGGAACCGCATTGAGGAATATGTTCAATACCAAGACAACCCTTGGAACGAGCCAGTAACAGCAATGAGTATCTCTGCTTTCTCAAGTAACTTATCATCTCTCGATGATCGGATTAAAAAAGCACAAGAGAAGCTTACATACCTCACAAAATCGCCAGAACCCAAAAGGTTATTTAACCCGTACCTTATATGCGACATTTGTGGAGGGCCACACGAGAATGATGAGTGTGATGACACACGTCAAGAGAGCGTCTTCCTTTCCAGTCATGATATCTATGATAACCCTTCCCTTCTCACATTCTATCAAAACGATGAATGCAATCCTTGGGGTAATCTGAAATGGAAGACTGAAGGAAAGGAGGGATCTGAATACACCATCCATGATGCCTTTGAAAAAGAACTCGGACAGTTTACCATAGAAGGGGCAATGCTTTTAAAAGGTCTTGAAGGATTCATTCAAGAGCAGCAAGCTGAATTAGAAAATCAATTCGCCGAGCTCCACAACAAAATAAGTGAACCTGGCCCAACCAATCACGATCCAACTTGTGCCATTACTACTCGATCAAGAACTACTACCAAGGATCCCCCACACCCTGACCAGAATCCCACCACCCGGGAGCCTGCGTTAAGAAATGAAGCAATTCCTGAACCTCCTTCAACTCCTCATGATCCCCCTCCACAAACATCAGCACCTGCCCAGCGACCAACTCTCGCACGGATTCCTTATCCCTCGCGTCTAAAGAATCAAAAGACTGAAGAAGACAATGAGAGAATATTGTCTTACTTAAAACGGGCCTCCGTCAACATACCACTTCTTGATGTATTCTATCATATCCCTAAACATAGAAAATACTTCAAGAGGATAATATCTAATCGGAAGAAAATTGAAGGGTTGATATCATTAGGAGAAGAGTGCTCGGCTATCATCCAGAAAGGCCTGCCCAAGAAGAAAGAAGATCTAGGAAGTTTCACCATTCCTTGCTCTATAGGGGCGCTTTCTATGAAAAACGCCTTGGCGGATCTTGGGGCAAGCATTAACCTGATGCCTCATTCCTTGTTCCTCAAACTCGGATATTCAGGGCTGAAACCAACTAGAATGAGTATTCAGTTAGCTGATCGATCAATCAAATATCCCATTGGAGTTTGTGAAAATGTTCTTGTAAGGGTAGGAGAATTCAAGTTTCCAGTTGATTTCGTGATTTTAGGAAAGGAGGAAGATAACTCAGTCCCAATAATCATTGGAAGACCTTTCTTGGCTACAGCTAGTGCCATTATCGATGTTCATGATGGTAAACTCACTTTACGAGTGGGGTCCGAGAGCTTAACATTCAACATCAAGGATTCTATGAGTCACTCCTCCTCTTACGATCACCCTGTTTATTTTGTTGAGGAAGTTGATGAATTTGTTGATGACATAGATGGCTGCATTGATGAGTATCTATTAAACGAATTCATGAATGATGATAACAACACAATATACAATGATGAAGAAATTGAGATGGTTGGAGCTGTTTCCTTTTACCCGCGTAGGGAAGAAATTGAACCCATTGAGCTTCAAAAGCCAGAAAACAAGCTAAAACCATCAATCAAGGAACCCCCTACCTTAGAACTGAAAGATCTCCTGAGCCATTTGGAATACGCCTTACTTCAAGGAGAGGACCAACTCCTTGTCATCATAAGCTCTTCGCTGACCACTGGACAGAAAGAGAAGCTCTTGGAAGTTTTAAAAGAGTACAAAGAAGTGATCGCATGGAGTGTTGCTGACATTAAGGGTATTGATTCTACATTTTGTACTCATAAAATCCTCATGGAAGAAGATTACAAACCAACCGTTCAACCGCAGAGGAGGGTTAACCCTAATATTAAGGAGGTAGTAAAGAAGGAGGTCGTCAAGCTCCTCGATTCCGGTCTCATCTACCCCATTTCGGATAGCCCATGGGTCAGCCCAGTCCAAGTGGTTCCAAAAAAAGGAGGAATGACGGTTGTAAAGAATGAAAAGGGTGATTTAGTGCCGCAAAGAACGGTTACTGGTTGGCGTGTTTGTATCGACTACAGAAAGTTAAATGAAGCCACCTGGAAGGATCATTTTCCTTTGCCATTCATTGATCAAATGCTCGAAAGGCTAGCCGGGCATGAGTACTACTGTTTCCTTAATGGCTTTTCAGGATACTTCCAAATCCCCATCGCCCCTGAAGATCAAGAAAAACTACATTTACATGCCCATACAGGACTTTTGCCTACAAGCGAATGCCCTTCGGGTTATGCAACGCCCCCACCACCTTTCAGCGATGTATGATGGCCATATTTCATGAATTAATTGAGGACAGCATGGAGGTCTTCATGGATGATTTCTCGGTATTTGGGAATTCCTTCGACCTTTGTCTTTCCAACCTTAGGAAGATGTTGAAATGGTGTGAAGAAACTAATTTGGTCCTTAATTGGGAAAAGTGTCATTTCATGGTAAGAGAAGGAATTGTCTTAGGGCATAAAGTCTCTGGAAATGGAATTGAGGTCGATAGAGCAAAAATCGAGGCGATATCCAAACTCCCCTATCCTACTACCGTTAAAGCCATCCGAAGCTTTCTAGGTCATGCGGGTTTTTATAGAAGGTTTATTAAATACTTCTCGAACATTGCCCGGCCAATGACACAACTTCTTTCCAAGGATGCCACTTTTGATTTTTCTGAAGAATGCAAAGAAGCATTCAACCGACTAAAGAAGGATCTCACTCAGGCTCCAATAATAGTCACCCCTGATTGGTCTCAGCCATTCGAGATCATGTGCGATGCTAGTGATTAGGCCGTAGGAGCCGTGCTCGGCCAAAGAAAAGAGAAGCATTTTCAACCAATTTACTATGCTAGCAAAACCATGAATGTGGCGCAAGAAAATTACACAACCACCGAGAAAGAGCTTTTAGCTGTGGTTTTTGCCTTCGACAAGTTCAGGAAATATCTCGTCCTCTCTAAGACTGTCGTCTTCACTGATCACTCCGCCTTACGCTACTTGTTTTCCAAGCAAGATGCAAAACCCCGACTCATTAGATGGATTCTATTACTTTAAGAATTCAACATTGAAATTCGAGATAAAAAGGGGGCTGAAAATCTTGCTGCTGATCATCTGTCACGCTTGGAAAACCCTGATCTTGAAAAGTTGGAGCATACCGAGATTCGCGACTCTTTTCCCGAGGAACGGCTAATGGCCATTAAGGAAATTGAGCCATGGTATGCGGATTATGCTAACTATCTGTCCTGTAGGGTTTTGCCAAATTACATGACCAAGCAAGATAAGAGAAAATTCTTCACCACACTAAAACATTACTTCTGGGATGAACCCTTCCTATTCCGCATATGCCCCGATCAAATCATTCGGCGTTGCGTGGCCGGAAGGAGATTGATCGAGTTCGAAAGAATGCCATGCGGGACCATCCGGGGACATCACGGTGTAAATGTCACGGCACGGAAAGTTTTGATGCGGATTCTCTGGCCTACTATCTTTCGAGACGTTAAAAGATTAGTTCAAACGTGTGATGCATGCCAACGATCAGGAAACATCTCGCGAAGGGATGAATCACCTCAGAATTATATCCAAGTCTGCGAGATATTCGATGTTTGGGGTATAGACTTCATGGGACCTTTTCCATCATCCGGAGGAAATGAATACATTCTAGTGGCTATCGACTATGTATCCAAATGGGTGGAGGCCCAAGCCCTTAGGACTAACGATGCAAGAGTAGTCATTCATTTTCTTAAAAAGCTCTTCGCACGATTCGGGATTCCCAAGGCATTGATCAGTGATAGAGGAACCCACTTTTGCAATGCTCAAATGGAGAAGGTGATGAAGAAGTATGGCGTGCCGCATAGATTTTCTACTGCATATCATCCCCAGACGAATGGGCAAGTAGAAAACACAAATAGAGCATTAAAGCGGATACTTGAAAAAACGGTCCACCAGAATAGAAAAGATTGGGCATTCAAACTGGATGAGGCACTCTGGGCATTCAGAACTGCTTACAAAAAGCCTATTGGAACAACCCCTTTTCGCTTACTATACGGGAAAGCGTGCCACCTCCCTATTGAACTTGAGCAAAAGGTGTACTGGGCACTTAAGGCCTGTAATATGGATTATTCTGAGGCAGGGTCAAATAAGTTCTTACAACTTTACGAACTGGATGAACTAAGACTTGAAGCTTATGAATCGTCGATCACATACAAAGAAAGGGCGAAAAAATGGCATGATCAACGAATAAAGAATCCTAAAGAATTTTTGGAAGGAGATAAGGTGCTCTTGTATAATTCAAGACTGAGATTATTTCCGGGAAAACTCAAATCGAGATGGTATGGACCTTTTACAGTAAAGAGGCAAATGAACAATGGGGCTGTGGTGCTACTGGACCATGATGAAAGGGAGTTTACCGTAAATGGGAAACGTGTGAAACATTATCAGTTGGACAATAATGAAATGATTAACGATGACGATATTATTTTGGAAGGAGGTGACGGTAATGAAGTCACGTAGGGGCACGACTACGAGTCTAGCTACAAGACTCATAAATAAAGAAAAGCGCTTCGTGGGAGGCAACCCATGCTTAATTGTTTGCTTTTTTGTGTCATATATCTTTTATTGATTGTTTATTCTCATGTTTAAATTTGTAAAAATGATTTAGTTTGTTTTTAACCTCGTCTTAATTACATATAAAGGTATTTTACATAAGGGATAAGTGTAGGGAGGATTACACACGTTTTCAAAAGAAACGTAAACATGAGAATTACAATTATTTAAAAGAGATACATGTGTGTTTGTTCGAGTCAAATGCTTGTATCGAGTCATAATGGATGTTTTGCAGGAATTTTTTCTAGATTCTAAAGATGTAAATTTTCCAGAATTTTTTCCAGAAAATCGCAGATCAGTTTTTGTCAGGATAACCTGACGGCGTCAGGATCTCAACCTGACGGCGTCAGGTAGGAGCAAAAACAACTGATTACTTTTTATCATTTTCTGAGCTACTTAAATTTTTTTTGGAATTTTCCAGGTCTTAATTTTCCAGAAATTCTGTAAACATCCATTCCACGAGCATTATATCCTAGTTTAGTAGAGTCATATATATATTATTACCGCTGATTTTACGCGAAGGTTTCGTTTGTTTTCTTCAAGTATGCAGGTTTAATTTACCAAGAAGAAGATACATAAGATGAGAAGGATCTTTTCACGCAAACGTTCTTCTTGAAGAAAGATGTAGCCACCACTTTTCACGGATCCTACTGAGCTAATCAGGGGAGTATTAGTTTCTTTCATCTCTTATTACCTTCCATTATCATAACTTTAATACTTTCGGGGAACATTGGGGACAATGTTAGTTTAAGTTTAGGGAAAATAAAACGGGAACTTTGAAACTATGTTTATCCTTGACTATTTGCTTTGTCTAATTGCATTTGTGTAATAAACCATGAGAAAATGTCGGTTAGGGTAATTTTGGCACCAAATTTAAAAATTTTCATGACATATAGGAGTGGGCCATTAGTCTTAATAAAGCGTCTCATGGATAGGAAATTATATGACTAGCACAAAAAACCCTTTACCTCTTAAATTCCACCCAAAATATGAGGATCGCCCTTAGATTAGTAGGAATTAAAGCATTCATCTTTAATGCTTAGAGTGTGAACCGGTAGTATAATAGATTCTAGAACTTGTTTTGTGATGCATCATGAGATCGCTAGTAAGACTACACTTGTGTAGTTAGGAATAACTAAATGATAAGAGGCATTAGGATAACCCTTGTTTGATACCCATAATATAATTACTTCTTCTACATCGGTTGAGTAATTCCCCCACACCTTTGCGTTGTACTCATCTTTAGTACACGATACCCCTAGTTAACCCCTTAGAGCCTATCCTTTTCGCGGTTCTCGTGATGTTTCGGTTTTCCGGAATATCAATGAAGAGCATTGTTTACACCCCACCCCCAAATGTACACCCAAATCGCCTTAGCCTACCTTGTATGACCTCACTTTTAGTGCATTATTGTTATCACCCTAAACCCTTAGTTCAATTATCTAGTTGCTTGCATAAGTTGCTAAGTCGAGTCATATCCTTTGTACACAGTTTTGGGACGATTGGGACTCATGGGAAAAGTTAAACTTTGTGAGATGACGGGAAGAGAACGTTAAATTCAAATTCCCTTTATTTGCATAATAATGTACTTCAAGTGTTTTGATCTTTTCAATTCGGGTCATATTAGTGTTAGAGTAATAAAAACTCAAGTGTAGGGATGTGCCTATAAATCCCTATCATTTTGATGTTATCGTAGAGGATGGTAGAGTAAAAGTGTATGAAAAAAAAAAAAAAAAAAAACATACGGGCTACCATCCTACATCTATCTTTAAATTTATGTTTGTTTGTTTTAGTTATCCAGAGTCTAGAGTGTCGAGTCTTGGCTTAGCAACGCCATTCTTCGCATGCTTGTAACATAAAGATTTTTGACTTGCCACCACTAAATAGCCTATCCCAACAAACCCTTTGTTTCCCTACCGTAAGCCCAACATTACAACCCTTTAAAAGACCTCTTGGATAGTCTTTCCTAGGTGCTTACGCCAAAGCGATGGAGGTTTGATCTAGTCTCAAGCCTATGGTAATCTATGTACTAGGACCGGTTAATGAGTGTTTATATTCCATTTCCAACTTGTTATATTTCATATACACCCGAGAGATGTGAGTATCCAAACACCCCTTGTGAGGTGCTAATATGTAATTTCCGTGCTTGTTATGACTTTTGCGAGGCTTATATGTGTTGTGGATTGTTCTAAACCAATGCTTCATGACCCCTAACTTATAAATTAATTGGCTAAAAGTACATTTGCTTGAGGACAAGCAAATACCAAGTGTAGGGATATTTGATAAGGTTTTAAAATGTACTTTTTTGAGGGGTCGTTTAAGCCCTTATTTGATCACTTTTGTATCCGTTATTACTTAATATCGTTCCTTTTCACTTTTTAGGTATCTTGAAGGCAAAATGCTGGAATGACACTTATTCGGACGAAAAGGCGCGAATATACGAAGAAAATGGCCAAAGTCAAGAATCGAGACACTCAGGCTGCTGGAACTGAAGGGGACGGCGTCAGGTGTTATCTACGACGCCGTCGGACATCTTTTGTGACGGCTAAGTAGCCAAATTGCTTATTTACAAGTGACGGCTTCAGGTTTTAAAAGAGTAGGTCGTCGCAACTCAGACGGCCTAGATTTGATCCAGACGACGTCAGAGACTGAAGGGGACGACGTCACAAGCATAAGGTGAAGTTATCGCAAGACTAACGTGGCCAAGACGAAACCCTAATGACGGTGACCCGACGGCGTCACAAATCAAAGGGTGACACCGTCGCATTTGTAATCTTATATATAGAATCCGAATTTTTTAGTTTTCAGTGTGTAGTCTTTTAGAGTAAAAACCTAAACCGAACCAAGGCTGTCTTGTACAGTATTTTAGGGTTTCATACCCTATCTTACATCAAGATAAGTGTTTTACTTCATTAATTTAATTATGTCTTCAATTACTTGTGTGTATGCTTGCATGTTTCCCATGTCCGGCTAATTTACTTGTGTGTTTGCTTAGGGAATATGAAACTTAATTATTGAATATTGATTGGTTGTCTCTTATCTTAATTGTTAATGATCTAGTATTGCGATAGGTCATCCGTTGTGTAGTTAATGCTTGATTAATCTTTGTGAACCTTAGCTTATAGTACCTAGAGTCATTGTAGGCTAAACCATCCAAAGCGTACCTTAGAGTTAAAGTTTATAAATCTTAGAGATTTTGTAGTCATTAACCTTTGGTAGTTTCAAAGAGATAGGGATAAACGCATACCCTACGGCCTTAGACACACAACGCGATTAAAAATAAGGACGTGACAATTCAACCATCAATAGGAGATAATTAAGGAGTAATAAAACCTAAGTAAACACATCTTTAAATCATCATACGAGCACACAATAATTAGACATAGACTACATAAACCTTAGTTTAGATAATTAGACAAGTAGAAGTAATCGGTAGAAATACCAATCCCCCAAATCCAAACCCCGAGATTCGTACCTTTCCATTTCCTAAAAAACATAAAAAGATAAAAAATAATTTCCCCAACCCCAACCTTAGCGTAGTAACTTCTCACTTGCATTCTTATTCCCCTAAAGAACGATATCAATTCCCGTAGCTTACCCTAATACTACACTACAACGATTAGGTTCACTGCCTAGAGTGTTGAAAAACTTGCTCGACGAAAAGGAAGTTCCTTTGACCCCGAACGACGCGTGTAGCGTTATCAAGTCCATCTAACCGTATTAACAAAACTAAAAAAATTTGCTTCAAATATAAAATATATGAACTAATAAAACCAAACCTTTGAATACAACATAAAGTATAATCGTATATAGCCAAGACCAGTAGCAACAAAAAGAATCGGAGTCCATCTATATCTCTTTTTATGAAAGCCATGAATCATTATAAAAATATCAAAGCTATGAATCATTATAAAAATATATGTAACCCAGCATTACATACCCACTAATACCTTTAAAATAATAGCTTAAACTTTATCAAGCAATAAACAAAGAGTTTTTTAGATCATGACAAGAAGAAAAATACTAGCAGTAGCCTTTGTATAAAAAAAAGATATTCAATACCAACAACAAGAAGAAAAACGCCATAACACAAAAAGATATTCAATACCAACAACAAGAAGAAAAACCTTATATTATAAACGAAGATCCGGATCCACCATTACAGGCTCCATCAGATCTTCTTGTTGTGGATGATGTGGAACATGGTTGTGGCGATCTGAGATCCGCTGTCGAATTGGCTTTTGGAGAACATCATATTTTCTTTAAATATTTAGTTTGATATAGTTCTTATGGAACTTTTGAGGGTTAAGTGAGAGGGAGAGAGGGTAAGCTTTTTGCCTATGTAACGGGCTGAGATATGGGATTCATATATATCCTTTGTACTTTAACGTTTTTTGGAGTAATATATTTACTGGGTCTTTGACCTTTTACCCAAAAAGAGAGGGAGAGAGGGTAGATCTGATGGTGTTGATGTATGTCAGTTTTTTGTTGACCGGTTTATTCTTTTTAACATTTTTTTAGCATTTTTTTAGAATGGAGATATAATACCTAAATTGCCCTTTCAGCTTTACAAATGATAGCCTAAATTTTCAATGAATTACATAAATGGCACATTTATTTTTGACTATTGATCAATTAATCTAATGGCTAAAAAGTGGTTTTCGCTGTTCTCGCATTTAAAGTGGGTTCTAAAAATAAAGTTTCACTATATATATATATATATATATATATATATATATATATATATATATATATATATATATATATATATATATATATATATATATATATATATATATATATATATATATATATATATATATATATATGGGTAAAGTTAAAATAAAAAGACAAATATCCGTAAAAAGAATAAAAATATTATTTTTTTAAAAACAATTCTCCAAAAATTCCAAAAAAATTCCACAAGATCGGGTATGTTGGTGCATAAAACTTTGGTGAAAACTTTTTTTTTATAATTTTGAGTTTTGATATGTTTTTTTTTAATGCACAAAAAACAAAGTTTGATGCGCAAAAAAATTTTGATGCACAAAAATTTCAACTTGTTTTAGTTAGATGCGCAATGTTATTTTGATGAAAAAAGTCAAAATAAGTTGGGTGCAAAAACCAATTTTTGATGCACAAAAAAACGATTTAATGCTAAAAAGTATTTTTCATAATTTTTTTTCGGAAAAAATATCCACTTTTAGAAATAATGTTTTGCACAACTTTTTCATGCACCATCATACCCGATCTTGTGGAATTTTTTGGGAATTTTTCAAGAACTTTTTTTGAAAAATATCGTTATATTTTTACGGATATTTCTCAGTATCTTAGGTTATGAGATCAGTCATCGTTCATTAAGGTATTGTTAAGCCTCACTGAACTAACCACATTCTTGAGGACTTGTACTTTAGTCGCTGCTCAACCGCATCGACATTGAAGTGAAGACTCTTTGTATTCAAGAACTCAGAAGTTATGTTATACTTAGGTTATGATATACTTGGGGTATTTGATATTCAAATCTTGGATACTGAGATTGCTCAACATACCAAGTTCTAATGAAGAGCGGCAAGTTTGAACGGAATAACGAATTAAATGGTTACAAAGCCCCCCTCAGACTATGTGGCACGTTACAAAAATTACCCGATACTTTTAGCTAATTACAATTTTTTATATCACCAACTTTATTTATCAAATATCTAACATATATTTAGTAATCTCCTTATAAAAAAAAATACTAATGAAAAAGTCTTTAAATTGTGAATAAAATGAGCATAATATCAGAATACTTTTTGATTAACGTATGACTATATATATATATATAAATATATATATATATATATATATATATATATATATATATATATATATAATACATATATATATATATGTATATATGTATATATATATATATATATATATATATATATATATATATATATATATATATATATTCATACGTTAATCAAAAGTATTCGATATTATGCTCATTTTATTCACAATTTAAAGACTTTTCATTAGTATTTTTTATAAGGAGATTACTATATATATATATATATATATATATATATATATATATATATATATATATATATATATATATATATATATATATATATATATATATATATAGTCATACGTTAATCAAAAAGTATTCTGATATTATGCTCATTTTATTCACAATTTAAAGACTTTTTCATTAGTATTTTTTTTATAAGGAGATTACTAAATATATGTTAGATATTTGATAAATAAAGTTGGTGATATAAAAAATTGTAATTAGCTAAAAGTATCGGGTAATTTTTGTAACGTGCCACATAGTCTGAGGGGGGCTTTGTAACCATTTAATTCGTTATTCCGTTCAAACTTGCCGCTCTTCATTAGAACTTGGTATGTTGGCCAATCTCAGTATCCAGGATTTGAATATCAAATACCCCAAGTATATCATAACCTAAGTATAACATAACTTCTGAGTTCTTGAATACAAAGAGTCTTCACTTCAATGTCGATGCGGTTGAGCAGCGACTAAAGTACAAGTCCTCAAGAATGTGGTTAGTTCAGTGAGGCTTAACAATACCTTAATGAACGATGACTGATCTCATAACCTAAGATACTGAGAAAAGAATTTCAAGCATCTAAAACAATGTTCCTAAAGAAGAGTATGGCTTGTTTTCTAAATTAAGTGGCTTGTACTTATTACCATATTAGCCACTTAATTGAGAAAGAGATGTTTTGATGGACCTCGTCATTAAGATGAATTAAGGGATTGGGCCAACTCATTAAGTGAAAAGTAAACACCCCCTATATCCCTTACATAAAGTAAAAACATTTAATGCACATCTTACTTAACCGTTGAATGCTCAAAACATATAAAGTAGAAGCCTTAAGAAACTCTAATTCTCTACTATAAAAGAGAATATTTGTAGTGGAGTAAATGATATCTCTTGCAATTAATATGAAAAATATTCAAGATCATTTACACCTCGAATTGAACTTAAGCCACAGAACTTTTCAGCGAGTAAGTATAAGTTCATACTTAACCCATAACTTAGGTTTTGTATTTAAGTTGTATAGGAGATTACCTCCAATGTCATTCAACTAAGATTTTTATTCCACAAAATTTTTTATGACAAGTTTTTGAGTAAACGTTAAAAACATCTTGTGTAAATCTTGTTAAAACTGTTTATTGCTTGTTCTTCATTAAACTATTTCAAATACACATCAGTTAACATATAGAGTGATTCTATAAATGAGTTATTGGGTTGTACTAAAAACATGTTAAATGTGTTACAGTATGAATGGCAAAATATATGTTGGGAAAAACACAAATAATCAATGCATCACCTTTAGCGACACTTTTAAACCAAGCCTTAAACTCAAATCATCGATGCCCATATTATCAAATCCACATTCTCTTCAGAAACATTCATTTTTAGACAGACTCATTGACTCATACACAAATCTGGCCTCATTAATAATGCATACAAATTGTTTGACAATGGAACCCAGTTTTAGAAACATTAACGAATGCAGGTCAGTTAAAAGAGGTGAGAAAGGTTTTTGGGCACATGGTTATCACTGATCAGTGCTCCTGGAATAGTATAATGTCGGGTTTTGGGCGGTATGATAGGTTTGAGGACTCGGTTGAGTTTTTTGTACGTATGCATGGCGATGGGTTTGTCCTTAATCAATATTCGTATATGGGAGTATGCTTAAGTCGTGTACGGATTTGAGATATGTGAGTATTGGTGTGTAGGTGCATGGGTCGGTTGCGAAAAGTCCGTATGAAAGAAATGTTTATGTGGGGAGTGCGCTTATGGATATGTACGTGAAATGTGGGAATGTGGGGTGTGCGCAAAAGGATTTTGATGGGATGAGTTGTATGAATGCGGTGACGTGGAATATTTTGATTACGAGTTGTGAGCAGAATGGTCCGCCTAGTGAAGCTATTTATGTATTTAAAAAGACTAAAAGGGTAACCTGCGTAATGCGGCGGCGGGTATCCGATGACTATTTTTGTGATGAGAAAATGTTTTTCATTTTAAGCCTTCCTTATTTAGCATGTCTCAAATACTTTATAACGTAGTAGATATATGTTTTTCAAAAATAGAACGTCTAATTATTAATAGTGTAAATAGTTAAAACTTTTATTTTTTAAATTTTAGCATTAAATTGGTAGTTATAAGTTTAGTGATCTTGTCTTATAAACAATTCTATTAAAATATATCATTATTGTAAGGGGTTACTATATGGTTTAAATGAGACGTAAATTTGAATTTAGGACAGGAACAACATAATCGAGTTATGAAATTTAAGAAGTTAAGGGATGATCTTGTAATAAGTGTTGGTGGTTGTGTTCCCAGAACAGGGTTAGATAATCAATTTCAGTAGAAACAAATGCCACAAGGTGGTTACCGGATATCACTTGAAATCGTGTGATCACTTTCCAAAGTAAACTATTCGACCCTAATGCCTGGGTTACACGAATATCTACTTGGGATAAGACCAAATGTATGTTATTGAATTAGGCACAAATCAATAACCCTTTTGCTTATAAGTGTTAATCGTTTTCTCTGTATCTCTCATGCATAATCATATCTCCTATATATAGGAGATTACTCTTAGGTAGTCAAATGGAATTATGAGTATTAATCGGCCCATTAATAGCCTCATAATTATCCCCATTATAGCCGTTAGTGGTTACATGACCAATTAAACGTGATCATTAAGCAGTTGAAACTGCCACTTGAATAGGTCAAAGCCGTTACAAGCAGTACTTTCATCAGTACTTTCATAGTACTAGCAGTGGATACACTGCTTCAGTGGAAACACTGCTTTTCAGTGGAAACCACAAACAATACTTTCCACTAGCACTACCAATACAAACCACTAAAAGAGTCAGGGTGTTCATGGACCTTATGGGTGTACACTCCGTACCTCCTAACCCATTACCAGGTGTGAACTAATCCCACAAGTGCACTAAATTTTCCAACAATCCTCCCCAAATTTAGTTCACTTCCTTTGCATGAAAAAACAAACATCAAGTAAAACATGTGCATAAACGAAAATGTCCTGAGGATTGAATTTTCATCTTAGTAAATTACACGTTCAAATATTCGAGAATCAGGGTGTTCTAAGAATTGAACTCTTTAACCCATTTGAATACCTGAAGATAAAATACACACAAGTTTTCAAACACTTATCAGCTCCTGACACTATACAAGCCATGTGTCCATATCCAAATTCATAAATGTTGTAAAAGCTAAAACTCCAAAGCTTCCTGAAGCGGCAAAACATCAACATTTACATAGGTGGTTCCTCTTTATTCATGCTCATGCCAAGCACTTTTTCAAAGAAAATTAACCGTTAAGAAGTAAAGACTTCATCCTCCTTTCAGCAGGTTCTGAGCACAACCTTGGGATGTAAATAAAACATGTGCTCCAGTCCACTGAATGTTCAGCTTTCTACATTGAACTCAGCTCCCAAGTTTCCTTAGGAGGGAGTTGGGTGTCCTAGCATTCAGTGACTAAGTTGGACTTAAACCCATCCCTTTAGCAGAATTTATAACCAAGTCTCTAGCCAAACCCTTCGTCAAGCGATCAGCTAAATTTTGTTGAGATCTAACAAACTCTATAGATACCACCCCATTCATGATAAGCTCACGAATCATGCTATGTCTGACACCTAAGTGTCTAGACTTACCATTGTACATTTGGCTATAAGCCTTAGCCAATGTAGCTGCACTAGAGGAGATTTCCAGCCGCCACCCTTCTAACTTTTCAGGCCAAAATCCATTCTGATCCGTCCTCTCTACCCTTGTTTGGGTATGCAATACGTGTTATCAGTTATGGTGTTCTTCTAAGGGTGGCTGGTTACAATTTTCTTCTTATATCTATAAGAAATCTCCTTCAGGTAAGGGGCGCTTCACAGCCACCACCTCCTATTCCTTTTTTCGGGCCAAATCTGCACTAAATCCGCCTCTCTACCTAGTGTATGCAATCGAATTTAGTGTTGTTTGTGTATATCGTGAGGTGGCGTGAAATCCCAAACAAATCCGGCTAATTTTTCCAATTCAATTCGTTTTTTCTTTAATTCTTTTCACTGGGATTATTGATTTAACGGGTAAGATTCAGATTTGTCTGGGGTGTGGGGCCGTTTTCTACGGTGTTATAGTTCCTTTATGGATTTGATGCTGATCTGTAAGTGGGTTTGAGAGAGAGATGGGTCATTTCTGTTGGTTGTTTTGGATGTTAGGGCCGGGTTTCGTAAACCCTATTCGGTTGGTTATGCTGGATCCTTGCTGCAACGTGCTGCGGTATGATGTTGGTACGCAAGTATGGGGTGATTAATGACGACACAAGTTACATGTTGAAGATGATCGTAGTACCTGCTGCATATGGGTTAATTTAGGCGTGGTTCTTTGGGATTTGGTGTTAGGATGCATCTTCATATTGGTTACAGTTAGACATGGGTCATTGATAACAACTTTGTTGTGTTGTGAGTATGCCTCTTGGTTGTGTTGGCAAGTTGTTGAAGTCTGAAGTTATGGTGTGGGTTTGGATGCTAGTCAGAGTGTACATGTTGGTGTTGTTACATCGGTTGTACAAAGTCGATCCGGGTAATAAAGTTCATATGGAGCATATCGTTTCCATTCCTTTCATTTAACTATACTTGGTGCGGACTGTTATGCTAATTCTCCTATATGGGTACAAGTATCGACTTACTATGACTTGTGAGGCTTCGTGTAAGTTTTAAATCATCTTTCGGAAGTTGTGGTTACAACTTTTGGTTGGTGGCTGTATGATGAAGAATTGGAAGTTTTATGCTGGATACGAGAATATAATGTTGATTACAGGATCATGTTTGGTTTTGTGATCATTATGATATCAGCATAGATTATAGGTTAGGGAGTATGTGGCACTCAAGGGTAATGTATGGATGATAATCGTTGATTCAGTTGCTCACATTGGAAGTGGTTCGTTGAACCTCAGGTTATTATATTTAGATTAGGTTCTAAATGTAATTGTTTGTTTCAGCATTTAGCTGTGTTGTTATTCTGCTTTTAGCAGTTGTATTGCCTATGTAAAAGGCTGAGGGCATGGGACTCACCCATGTCATTTGTACTTCAATGGTTTTTGGTGTAATGAATTTTACCGGGGTGAATTAACCCTTTTACCCAAAAAAAAATGTAGCTGCACTATCACAACGGATAGAAATAGGTGCTATAGGTTTAGGCCACAATGGAATATCAAGAAACAAGTTTTTCAACCATTCAGCTTCTTTACCAGCAGCTGTCAAAGCCACAAATTCAGATTCCATTGTTGAACTGGTGATGCAATTTTGCTTCTTGGATGCCCAAGAAATTGCACCTCCACCAAGTAGGAATACCCAGCGACTAGTAGATGAATTGTCTTCAGTGTTACTGATCCAACTTGCATCAGTGTATCCTTCCAACACCGATGGGTAACCAGTATATGAGAGACTATAATCCATAGTTCTCTTCAAATACTTCAGTACCATCTGAACTGCTTGCCAGTGATGAGCACTAGGATTACTAGTATACCTGCTCAAATTTCCCACTGCAAAACCAATATCAGGTCTTGTACAAGTCATGGCATACATCAAGCAACCAATCACCCTAGAATACTCAGGTTGAGATACAACTTTGCCATTATTAGGCATCAGCTTCTCACAAGTATCCATAGGTGTACTCACTGGAGTACAATCAAAGTAATCGAATTTTCTCAACACCTTCTCAATATAATGAGATTGAGAGATAGAAATTCTTTTACTTTCACATTTAATCCTTATACCAAGGATAACATCAGCCTCCCCCATGTCCTTCATGGAGAACCTTGATGACAAAAAATCCTTTGTCAAGTCAACCTGATTTTGGTCAGTGCCAAAGATCAACATGTCATCAACATATAGACAAATGATGACTCCTTTACCAGATTCATCAAATTTGCTATATATACATTTGTCAGCTTGGTTAAGAACATAACCACTAGACAAAACCACTTCATCAAATTTTTGATGCCATTGCTTAGGTGCCTGTTTTAGTCCATAAAGAGACTTAATCAATTTACACATCTTGTTTTCATTACCAGGCATGATGAAACCCTGAGGTTGGTTCATATAAACCTCCTCATCCAATTCACCATTCAAGAAAGCCATTTTCACATCCATCTGATGAATAATCAGATTGTGAATAGATGTCAAAACAATCAGCAGTCTTATGGTACTGATACGAGCCACAGGGGCATAAGTATCAAAATAGTCTATCCCTGACTTTTGTTTATCATCAGGGACCTCAGATACACCAGTGTCATGAGTTCCATTAGGAATCCTCATATTTGGTCTAGGGACTGATGAGAATCTATCCTCATCAAAGTTTGCATCCCTTGATTCAATTATGGAGTTAACTGAAACATATTCATTAGGTTCAATAACATAGAACCTAAAAGCCTTGGAATGCTCAGCATATCCAACAAAGATGTAGTCAATGCCTCTTTCACCCAAAGTCTTTAGCTTTGGATTAGGGAGTCTTACAACAGCCCTACAACCCCAGGCCCTGAGATAGTTCAGGTTGGGTTTCCTTTTAGTCCAGAGTTCATAAGGGGTAACCTTGTTCCTTTTGTTGGGAACCCTATTTAATAAATAGCAAGCTGTTAACATAGCTTCACCCCAGAACCCTTGACTCAATCCTGAATAGGACAACATGGAATTAACCATCTCCTTCAGCACCCTGTTTTTCCTTTCAAAAATGCCATTTTGCTAAGGAGTATAAGGGGCAGTCGTTTCATGGATAATTCCAACAGACTGAAAATACTGAGTATCCATGTACTCACCTCCCCTATCAGTCCTTAATCTTTTGATTAAAGACCCAAGTTGTAATTCAACTTCAGTTTTAAACACTTTGAATTTATCTAATGCTTCATCCTTGGTATGTAACATATAGACATAACAAAATCTAGAAGCATCATCAATAAATGTCACAAAGTACTTCTTATTCCCCAAAGAACGAGTGGCATGCAAATCACACAGGTCACTGTGTATTAACTCCAAGAGCTTAGTCTCACGACTAACACCCTGAAAAGGTTTCTTGGTTATCTTGGTCAACATGCAAGTTTTACACTTTTCAGTATCCATGTCAAAAGCTGGGATCAACCCATCCTTAGACATATCTTGCATCCTTTTATAGTGTACATGGCCAAGTCTTGCATGCCAAAGGGTAGAGTCAGTCTGGTCATAGGTGGTCATAAAAGCTGAATTAACACTATCAGTGGAAACATTAAGCCTGAACATTTTTTTGGGTAAAGGGGAGTAATCCTGCATTCTGGTAAATATATTAACCAAAAGTAACGTTTAAGTACAAAGGATATGAGTGAAATCCCATATCTCAGCCCGTTACATAGGCATAAAGCTTACATAACAAGATACTACCTATTTTCTAAATAAGAAAACAAACCACTACTCAAATGATAACATAGGACATAACGAAAGAAAATTACTTCCTAGGTCCTTGAAGCTTGGTGCCATACATGGCATTAATAGCATCCAAATTCCCAAGAAGATCAGAAACCTGCTTCGCATAGTCATCGTAGTCATAGTCATCATACTCATCTTCAATCTCTTGGCCACCACCGAATAGATTAACAGACTCATCAAATGGGTTAGCAATCACCTCATCTTCAGAATCAGACACCACGATGTCTCCCACTTTAGAAACCAATAAAAACATGAACATTTGATTACATAAATAGCCAAAACCAATAAAAACACCACTTTTAGACAAGACAAATTTATCAGACTCAATAACTTGTTTATATCCATGATTATTCAAAACACTACTTGATACCAAGCTCTTCCTTATATCAGGAACATGAATAACATTAAACAAAGTTACAATCTTTCCAGAACTAAACCTAAGATCTACACAACCACGACCATGCACCAAGGCTGTTGACTCATTTCCCATGTGAAGAATAGAACCATCATTCGGTGACTCATAAGTCTTGAACCAGCTTCTATCTTTACACACATGAGCTGTTGCACCAGAGTCAACCCACCACACAACATCATCATCCTGCACATAATTAGATTCAGATACATATGTAACATAATAAATCAGAAAAGACTTATTAAACATATTCGACCTTCGTGAGTTGGTTGAACCACCACTCCCAGAACCATTAGTGCCTGGTCCATTGGCTTTACCACCAACTTTAACACCTTTGCAGTCCCTTTTAATGTGACCAGTCTTGCCACATTTCCAACAAGTAGGTGTTGCCTTCTTGTTAGGATCTGCCCTTGTGTTATCATGATATTTGCGTTTGCCTTTGTTGTCATTGTACCTGGTGGAGTTGTTATGTTCCACCATATTGACAACAGATGCACCAGCAGCATTGCTACTCTTTGGCTTGTCATTATCCTGCACCTTGAGAGAGTCCTCAAAGCGCAGATGACTGCCCAACTCAACCAGAGTTAATTCCTCTTTCTTATGTTTCAAGGTATGCTTGAAATCTTTCCAAGAAGGAAGAAGTTTATCGATAACACAAGAGACTGAAATAGCCTCATCCATGTGCATATTGTGTTGTGTAAACCTTCCAAGTATACCAAGAAGTTCATTGTATTGTTCCATAACTGGTCTTGAATCAGTCATTTTGTAATTTGTGAAATTAGTTAGAAGGTGTTGGGAATTATGTGAAGTACGAATTATGTTATTGTTACTGCTGAATGGATTCTGCCGAAGGGTATGGATTCTGCTGAAGACATGGTTCTGCTAAAGTTTAGTTTGTTTCTGCGGAAGTTATTATTCCGTGTTTAGTTTATTTAGTTTGGATATACATGAGCTTTATTAGGAAGTGATTGTGTATATCTTATTTAGTTTTATGTTTATACGTTTCTTGAGAAACGGTTTAGGGTTTGTTTAGGGTTCCTTGTCTATAAAAGGAACACATTAGAATGAATTATGGACGTGCTTAAACAAGTTTTTAATATAACGATCCATAGAGGATCAAAGAAGTTCTTAGTTATCAGTGTTTTATACTTGTGTTTATATTCCGCTACAGAATACAAGTTGTAGAGATTTTCTTTTAGTTTGTTTGTGATTACACAGGCAATACTAACGATCTACGAAGCTCAAGATCTATTAAGGTCTCTTAGTTTTCAACAAGTGGTATCAGAGCCTCGTGAGAGTCTCTACGATACTAAGGACAGGTTTTTCTAAACACCAATACATCCAATACATAACTCACTATGTCTGGATCAGACGTTGATGCTGAAATCACCAACAACCACAACACCACCCATCTGCAACGTCTTAGTCTCTCCAACAGCAATGCTAAGTTTCCTTACCTTAAGAGGGAGGAGTATGACCTTTGGGCGATGAAAATGCAGAACTGGATCTCCAACATTGATTGGAATCTATGGGAGATAGTGTTGAAGGGAAATAGTTTGAAGAGAACTACCATTGATGCTGCTGGTAAGATGACTCATGTTCCTCCCAAAACTGGCGAAGAGTTACCGGCAGTTCAGAGAAACCAAGGTTAGAACCATTCTTCTTCAAGCTATTCCCGAGGATCACTTAAGTGATTTTCACTTTGTGGAAGATGCCAAGGACATATGGTTAGCTATTAAGGCTAAGTTCGGTGGGAATGAGGAGTCTAGAAGAATGAGAAAGTCCATGCTTAGACAACAGTTTCAAGACTTTCAAATCACGGAAGAGGAAGGAATTCATAAGGGCTATGACAAGTTTCACAAGATTTTAAGTCAAAATCACCGCAGCAAAGCCAGATAATTATGATTGTAATTCTAAGTTCTTGAGGTCTTTACCTCAATCCTGGCTACAAGTGAGCATTTCTTTAAAAGCAAAAGGTGGTTTGGATATGCTTACTTTTGATGAGTTGTACAACAAACTTAAAGCTCTTGAACATGATGTAAGAAGTCCTTTTAAATCATCATCTACTGCAAGCCACACAGCATTCATAGGAGCCTCTACCCCTACGATGAGTCATGGTCCAAGTCCAACTTACTCATCATCATCTTACACTACCACTCCATCAACTTCTAAATCTGGAGGTATAATGGAAGATGTGCTTGGATCCTTCTTTGCTGATTATGATCCTCGGCCAGGAACTGGCATATGAAGATTTAGATCAAGTGGATCCACTGGAGATGGAAGAGATGAAGCTGAAGTGGCAGGTGGCTATGTTGTCCATGGATATCAAGAATTTTGAGCGCAAAGCTGGCAGAAGGTTTGGATTCCAAGGAAGAGATCCAGTAAGGTTTGACAAAAGGAAGGTCAAGTGCTTCACTTGTCAACAGATGGGTCACTTCTCCAGAGAGTGCAAAGACAGGAAAGCTGGTGATGAGACGAGATACTCTACTTATCGCCAGAATCGAGAGAGTCCGGAACTTCAAAGGGATCAAGCTTTGGTTACTCTTGACAAAGAATGTGGACTGGAAGCATCATGAGCAGGATAATGATGGTCCCGATAATGTTGGTTTGATTGCAAGCTGTACTTCAGAGGATAAGCATGATCGATTGCCCGATGGGCATCTCTCAGGTGCAAAATTGTTTGTTTGGTTGTAGTGAGCGGTATAATGAACTAAAAGAAGCTTATGATATTTTGAAACCTAAATATAATGAATACTTTGTAGAAGTTGAAGCTTATAAACAGGCTTTAAAAACACTAGAAAGACAAAAGGTTTGGTTTCGGAAGAATCAAATAGCTTATGCTGAGAAAATAAGTGTGTTGGAAAGGGATCTTGAATGTGCTAAGAATGATTTGAAATATTCTGAGAAGTTGAGAGCAGATGTAGTGTCAAAAAATCTAGAACTTAAAGAGAAACTAGATAAGGAAGTTGCTAGGCATAACGAATGGTTATTAAATGGAAAAAAGTTAGCTAGTCATTTATATAGTAGTCAAGCTCCTAATTCTGGGATAGGTTTAGGCTTTAAGAAATATGTAGGATTAGAAGCTAGAGATGACACACGTAAATCCACACGAGCAAGCTTAGCTAATTATGTTAAAGAAGGTGACCTACATGCTATACGTGGATCTATTAGAGGAATTCCTATGCCTGTCAACCTTACCCTTTTTGATGACTTTGATGGATCACACCATCTCTATGGCAAAAAGTCCAAAGACTTGCCAGACCCTGATACTTCTTCTAATGACTTTGTCTCTTGTGTTAACAGTGACAAGTCCTCCGAGCAAGGGTCTACAGAGTGTGATTCAAATGACAAGTCTGACCTTCCCAAGTCAACACCCCAGCCTGCACCCAAGACTACCAATAAGCATGTCAGAGTTGCTGCCAAGGAATCATCTTCCAAGACAGTTGCCTCTGAAGACTTGCTTTTAATTCTTTGCATAATAATACTGTTAAAAACAATTCTTTTCATGGTTTTGGTTTGAATACTTCGGCTTGTAATAGAACATCTTTTGGTTTGAATAAATCTTCTAAACAGAAGACATGTTTTGTGTGTAGAAGTAAATTTCATTTAATTAAGGATTGTGATTTTCATGAGCAAAGAATGAATATGTGTGGTGATTCTAGGACATCTAGACCAATGTGGACCAATGTCAATGCTATACCCCCTTATGTTCCACAAGCAACTAATTCTCCTTTTCCTTGGAGAAGACCAGTTGCAAGACCATATGTACGACCAACAAGTTCATACTTTAAGAATGGTTATTGGCCTGGATATGTTGACTCAATGACCGACGGACAGGGATACTGCTGTCAACTCCTCAGTAGGTTGTTCTTGGAATAAAAAGGGACCTAAATTTCAATGGAAACCCAAGAACAAGAGTGGATCTTATACATCTGCATGGCATAACTCATATGATCCACAAGGCAGGTTCAAGTCAGCAATGACTTGAGCCTCAATAGTGTACTAATATTTTGTATATTTTTGTTGTTGTAGAATCATCCTCTTAAGCATAAAGATGTTGGCATTGTTGATAGTGGGTGTTCAAGAAGCATGTCAGGAAACAGGGATATGATGCATAACTTTGTATCAATTGAAGGAGGAGGCAATGTAACCTTTGGAGGAAGTGATGGAAGAATTACTGGGAAAAGGACCATCAAAACACCTCAACTGGACTTTGAGAATGTATACTATGTCAAGGAACTCCAACACTTCAATTTGTTCTCAGTGTCACAAATCTGTGACACCAAGAACAAAGTACTCTTCACAGAGGATGAATGTCTTGTGCTATCTAAAGACAACAAACTCCCAGAAGATACTTCAATTCTACTGAAAGTTCCTCGGAATCACAATCTCTATACATTCAACTTAACGATGTTAAACCGAAGGTGACTTAACTTATTTGGTGGCTAAAGCATCTTTGGATGAGTCTACCAAATGGCATAGGAGGATGGCCCATGTCAACTTCAAGACCATAAACAAGCTCTCTAAACTGGGTCTTGTTGAAGGTCTTCCTTCCAAAGTATTTACTAATGATCATAACTGTGTTGCCTGCAATAAAGGAAAGCAACATAGAGCCTCATACAAAGCTGTGACTGCTGTGAGCATAATTTCTGAACCTCTTCAGTTGCTTCATATGGATCTGTTTGGTCCAACTCAAGTTGGAAGCATTGATCAAAAGTATTTTTGTCTAGTGATCACTGATGGTTATAGCAAATTTTGTTGGGTATTCTTTCTAAGGACCAAAGATGAAACATCTCCAGTCTTTGAAAGAGTTCATTAACCTTATTGAGAATCAGTTGAACAAAAAGGTTAAAGGAATTCGGTGTGATAATGGGACAGAGTTCAAGAATGCTATTCTAATAGAACTCTGTAGGTCAAAAGGTATAAAAAGGGACTATAGCACTCCAAGAACCCCACAACAAAATGGGGTGGCAGAAAGGAAAAATAGGACCTTGATAGAGGCTGCAAGATCAATGCTGGCAGACTCTAAGCTACCCACCATGTTCTGGACTGAAGCTGTTGGCACAGCTTGTTATGTATTGAATAGAGTGTCCATTACTCGACCACACTTCAAAACACCATATGAACTTCTCTATGGGAAAGTTCCTACTATTCATTACCTTAAACCTTTTGGGTGTCAAGTGACTATTCTGATTACAAGTGATCCATTGGGCAAATTTGATGAGAAGACTGATGATGGTTATATTGTGGGATATTCAGCTCATAATAAGGCATACAGAGTTTACAATTTATCTGCTAAAAAGATTGAGGAGACATTGAATCTGAGGTTTTTAGAAGACAAGCCTAATGTTCAAGGACAGGGTCATGTTTGGTCTTTTGACCTTGATTACTTAACGGATTATTTGGGTTATTCTAGACATATGGCTAACCAACAAACAGATACTCAAGAGTCTCCAACTAACAATGCAGATTCCCTGGATGCTGATTCTGACAGTGAGTTTGAAGATGATGAGCAACCCATTGTAGTGCCTTCTTTCTCCCCTAACAATTTTTCAGGTGACACTTCTAAAGTTACTTCTGCTGAGAGTGAAGACGAGTCCAATTATGCAGAGGATCTTGCTAGGCTGAAGAAACAAGAGTATGCAGCTAATCTAAATGCTGAAAGGAATGCTGAGGAGAGTGCAAGTGAAACAATAAGTGGAAACATCAATTCTACTGAACATGATCCGGTTTCTCCTATCATTCCTGCTGAAGGCTATGCTGTTTCTACTCCCATTTCTACTCAAGTGTCCACAGACTTTGGAGATCCTTATACTCGTTTTCCAAGACCCTCAGATCTTGGTAATAATCAACCCAAAGCTGGAATCTTCACCTCACCTTCTTATGACACTGATTTTGAACCTACTATGACTAATCTTGATTCTTCCATTGAAGTCAACACCACTACTACTAAAATGATTCACAATACTCATCCACAGTCTAATATTATTGGTGATCCTAATGCACCTGTTAGAACAAGGGTACTGTGGCAAGTTCTAAATATGGTCAAGTGGCTTTTCTCTCTTATGTCTCGGATCAGCAAAGAGACAATCACACAGACTATGAACATTGTCTGCTTGCTTGTTTTCTTTCTCAAGTGGAACCAACCAGTGTTACTCAGGCTCTTGAAGATTCAAGTTGGCTTGAGGCAATGCAGGAAGAGATGCAACAATTTCAAAATCAGCAGGTTTGGATATTGGTACCACTACCAGATGGCAAGTATGCAATTGGTACTAAATGGATTTTGAAGAATAAGAGAGATGCAAGAGGTGTTATCATTAAAAAAAAAGCAAGATTGGTTGCTCAGGGTTATAGACAAGAGGAGGGGATTGATTATGATGAAGTATTTGCACCTGTGGCTAGAGTTGAGGCCATACGGATTTTCTTGGCTTATGCATCCTACATGGGATTTATGGTATATCAAATGGATGTTAAAGGGGCATTTCTGTATGGTGAAATAGAAGAAGAGGTTTATGTCACTCAACCTAAAGGATTTGAAGATCCTGATCATCCTACTCATGTTTACAAGGTAGTCAAAGCTCTCTATGGACTACATCAGGCACCACGAGCTTGGTATGCCAGGCTTTCATCGTTTCTGCTGAAGCATGGATATCGAAGAGGTGCCATAGATAAAACAATTTTCCTGAAGAAGAATTCCACAGACATTATTCTTGTGCAAGTGTATGTGGATGACATTATTTTTGGATCCACAAAGGAAGCTTGGTGCGGGGAGTTTGAGGAGCTTATGAAGGGAGAATTTCAGATGAGTGCCATGGGAGAAATGACTTTCTTTTTGGGTCTTCAAGTTCAGCAGAAACCTGATGGTATCTTTATAAGTCAGGACAAATATGTGAGGGACATATTAAAGAAGTTTGGAATGGAAACTGTGAGGACTGCCACTACACCGTATGAAGCTCCAAAGTCAAAAATCAACAATGAAATAGATCCACCAGTGAATGTACACCTTTACAGATCTATGATTGGTTCTTTGATGTATCTAACAGACTTCACGACTGATATTACTTTTCTTTGTAAGTGTGTGTTCTCGACATCAAGTTACTCCACTAACTTCCCATCTCAATGTTGTTAAGAAGATTTTTAAGTACCTCAAAGGCCAACCTCTTTTAGGCCTTTGGTACCCAAAAGAATCTCCATTTAAGCTGGAAGCATATAGTGATAGTGACTATGCTTGTGCAAATCTGGATAGGAGGTCCACCACTGGAGGTTGCCAATTCCTTGGAAAGAGATTGATTTCTTGGCAATGCAAGAAACAGACTATTGTGGCTACCTCATCTACTGAAGCAGAGTACGTTGCTGCTGCAAATTGCTATGGACAGGTTCTTTGGATTCAAAATCAATTGTTGGATTATGGGTATAATTTCATGAACACAACAATTTTTATTGACAATCAAAGTACCATATGCATTGTTAAAAATCCAGTTTTTCACAGTCAAACAAAACATATTGAAATCAGGCACCACTTTATAAGAGATGCATATGACAAACATTTGATAAAAGTGGTTAAAATTCACACTGATGATAATGTGGCAGATTTGTTAACAAAGGCTTTTGATGGACCAAGGTTTCAACACCTTGTGGTCCATATTGGTATGCTTAACCCTTAACTGCAAAGTTTAAGGGAGGCATAGGCCTCAGGGGAGGCATATGCCTCAGGGGAGGATTTGTGTATACTTTGCATTGTTTTTATGTAAATTTCTTTGATTTTTGGTTTATGATTCTGTTCTCTAACACTAACCAGCTAATGTAATGATAGTTTGTTTGTCTTTGTTTGGTTTGTATGTTTCTCTGTGTTTGTTATGATTTGCAGATTGGTTATTCAGTTGGAATTTACCATGGTTGTTAAGTTGGAATATGGTCAAGAAAGCTCTAAAGCTTGTTTCTACTGAATTCAAAGTGCTGAAGTGAGTTATTTGTTTCTACTGAAGACAAAGTACTGAAGTTACAATGTTCATTCAAGAAAAGTACTGAAGCAAAATTGTTCATTCATTAATTCGAAAAACAGTTTACAGCTTACAGCTTACAGAGTACAATCAACATCAAATGCAACTACAAGGAAAGTGCTTTACATGAATTACTAATCCTAACCTAGTGATATCATCTATTCCAACATCTAACAGGCTGTTGGATATGCATGATCGCTCACATCTTTCACACTAGATGCTGGATATGCGTTTGTGAAGTCTTGCATAACCACCCATTCATTCTATCTTGATGACTGGACATGCATAACCAACACTAACAAGCAGCTAAGGATCAATTTGGTGTGGATGGATTGATGAAAACGTTGATGACGACGATGACCACGCATGATGATGGAGAAAAATAATATGTTTTTTGTGGTTCATTTACGTATTTCAACCAAAATTCAACCCTTCCACCATCCTTAAGCACTTCCTTTATACGATATGTGATGATGCACCATGATATGAAGCAGGAAGTGCTAGAACCACCTCTCTATCCTTAGGGAGTGGCGGATTTCTAGCACGTGGCTTTCGTTGAGGCTGAGGTGCTGGAGGTTGGGAGTAAGATGTTCTCTCCTTACAGGAGTCATCAGAATCATCAACGGCAATAGAAGACACATTCACAACTGCGAGAACAGGCTCTTTCACTCTCTTTGAAGTTGCTTCCTCATCTGAGTATTCATAAGGTGATACATAAGAACTTATGGATGAGTTGTCTTCATCATTGCTGGATTTCTTGACAAATAATTCTTCTTCCACCTCTCGAGACTACTTATGGAGGATGTATTGTCATCTGATGAAAGGGTGATTGGGGAGGATCTTCTCATGGTTGATTGTAGTTAATTTTGGAGCATTGATGCAATTAGGGTTTGTGATGTTATTTGGGGTTTTTGATGAAGAGTTATGTGTGCATTGGGATTGTTTTATAGACGACTTCAAGACTTAATGAGATGTAATGCGTATAGGTGAAACAGTAAAAAGATATTTACTGAAGCTTCCTGAATACGTGATCTGTTTCTGCTGATTAGTATTCTTCAGCAGATTGATTAGTGTTTCTGCCGAAGTTGAAAGTTAATTTGGGAAAAGTAGTAATACACGTCAGCTCAGGTCAACATTTGACCAAAATTGGGAATATACTACTTATTCTCGGTTTGCATATCTTTGTCTCATTAAAAGTTTCCCTCATTACTCACATTCAAAACACTTCCAATTGTGTGATTCTTAACCCTAACTTTCAATTTTTCTCATGGCGCTTCAATTCAAGCATGATCATAATAAAGTCGCCTTTCTGGGAACAGCGAAGGGTGATGAGTTGTATAGACCAATGGTAGAATTCTTACAGAGGTCCAAGATTCATTATGCTTTAACGCATTCTCCTAAAATGATTTATGAATCGTTGGTCAAACAATTTTGGGCAACTGCTGAAAAGAGGAATGATACAGAGATTGTAGCTATTGTTGACGGAACAGAGTATATTGTGACGGAGGAGTTGATAAGAAGACAACTTCGTTTGGATGATGCAAATGGGGTTTATCATTCTAATGCGGTGGATATTCTTGCTGGATTAAGAGCTATTGGATATCGGGGTGCAAGGACCGATATGTGGTTGAAGAATCAGTTGTGTTCTATGTGGAGATTTTTGGTTCACACCTTGCTTCAATGTATGAGCAATAAATCGGAGGATGGGATCAATTTTCTACGCAGCTGGGATGTGGTATTGTTTGTCTTTCTCGAGGTTTGACTTATAATTTTTCTAAGTATATTTTTGATAATATGGTTGAAAATATAGATAGGAAAAAGCATAAGTTTTTGATGTACCCTAGGTTTCTTCAGATAATTTTAGACATTACCACACAAGCCCAAGACTTTTATCCCATAGGAGCGTTAACTGCTAAACTATTTGCTTCTATGAGAACTAAGTATGAGGGGCACATCATCCTCTACTAGCGGCTATGTTGCTTCAGGGCAATGCATCTGCTGAAGAAGGAAATGTTGTTCGTTCTCCACCTTCTACTATTTGCTGCGATGGGAATCCATTAGTGACAATGGATGAAGGTCCTTCTAATACTGCTGAAACCCATTTTGTTGCTCCTGAACAACATTTGTCCACTTCTTCACCTAGACCTAGTTCACCATCTACACAGGTTCCTCATGATGAGGTGGAGACTGAATTTAATAGATTGCCTACTCCTAGTCCTTTTAGAGATCCAGTTGATGATAATGTTTCATTCATAGAGCATGTTGATGTTTCTTCTGAAAGGCCCAATGATGTTCCCATTCCCACAGAGCAATCTGCTGGTGGAGCTGAGGACTCTATTACACTTACATCTTTATATGCTTTAGTGAACAGGTATGGAGCTGAGATCACTGATCTCAAAAAGGATCTGGCAGAGACTAAATCTAAGCTGGGTGGTGAGATTGTAGATTTGAAAAGAAAGGTTAAGGACTTGGAAATACAACTGAGTCAGAAAAGAAAAAGGAGACTGGAGGTTTCTTCTGATGAGGAGGATGTGAATGCTCAGTTTGAGTCACTTGATATGTTGGCTAATGTGGCTCAAGAATCTAATGTCTCTATTTCAAGGGTTGTTGCATCTGTGCAGCAAAAGGAGCCAATTTTGTTTACTAGACGAAGGAGAAAGCAACCTGTGCATAAGGATACAGGTCAAAGTGTTTCCACTACTGAAGAACATGTTGTTGCGGATACTCCTTTAATGGAAATTGCTGGTACTGATGTTCAAACTTCAAATGTGCTATCTGAATCTATTTCTGAAGTTTTTCTTGCTGGAAGGAAGTTTTATTTGAATCCAGAAGTAGATGTATTTTCTACACCTATTGAAGATTTCTCTACACCGTTTCTTCAAGCACATCCGGATGAAACTTCGAAGTTCTGTTATGGATACTCCTTCACCGATGTTATTTCGAATCTACTGATAAATGGAAAGGAGTAATGGTTGATACTGAGCTTGGTCCAGATCTAGTCAGTGAACAGGAAAGGCTAGCTCAAAAGAGGATGTTAGATGAATGTGCCAATTTGAAGAAAAGTGCTGAATTGGCTAAAACGATTGAAGCTGAGTCTATTTCTAAATTGACTCATGAGAGACAAAAAGAATTAGATGCATTGGCTACTCAGATGCCTGCTGAACACTGGGATGTGTATACTCAGCAAGCTGTTTCTAATCCTTCCATTGCTCAGAGTGTTTTGGGAGCCGACTTTAATAGTGATGATTTTGTGGCTCAGATGATGGCTCTTGGACTACAAAAGAAGCAAGAAGCAATGGCAAAGAGGAAAGCTATGCAAACACAAAAGATCATGACTAAGAAAATGAGAGCACAATCTGCAGCTCCAACAAAAGGTTATATGCAGTAGTGAAATATCGAGTTGCTCTCTATAACTCTGGTATGACTATGAAGCAGGTTAAGGCTTTATCTGATGATGAGTTAATCAGTTGTTATAATAAGATTATGAAGTTTACTTCATCTAGTCTTGCTTCTGCATCTACTTTGAAAAGAATTGCTGATGTTCCAGATGCTCCTAAATCCAAAAGATCAAGGATAGTTAAAATTGTAGATTCTTTTGCGGATCCTGTTTCAAAGTCAAGTACTTCTGTTGCTTCTGAAGTATCTGCTGAAGCTATTCCTTCTGTATCTAATGAAGCTATTCCTACAGTTGTTAAAGTTCAATCTGCTGAACCTTATGTTGCTTCATCTGGAATGTCATCTTGTGCTGCAGTACCTTTAGTTGATCCTTTAGACAAAGTTGGCCAAGAGTTGGGTTGTCAAGCTGAATTACAGGCAGCTAAATCTAAAAAGGCCAGAGTCGTAGCTGAGAAGATGTATGCCTTACGTGGTGGTGTTTCAAAGCAGGATGATTCTATTTCTTCCACTCAACTTAATGATGTTACTGAAGAACCTATACCTTCTTCAGATATTTATCTACCAGGTAGGAGGAAGAAAAGAATGGCTAGAAAACGATCTGGTTCTTTCTGGAGATCTGTGAAATCTGCTGAGGCACATAAATCTAAGGTTAAGGAATCTTCAAAGGTTAGTTCTTTGGATCTCAATGCTGCTGATTCAACATTTATTCAAGAGGGATCTTCTGATGTTTTTCCTGAAGGGTCTTATGATGTTTTGGTCAATTGGTCATTGCAAAAGGATGAGCTGAATGTGATTCACCGACTGGATCAAACGACCATGGAATTTAATTTTTTGAAGGAGATCTTGCATCTGGTGGATAGGGCAGACTTGGATACGCTATATACTCTTGTAAATAAGTACTATCATTCTACTGCACCTAAGGGTTCTGGTTTATACTTATTGGGTGATCTTCATGTTTTGTTTGATTCAACATCTCCCAATGGTAAATGATACTTTATTTGGAAGAACTCTCACTTATGGCAGGTTACATCTTGGAAATTTTATCCTCTGCCTCGTGTGCATGTAATTGAGACGAAGAGTGGTATTACTGTTTGCATGTTTTCTGAGAGAACGTATCCATTATCTGTGAAACTTATGGAAAGAATGCTTCTTCAGAAGTTGGAAGTTCCTCCAGATCCTGTTGGTAATGATCTTTTGCATGCTGAACAATGTGTCGGTGTTATTAAGAATCAGCTTATGGCACATAGGAGTTCATCATGATTCTGGTATTTTGTAATTTGTATGATTTGTAATTTTTGTTTCTTTGTTTTATTCTTAGTTTAAAAAAAAAAAAAAAAATTATATATGTGTATGTTTTGTTTTTACTAACTTTTATTGCAGGTTTGTTGTATATTATTGCTGGTTATTGACTCACCAGATATACCTTGTGTATGTCAAAGAGTTAGCTAGTCCAAAGGGTACAGCTTTGGTAAAGACACCTCAAATCTGTTGATAGCTGTAATGGTTTGCTCAAAATCATAGGGTTTGCAACCACCCATGCTTCATTGCTGAGTGTTGTATGGTTCTCAATTCACCATGATTTATTCCTTCTTGGAATCCAAGAATTGACTAGCCCACATGTATATGGCTTGTGGTAAATGCAGTGGAATACCATATTTGGTAATCAGTTCACCAATTTTAAGAATTGACTAGTCCTGAGCAAACGGCTACGGTAAAGATATTTCAAATCCGTTCATGGTTGCTGGTTTGCTAATAAATCAGATGGTTATCAGTGTACCATGGTTTTCGAACTTAAACATATGGCTACTCCAGTAGTGATGGCTATTGGTAAAGAGACATCAAATCCATTATTTTCAATGATTCACCTCTCACAGGAGTTAACACACCTGGATGTGATGAGAATAGTTTGCAACTTTTATGTTTTGATGTACATGTTGTCATTTGTTGCTGCAAAGATCTGGAGTTTCAGAGTTTCTTCATCAAAGATATGATTTTGTTTTGATTCTTTGCTGATGATGTTCAAGTACAATCCTCTAGTGCTGCAAGGTTAAAGATCTATCAAGAAACTGGAACTTAACCAAGTCAAATTCCAGTTTAGGGGAGGATTGTTGGGAATTATGTGAAGTACGAATTATGTTATTGTTACTGCTGAATGGATTCTGCCGAATGGTATGGATTCTGCTGAAGACATGGTTCTGCTGAAGTATAGTTTGTTTCTGCGGAAGTTATTATTCCGTGTTTAGTTTATTTAGTTTGGATATACATGAGCTTTATTAGGAAGTGATTGTGTATATCTTATTTAGTTTTATGTTTATACGTTTCTTGAGAAACGGTTTAGGGTTTGTTTAGGGTTCCTTGTCTATAAAAGGAACACATTATAATGAATTATGGACGTGCTTAAACAAGTTTTTAATATAACGATCCATATAGGATCAAAGAAGTTCTTAGTTATCAGTGTTTTATACTTGTGTTTATATTCCGCTACAGAATACAAGTTGTAGAGATTTTCTTTTAGTTTGTTTGTGATTACACAGGCAATACTAACGATCTACGAAGCTCAAGATCTATTAAGGTCTCTTAGTTTTCAACACAAGGAACTTCTTACTTGATGCATCCTTAGCCATATATTTGGCATCCAAGGAATCCCACAGTTCTTTGGAAGATTCAAAGTTCTGATAAATATCAAACAGAGAATCAGACATACCATTGAGAATAAGACCTTTGCAAATGTAGTCATCATTCTCCCATTTGCTCCTCCTCCTGATCTGCTCAACTGTAGCTTCATCCCCATCATCAGGAATAGGAGTGGTTAGCACATACACCACACCCACGCTTGACAGTAAGAAATGCATCTTCTTCTGCTATCTCCTAAAGTCCACCCCTTCAAACTTATCAAGTTTGGCAAAGTTTGAAGCCATGTGTTTCATTGCAGCAGCAGCCATTGATTATCAAAAATAGTTTTACTTTGATTGTTGGTGGTTGTGTTCCCAGAACAAGGTTAGATAATCAATGTCAGTAGAAACAAATGCCACTAGGTGGTTACCGGATATCACTTGGAATCGTGTGATCACTTTCCAAAGTAAACTATTCGACCCTAATGCCTGGGTTACACGAATATCTACTTGGGATAAGACCAAATGTATGTTATTGAATTAGGCACAAATCAATAACCCTTTTGCTTATAAGTGTTAATCATTTTCTGTGTATCTACTTGGGATAAGACCAAATGTATGTTATTGAATTAGGCACAAATCAATAACCCTTTTGCTTATAAGTGTTAATCGTTTTCTCTGTATCTCTCATGCATAATCATATCTCCTATATATAGGAGATTACTCTTAGGTAGTCAAATGGAATTATGAGTATTAATCGGCCCATTAATAGCCTCATAATTATCCCCATTATAGCCGTTAGTGGTTACATGACCAATTAAACGTGGTCATTAAGCAGTTGAAACTGCCACTTGAATAGGTCAAAGCCGTTACAAGCGTACTTTCATCAGTACTTTCATAGTACTAGCAGTGGATACACTGCTTCAGTGGAAACACACTACTTCAGTGGAAACACTGCTTTTCAGTGGAAACCACAAACAGTACTTTCCACTAGCACTACCAATACAAACCACTAAAAGAGTCAGGGTGTTCATGGACCTTATGGGTGTACACTCCGTACCTCCTAACCCATTACCAGGTGTGAACTAATCCCACAAGTGCACTAAATTTTCCAACAATCCTCCCCAAATTTAGTTCACTTCCTTTGCATGAAAAAACAAACATCAAGTAAAACATGTGCATAAACGAAAATGTCCTGAGGATTGAATTTTCATCTTAGTAAATTACACGTTCAAATATTCGAGAATCAGGGTGTTCTAAGAATTGAACTCTTTAACCCATTTGAATACCTGAAGATAAAATACACACAAGTTTTCAAACACTTATCAGCTCCTGACACTATACAAGCCATGTGTCGATATCCAAATTCATAAATGTTGTAAAAGCTAAAAGTCCAAAGCTTCCTGAAGCGACAAAACGTCAACATTTACATAGGTGGTTCCTCTTTATTCATGCTCTTGCCAAGCACTTTTTCAAAGAAAATTAACCGTTAAGAAGTAAAGACTTCATCCTCCTTTTAGCAGGTTCTGAGCACAACCTTGGGATGTAAATAAAACATGTGCTCCAGTCCACTGAATGTTCAGCTTTCTACATTGAACTCAGCTCCCAAGTTTCCTTAGGAGGGAGTTGGGTGTCCTAGCATTCAGTGACTAAGTTGGACTTAAACCCATCCCTTTAGCAGACTTTATAACCAAGTCTCTAGCCAAACCCTTCGTCAAGTGATCAACTAAATTTTGTTGAGATCTAACAAACTCTATAGATACCACCCCATTCATGATAAGCTCACGAATCATGCTATGTCGGACACCTAAGTGTCTAGACTTACCATTGTACATTTGGCTATAAGCCTTAGCCAATGTAGCTGCACTATCACAACTGATAGAAATAGGTGCTATAGGTTTAGGCCACAATGGAATATCAAGAAACAAGTTTTTCAACCATTCAGCTTCTTTACCAGCAGCTGTCAAAGCCACAAATTCAGATTCCATTGTTGAACTGGTGATGCAATTTTGCTTCTTGGATGCCCAAGAAATTGCACCTCCACCAAGTAGGAATACCCAGCGACTAGTAGACGAATTGTCTTCTGTTATCGATCCAACTTGCATCAGTGTATCCTTCCAACACGATGGGTAACCAAGATATGAGAGACTATAATCCATAGTTCTCTTCAAATACTTCATACCATCTGAATGCTTGCCGATGATGAGCACTAGGATTACTAGTATACCTGCTCAAATTTCCCACTGCAAAACCAATATCAGGTCTTGTACAAGTCATGGCATACATCAAGCAACCAATCACCCTAGAATACTCAGGTTGAGATACAACTTTGCCATTATTAGGCATCAGCTTCTCACAAGTATCCATAGGTGTACTCACTGGAGTACAATCAAAGTAATCGAATTTTCTCAACACCTTCTTAATATAATGAGATTGAGAGATAGAAATTCTTTTACTTTCACATTTAATCCTTATACCAAGGATAACATCAGCCTCCCCCATGTCCTTTATGGAGAACCTTGATGACAAAAAATCCTTTGTCAAGTCAACCTGATTTTGGTCAGTGCCAAAGATCAACATGTCATCAACATATAGACAAATGATGACTCCTTTACCAGATTCATCAAATTTGCTATATATACATTTTTCAGCTTGGTTAAGAACATAACCACTAGACAAAACCACTTCATCAAATTTGTGATGCCATTGCTTAGGTGCCTGTTTTAGTCCATAAAGAGACTTAATCAGTTTACACATCTTGTTTTCATTACCAGGCATGATGAAACCCTGAGGTTGGTTCATATAAACCTCCTCATCCAATTCACCATTCAAGAAAGCCATTTTCACATCCATCTGATGAATAATCAGATTGTGAATAGATGTCAAATCAATCAGCAGTCTTATGGTACTGATACGAGCCACAGGGGCATAAGTATCAAAATAGTCTATCCCTGACTTTTGTTTAAAGCCTTGAATGACTAGTCTAGCCTTGAACTTTTCAATAGTTCCATCTACCTTCATTTTCTTTTTGAAAATCCATTTGCAACCCAGAGGTTTGCAACCAGGTGGTAGATCAACCAACACCCAAATGTTGTAGCCCATGATGGAATCCATCTCATCATTGATTGCTTCTTTCCAGAAAACAATATCCTGGGACTTCATTGCTTCTTCAAATGTCTTGGGATCATCCTCAACAATGAAGCAATAGGAGTATTGGTCTGAGACCTCATCCCTGGTTCCTTTAACTAAGTATAGTTGAAACTCAGGTCCAAATGACTTTGGAGTCCTGACCCTTTTGCTCTTCCCGAGCACGGGTTCAGTTGTTGAACCACAACTTCATCAGGGACCACTGATGGTTCATCATCAGGGACCTCTGATACACCAGTGTCATGAGTTCCATTAGGAATCCTCATATTTGGTCTAGGGACTGATGAGAATCTATCCTCATCAAAGTTTGCATCCCTTGATTCAATTATGGAGTTAACTGAAACATATTCATTAGGTTCAATAACATAGAACCTAAAAGCCTTGGAATGCTCAAAATATCCAACAAAGATGTTGTCAATGCCTTTTTCACCCAAAGTCTTTAGCTTTGGATTAGGGAGTCTTACAACAGCCCTACAACCCCAGGCCCTGAGATAGTTCAGGTTGGGTTTCCTTTTAGTCCAGAGTTCATAAGGGGTAACCTTGTTCCTTTTGTTGGGAACCCTATTTAATAAATAGCAAGCTGTTAACATAGCTTCACCCCAGAACCCTTGACTCAATCCTGAATAGGACAACATGGAATTAACCATCTCCTTCAGACCTGTTTTCCTTTAAAAATGCCATTTTGCTTAGGAGTATAAGGGGCAGTCGTTTCATGGATAATTCCAACAGACTGAAAATACTGAGTATCCATGTACTCACCTCCCCTATCAGTCCTTAATCTTTTGATTAAAGACCCAAGTTGTAATTCAACTTCAGTTTTAAACACTTTGAATTTATCTAATGCTTCATCCTTGGTATGTAACATATAGACATAACAAAATCTAGAAGCATCATCAATAAATGTCACAAAGTACTTCTTATTCCCCAAAGAACGAGTGGCATGCAAATCACACAGGTCACTGTGTATTAACTCCAAGAGCTTAGTCTCACGACTAACACCCTGAAAAGGTTTCTTGGTTATCTTGGTCAACATGCAAGTTTTACACTTTTCAGTGTCCATGTCAAAAGCTGGGATCAACCCATCCTTAGACATATCTTGCATCCTTTTATAGTGTACATGGCCAAGTCTTGCATGCCAAAGGGTAGAGTCAGTCTGGTCATAGGTGGTCATAAAGGCTGAATTAACACTATCAGTGGAAACATTAAGCCTGAACATTTTTTTGGGTAAAGGGGAGTAATCCTGCATTCTGGTAAATATATTAACCAAAAGTAACGTTTAAGTACAAAGGATATGAGTGAAATCCCATATCTCAGCCCGTTACATAGGCATAAAGCTTACATAACAAGATACTACCTATTTTCTAAATAAGAAAACAAACCACTACTCAAATGATAACATAGGACATAACGAAAGAAAATTACTTCCTAGGTCCTTGAAGCTTGGTGCCATACATGGCATTAATAGCATCCAAATTCCCAGGAAGATCAGAAACCTGCTTCGCATAGTCATCGTAGTCATAGTCATCATACTCATCTTCAATCTCTTGGCCACCACCGAATAGATTAACAGACTCATCAAATGGGTTAGCAATCACCTCATCTTCAGAATCAGACACCACGATGTCTCCCACTTTAGAAACCAATAAAAACATGAACATTTGATTACATAAATAGCCAAAACCAATAAAAACATCACTTTTAGACAAGACAAATTTATCAGACTCAATAACTTGTTTATATCCATGATTATTCAAAACACTACTTGATACCAAGCTCTTCCTTATATCAGGAACATGAATAACATTAAACAAAGTTACAATCTTTCCAGAACTAAACCTAAGATCTACACAACCATGACCATGCACCAAGGCTGTTGACTCATTTCCCATGTGAAGAATAGAACCATCATTCAGTGACTCATAAGTCTTGAACCAGCTTCTATCTTTACACACATGAGCTATTGAACCGGGTCAACCCACCACACAACATCATCATCCTGCACATAATTAGATTCAGATACATATGTAACATAATAAATCTGAAAAGACTTATTAAACATATTCTGACCTTTCAGTGAGTTGGTTGAACCACCACTCCCAGAACCATTAGTGCCTGGTCCATTGGCTTTACCACCAACTTTAACACCTTTGCAGTCCCTTTTAATGTGACCAGTCTTGCCACATTTCCAACAAGTAGGTGTTGCCTTCTTGTTAGGATCTGCCCTTGTGTTATCATGATATTTGCGTTTGCCTTTGTTGTCATTGTACCTGGTGGAGTTGTTATGTTCCACCATATTGACAACAGATGCACCAGCAGCATTGCTACTCTTTGGCTTGTCATTATCCTGCACCTTGAGAGAGTCCTCAATGCGCAGATGACTGCCCAACTCAACCAGAGTTAATTCCTCTTTCTTATGTTTCAAGGTATGCTTGAAATCTTTCCAAGAAGGAAGAAGTTTATCGATAACACAAGAGACTGAAATAGCCTCATCCATGTTCATATTGTGTTGTGTAAACCTTCCAAGTATACCAAGAAGTTCATTGTATTGTTCCATAACTGGTCTTGAATCAGTCATTTTGTAATTTGTGAAATTACTTACAAGGAACTTCTTACTTGATGCATCCTTAGCCATATATTTGGCATCCAAGGAATCCCACAGTTCTTTGGAAGATTCAAAGTTCTGATAAATATCAAACAGAGAATCAGACATACCATTGAGAATAAGACCTCTGCAAATGTAGTCATCATTCTCCCATTTGCTCCTCCTCCTGATCTGCTCAACTGTAGCTTCATCCCCATCATCAGGAATAGGAGTGGTTAGCACATACACCACACCCATGCTTGACAGTAAGAAATGCATCTTCTTCTGCTATCTCCTAAAGTCCACCCCTTCAAACTTATCAAGTTTGGCAAAGTTTGAAGCCATGTGTTTCATTGCAGCAGCAGCCATTGATTATCACAAATAGTTTTACTTTGATTGTTGGTGGTTGTGTTCCCAGAACAGGGTTAGATAATCAATGTCAGTAGAAACAAATGCCACTAGGTGGTTACCGGATATCACTTGGAATCGTGTGATCACTTTCCAAAGTAAACTATTCGACCCTAATGCCTGGGTTACACGAATATCTACTTGGGATAAGACCAAATGTATGTTATTGAATTAGGCACAAATCAATAACCCTTTTGCTTATAAGTGTTAATAATTTTCTGTGTATCTCTCATGCATAATCATATCTCCTATATATAGGAGATTACTCTTAGCTAGTCAAATGGAATTATTAGTATTAATCGGCCCATTAATAGCCTCATAATTATCCTCATTATAGCCGTTAGTGGTTACATGACCAATTAAACGTGGTCATTAAGCAGTTGAAACTGCCACTTGAATAGGTCAAAGCCGTTACAAGCAGTACTTTCATCAGTACTTTCATAGCACTATCAGTGGATACACTGCTTCAGTGGAAACACACTACTTCAGTGGAAACACTGCTTTTTAGTGGAAACCACAAACAGTACTTTCCATCAGCAGTACTTTCCACTAGCACTACCAATTCAAACCACTAAAAGAGTCAGGTTGTTCATGGACCTTATGGGTGTACACTCCGTACCTCCTAACCCATTACCAGGTGTGAACTAATCCCACAAGTGCACTAAATTTTCCAACAGTCCTCCCCAAATTTAGTTCACTTCCTTTGCATGAAAAAACACACATCAAGTAAAACATGTGCATAAAGGTAAATGTCCTGAGGATTGAATTTTCATCTTAGTAAATTACACGTTCAAATATTCGAGAATCAGGGTGTTCTAAGAATTGAACCCTTCAACCCATTTGAATACCTGAAGATAAAATACACACAAGTTTTTAAACACTTATCACTCGACACTATACAAGCCATGTGTCCATATCCAAATTCATAAATGTTGTAAAAGCTAAAAGTCCAAAGCTTTCTGAAGCGGCAAAACCTCAACATTTACATAGGTGGTTCCTCTTTATTCATGCTCCTGCCAAGCACTTTTTCAAAAAAAATTAACCATTAAGAAGCAAAGACTTCATCCTCCTTTCAGCAGGTTCTGAGCACAACCTTGGGATGTAAATAAAACATGTGCTCCAGTCCACTGAATGTTCAGCTTTCCACATTGAACTCAGCTCCCAAGTTTCCTTAGGAGGGAGTTGGGTGTCCTAGCATTCAGTGACTAAGTTGGACTTAAACCCACCCTTTTAGCAGACTTTATAACCAAGTCTCTAGCCAAACCCTTCGTCAAGTGATCAGCTAAATTTTGTTGAGATCTAACAAACTCTATAGATACCACCCCATTCATGATAAGCTCACGAATCATGCTATGTCTGACACCTAAGTGTCTAGACTTACCATTGTACATTTGGCTATAAGCCTTAGCCAATGTAGCTGCACTATCACAACGGATAGAAATAGGTGCTATAGGTTTAGGCCACAATGGAATCTCAAGAAACAAGTTTTTCAACCATTCAGCTTTTTTACCAGCAGCTGCCAAAGCCACAAATTCAGATTCCATTGTTGAACTGGTGATGCAAGTTTGCTTCTTGGATGCCCAAGAAATTGCACCTCCACCAAGTAGGAATACCCAGCGACTAGTAGACGAATTGTCTTCTGTTACTTGATCCAAATTGCATCAGTGTATCCTTCCAACACTGATGGGTAACCAGTATATGAGAGACTATAATCCATAGTTCTCTTCAAATACTTCAGTACCATCTGAACTGCTTGCCAGTGATGAGCACTAGGATTACTAGTATATCTGCTCAAATTTCCCACTGCAAAACCAATATCAGGTCTTGTATAAGTCATGGCATACATCAGGCAACCAATCACCCTAGAATACTCAAGTTGAGATACAACTTTGCCATTTTTAGGCATCAGCTTCTCACAAGTATTCATAGGTGTACTCACTGGAGTACAATCAAAGTAATTGATATGTATACAAAATGTAGTAAAATAGCAACGCGTTTGATATGTATACAAAATGTAGTAAAATAGCCGAAGCGAGATGGATTTTTTATGCAATGCCGGTTAGAGATATTGTCACTAAAACTTCAGTTATATATTAGCGGTTATGAAAAGTATGCTAATGTTGAAACTGAACGTTTGATATTTGTTGATATGTCGGATAAGAATATAGTGTCATGGGACTCGCTAATATTACTTTTGGTATAATTCCCCTTGAATGATTTTATTAATCTCATTCGAATATATACAAAGAGTATGTCGTAATGCTACAAGACATATAATGTATGCTAATGTTGAAACTTCAGTTATATATTAGCGGATATGAAAAGTTTGCTAATGTTGAAACTGAACGTTTGATATTTGTTGATATGTCGGATAAGAATATAGTGTCATGGGACGCGCTAATATTACTTTTGGTATAATTCCCCTTGAATGATTTCATTAATCTCATTCGAATATATACAAAGAGTATGTCGTAATGCTACAAGACATATAATGGGTTGGGCTAATAACTAATATAATCACAATGGGCTACTAATCAAACAATACTAACAGTGATGAATAATACTCGGCTAATAGCTAATAGGTGGATACACACAGAATGGAGACAATGAAACCTTGCTGAAACTTTTTCTCAAACTAAAACAAGACAACGTCTTTGCTACGTATTACACTTTTGGGAATCTTCTTGGTGCATGTGACAGCCTTGCAGATACGAGATTAGGACAACAAGCTCATTACCATATCGTAAAACATGGGTTTAAATTTGAACGTTGACCCGAAAGTGATATCTATGTAGGAAATTCGCTTATAGATATGTATGTCAAATGTGGGTCCGTAGAAGATGGAAAACTAGTATTTAAAAAGATGGTTCATAGAGATTTGGTATCATGGAATGCAATCCTAGTCGGGATTGCTCAAAACGGTCACGGAGTTGTAGCCATTTATTTTTTTAGAGTAATGTTGGCTTGTGGTGAAAAACCAGATCATGTAACAATGATCGGGTTACTGTCTGCTTGTAGCCATGGGGGTTTAGTTGATGAGGGTCATCGTTATTTTTACTAAATGAGTAAAGAATATGGAGTAGAACCAATATCAGATCATTACGCATGTATTGTTGATCTTCTTGATCGATGTGGCTGTCTTGATGAAGCCAAGAACTTAGTTGACTCAATGCCAATACAGCCTGATGCTGTTGTATGGGGGTCTTTTACTTGGTGGTTGTCAAGTACATGGTAACATCGAGTTAGGAAAGTATGTAGCAGAAAATCTTATAGAAATAGACGGTAACAGTTCTGGTCCCTATTTTTTGCTTTCAAATATGTAAGCCCAACAAAGGAAATGGAGTGATGTGAAACGATTTATAAAGGTTATGAAGCAATGAGGGGTTGTTAAACAACCAAGTTGTAGTTGGATCGAACTTCAGGGTAAACTTCACGTTTTAATGGTGAAAGATAAATGGCAAGCTGAAAAGAAGGAAATTTATAGTCAACCTTGAGAAATTTGTTCAAAGTAATGAAGTTGTTCGGATATGTTCCAAATGTTCTTGATTTAGAGTCAAGTGAAGAAGTGAGTTCGGATTTCAACACATTAGAAGCTGAAGAACTCGAGTGCCCATAGAGGTGGATGTTAAGGTCAGTTAGAAACATTTTTGAAACACCGTAGGTTATTTTTTGCTGTAACGAAATGTTATTTATGTAGCACCAGCTGTATACACTTATTTGGTGTACAACGTACTCGAGTTAATCAAATAGTCTAGTTAATATAGTGTGTTTTAGGAACTACATCCAGTGTTCATGTGAATCAGTCAATAAACAAAACACTAATTGTTGGTCATTATATTTTTCTGGTCTAACTCATTAACAATAGGGTTGATTTGTTTTACATCCTTAGCACTTGTATTGAAGGTTCAAATTTGTAGTAAACCTTGCTAATAGACGAATAACGGTTAGAGCATTGGTCTTGCATTAGTTTCAGAGACTCTAGAGTACCAAAAAGATCAAGACATCCAAGATTGTTAAATGAAAATCACAAATCTATTATCGATATAGACATTCATAATTTCTGAAGTCCATAATACAAATAACGAAATACAAAAGTAAAAGTTCAAAATTTCAAACTCAATTAAATAAGTTAGAGTTATTAACAAAATTGTATATGCATATAAAATCATTGAGATCTTTATTCGTGCTAGTGTGTGACCTCATAAGCCAATGAAGTTGCTAATTGTATTAGTTATATTTTGTTCCGTGCACACAAAAATCCATCAAAAGAAAGAATCTAAACTAACTCATGGATCCAAGGTTTTCATTGATATAAGCTTTAAGCTTGTAGTGTATCTTATACCGTCCTAATTTACAATGAGTCCACGATGCTAATATCTATTTATTTTAATAGAAAATTGTTAAATGTAACCATACGCGCTTTGTGTAAAATATTTCGGCATGTATTGTTTGTTTGTACCTTCAATAATATAATAACCGTTCATCCTCTGTATTTAACTTCCATAAGCCCGGTTATATGTACCATCAATTATACTACCTCCGTCCAATATTAATTGTCCTGTTTTGACTTTTTAAGTCTTTCTTTCTTAACTTTGACTTTAAATATTTTTATTTGTGTTATATAATATTTAATAAAAATTATACCTATATAAAATACATTTAAAACTCAATCTATTCATATATTTTGCATCAAGTATTATATAACATAATTAAAAATATTTAAGGTCAAAATTAGAAATGAAAGACCTAGAAAATTTAAAGTGGACAATTAATATGGGACGGAGAGAGTATATATTTTTGTTTCTTTGAAACGTACATGTGAGGTTTGTGTTTAACAAAACACATTTTAATAATTGACGTATTTGGTTTGGTAGTAGGTATGTTATTTATGGCCCCACTTGACAATTTCCTAATTTCTATTCATTTCGTTGATGGATACTCTAATAAGAGTTGAAATTTAGTTTATTTAATCTAGACAAATTACAAGAATAATAAAATAATGTTCTGTTAGAATACCAAGTCTACCTTCATATTCAAAATATATAATTGGTCAAAACTCCAAACATGCACGCATACGAAAAAAGGATACCAAGTCTACCTTCATATTCAATACTGTACTACATGTTAATTCACTAACGTTGAGGTTACTCGTTCACGAGTAAGGAATGACGAACTAGCTTGCAACAGAAATTACGAAAATACGGCTATAGTACGTGATCACGCGCTGCAAATCCTATCAGATATTTCATACTAAAATGTATTCTACAATTTCGTATTTATGTAATTTGGAGAGAAAAAAAGATAATGTTCATGATAGATATTGGTTTAAGATCAACAAGAAAATATTTGAAGTTTTTCTTACGATTATCTAGAGGACAAGCTAGAACACACCAAAGTCCAAAAAAGAACGATCACCATTATGAATACTATTCTGTTAACAGGAATTTAACACTGATTACATTATATATGAAGTTAGACTTGGAACCCCTCAAAATACTACATCACCTAGAAATCCCAAATTACAAATATGAAATTCGTTGTTCTAATTTGGGCAGTATTTCAAATGCTTTCGTTTACAACTTCTTATGCAAATTCTACAGCTGAATCCCACACCCTCGTTAACTCAAAAAACTTAGCAAAGCCAGGGTGCAACAGCACATGTGGGGATTTAGTTGTTCCCTACCCTTTCGGTCTCGGAGACAACTCTGAGTGTTATATAAATGAGGGATTTCGTATATACTGCAACACTTCTGTAAACCCTCCAAAGGCCACTATTTATGAAGGCAGCTACACCTCGATCAAGTTGATATCTGGTTCCACCCTCAGGACTACCAATATAGTGGCGAGCAGGTGCTATTCTCCAAATGACACAATATACAATGATATCGCTGTCAGAGCGAACCTTAGTGTGAAGCCATACACCTTCTCGAAAGTTAACAAGTTCACCGTGATCGGCTGCTATGATTATGCTTGGCTAAATTCAAGAACACAATCTAGGAATGTGTCTACCGGCTGTATGGTCTTTTTTTCAACACCGGATGATGTTTTAAGTGATGAGTGTACAGGATATGGTTGTTGTCAATCATCCATACCCACCGACATAAACTTTTATGCTACCCGGGTCCTTAAATTGCAGGATTCAAGCAACAATTCAAGCGATGATGATGGTGATGATAGGAGGTCATTTAATCCTTGTACATATGCCTTTGTTGGTGACGAGAATGCATTCAAGTTCAATGGCGCGACTGATTTAAATGATACTTCCTTCGGAAAGAGGATAGAAGAGACCGCGCCACTAGTGCTCGAATGGGCTATTGGAAATCTGAGTTGCCCTGAATCCGAAGCGACAGATGGTTTTGCCTGCCAATCGAATTGTAAATGTGTTAGCTCTACAAGGGAAAGTGGTGGCTACCGCTGTGTTTGTAAAGAAGGCTATGAAGGAAATCCATATCTATCTCCTGGCTGCCAAGGTACAATCTTACATAGGTTTATATATGTCATTGCATGCATCATCAAAATTTCCTTTAACAAGATTCTCACAGCTCTAAATGTTCATCTCTTTAATTTCTGGTTCAAAGTACCTTTTATTATATAGGGTTATTATATATATTACGTTATATATAGTGAAACTTTATTTTCAGAACCCACTTTAATTGCGAGAACTGCGAGAACTCTCAATTAACCATTAGATTGTTAGATCAATGGCTATAATTAATTGTGCCAGTTATGTAATTGGTTGAAATATTAGGCCATTGTTAGTAAATTGAAAGGGTATTATAGTAATTCCAAAACCTAATAAATGTCCCTATTAATTATGAAATCACTAATTATAATTAGGTAAAAAAAAACACACGTTCATATCTCTCATTCTTTAAACTGCCGCCTCCATAATCCCAAAAATTAATCATGGTTTTCTTTTCCCTCACCCAAACCCTAGCCATCTATTTTCCTCACTCTTGATATATCGGCTTTAATTCACGAGATATATTTTCTTATAATCTGAGTTTCATATTCGGACAAGAAAAAGATGGTTTTTACAAGTAAGTTTTTATATTTAGTTTTGATTTCATTCGGTGTTTTATTTTAATAATTATTTTCAACATAAGTTTTGATAACAAATCGAGTGGATAATGGAGTTATAATATGTTTTTAGCCATAATATGTGTAAAACAAAATGTTTTTTTCCTTCTAAGTTCATTGATCTATTAAGAAACCTTGTCGTTTTATTAAGATTAAGAAAGTTTCAGATTTGTTTTTAGAATTGGTATGCGAATATATTTGGGTCTTTAAAATTATGGATTGTTAATGTTAGATTTATAAAGTGAATACATTTGGGTATTTAAAAGTTTTTTTTTTCTTTCCCAATCGACATGTCTTCACCACTTTGGTGTGTTTGATAAGATGAATCATATCTTCTATTATGACCATTATGGAATTTGTGTGACAATTTAATATTCAAGGTTTATTTTTAATTGATTGTTTATTCCAGTGGTTGTGATGTAAACTAAAAAAAAATTATAGGGGGAATCTAAAAATCTTCATTCTGGTTTCATGAAATAGGATATCTTTTTGTTTTTTAATGGCAAAAATCGGATATAAGGATTAAATTAGTATTAAATTGGAGTTTTGGGATGATAGGTGAGTACTATTAAGCGAAATTAGATCTTTATAGCTTACAATTAGTTGTAGGTTTAATCTATACCGGTAGTTTGTGGATTTGATTAAAAAAAAACATATATGTTTTATGTTTGGATTATAAAACATATATGTTTTGGAAAGATACATATATGTTTACGTATAAAACATATATGTTTACGTATAAAACATATATGTTTTGTGTTTTGGATTATAAAACATATATGTTTCGTGTTTATGATTAAAAACATGTTTACATCATTGGTTTAATATACATAAGATTGTGCATATGCGTTAAGCTAGTTGTTGTAATTAATTTTTGTTTCTTATTTGTTTGTGGTTTAATTGTTTTCGTGCATGCGTGTTTCAGATTGATTAATGAAGATGATGATATCATTTAAGACCGGGAAGTGGATGAACACGATTATACATGAAGATAATTTGCGACTTTTGGAGATATATGATTATTGCATGTGTTTTTATGCTTGTAATCAAGTGAAATGTAACATTTAAGTATATCAATCTTGTTTTTTTTTTTTATAATGATTTATGTTCTTTAATTTGTGTTTCAAACTTTCAAAAAAAATAATGACCATGTAAATATATTGGTAGGTTGATAAAAAAAAGTGTTAGCTAAAAAAACATGTATGCACTTTGACTAATTGATAACATGTATGCACCTTGACTATTTGGGAAAAAAAACATGTATGTACTTTCGCCTATTTGAAAAAAAAAAACATGCATGCTTATTGAGACTTCAAAAAAATACTGATTTGGTATAAAAAAAAAACATTTATGCACCATGACTATTTAAAAAAAAAATCCGAATTTTAAGATTTATTAAAAACGGAAATTATAAAAAAAACAAAAATAATATGAAAATGTCTTTTACTAATATACCCTTTTGAATTAAATAAAAATAATAAAATGCTATGGAGCATTAAATGATGTACATTGTGTATTATTAGTTGTAAAAAGATGATTCTCGCAGTTCTCGCACTTAAAGTGGGTTCTGAAAATAAAGTGCCTCTATATACTTGTATGGAACATTAACTATTGCTCATGAATAATTTCACAATCACCTTCTAAATAAATAGGGGTGGTTATGCTAAGAAGTTGTCAAAAAAAATATCTTTTATCCCTTTATGATGGATTAGTGACAAAAATGTTTTAATATTATTTTAATTTAACTTCTGTGTAAATACAAAAAATACATGTACAAAAGTTTACAATTGAAAAAGATCTTCAAATATGATCAAATGAATATTGTTCAATATTACAATACTTCCGACATATTTACGACCTTTTAAAAGACAAAAGATTGTATAAAAATATAGGGGAAATCTTACCTGCATTACAAAGCAGGCAAGTTACCTGCATTACAAAGCAGGCAAGTTACCTGCTTTTCTTTGTAAAAAAATTACAATTAAGTCCTTGCACTTTCATGGTTCTCTCTGTTTAAGTCTACGTCCTCTTCTTTTTTTTTCAAAGAAAAGCAGGCAACTTGCCTGTTTTGTAATGCAGGCAAGATTTCCCCAAAAGTATAATAGGTTGGGAATTTAGTAAGTTACTTAATTAATAAAACTCTGTTATGCCTTTTAACTATGTAAGCCTTTCTTTAAGAAATTCGGTTTTTTAATTTTTTTTTTTTTGGTAAAGTGTTTTAACCCGATAAATGTATTACTCCATTAAAAAAGTTAAGTATAGATAACATTTCAGCCCGGTACCTAAGCACAACTACATCACAAACGGCAAACGTAAAACCACATACATTTGACTCAACGAAAGAAACATAAACCACTATAATCTAAGTTGACAACGGGTATGTGGAAAGGCTGAAACATGGTCCTCATCATAATTAATACCCCCTTTGATGATTCTTGTTTGGCCTTGGTTCCGTAGTCTCATTTAAAGTGCTTGGGCTCACAACATCTTCCTTGTTCTCCATACTCAGCCCTTTGTCTTCCATTTGAGTCACCACCATTCTTTTGAAGATCCACGTGTTTTCGAACTAAAATCCTAATCCTGATAAGCCACTAATAACAATAAATAAATTAAAAAAAAAATAGCAAAAAAACTTTGTGAATAAAATAAATAAATAATAGTACGTTGTAGCGCGTGACTAAGTATATATATAATCATTAACCTCTATTTATTGTTCATAAGCAATTTTTTAGTAATTAACATTTGAATTTGATCTTATAAAAACATTAGATATAAATTTTTTGCATGCACCGGTTTTAGACACGAATCAAATTTAGTTTAAGTATCATGCACAAATTTTTGATATGTTTTGTATTTTTACTAAAAATAGATTGTTTTATTTAATTTATTTATCGGGTATCACGACTTAAGCTTTGAGAGGAAAAAATTAAATACTTATCTTGAGTCGTTGCATTATAACCTCGAGTAACGGTTCTTCTAATAATATAAGCATATCTGAAAAGTTTAAATGGTAAATTGCAAAATAATATGTTTATATGTCTACAATCTTGTGTATTTATTTGCATATACACTAATTCATGCATCCATTATGATATTTTAATCTTGTGCACATACACATTTTTTGGTATAACTATTTACTTAAATTTTTAACAACATCAATACACGTTGTTTTCTAAAAAACTGAAGATACATGAAGTTTATGATATATATGCTATGAAAAAGAAAATCAAATTATGTAATCATGTCCTACAGCTGTTCCAAAACAAAGTTGTGTTGTTTGTCTGTTTAACTTTACGTTTATTTCTGATATCAACGAGTGTGTGGATCCAGGAACCTACCCTTGTTATGGAGATTGCATTAATACTCCAGGGAGTTACAACTGTACTTGTTTCCGAGGTACTACTGGCGATGCAAAAACACAAAATGGTTGTCAACGTTTTGCTGCTAAAGATGCAAGATGGAAAATACTCATTATAGGTATGGTAGCTCTTTCATACAAATATGAACATGTGTATGTCCATCTTTTCAACATGTATTTTTTTTTAATCTCAAATGACCCATGTTTTCTTCACTTAAAACTAATCCTCACAATGATATTAACTTATTAGTCTTTTTCATATTACTTTCACATGTAGCGATTGTGATTGGCTTATTAGCAATATTATGTGGGATTATGGGGATTTTCTTTGGAATAAGAAAGAGGAAGGTAACGAGGCTCAGGGAAAAGTTTTTTGAGCAAAACGGAGGGGTGTTGCTGAAACAAAAGATCAATTCACAAGGGTCGCACAAGGAAATGACTTTGTTTAATACCACAGAACTTCGTAAAGCAACTAAAAATTATTCTCTAGATAGAATTATCGGTCAAGGTGCCTATGGTGTTGTGTACAAAGGAATTTTGTCCGATAAACGTGTAGTTGCAATAAAGAAGTCAAAAGTAGTGGATGGGAGCCAGGCAGAGCAGTTCATCAACGAAGTCTTGATCCTTACACAAGTCATCCATCGAAATGTGGTAAAACTTTTGGGCTGCTGCTTGGAAGAAGAAGTCCCTGTACTTGTAAATGAATTCATCTCAAATAACACTCTTTACTATCACATTCATCATAGATTGGGTGGAATGAGTTGGTTATCATGGGAGAACCGGTTAAGAATAGCTGCTGAAGCTGCTGGTGCACTTGCATATCTTCATTCAGAAACTATTATGCCAATCATACATAGAGACGTCAAGTCGACCAACATACTATTAGATGATAACTACACCGCTAAAATTTCCGATTTTGGGGCATCAAGATTAGTCCTGTTAGATCACGAGCAAGTAACTACTCTTATTCTAGGTACACTAGGGTAATTGGATCCACAATACTATCACACAAGCCAGTTAAAAGAGAAAAGTGACGTATATACCTTTTGGGTGGTCCTTGCAGAACTCACAACGGGGAAAAAACCCATTGGTGCTGATAGAATCAATGAAGAAAAAAATTTAACAACATATTTTGTTAATTCAGTTAAAGAAAATCGTTTATTCGAAATTGTTGAACCTCAACTCTTACTTGAAGGAACTCTTGACAAGTTACATACACTAGGTGATATGGTCAAGAGATGCCTTAGTTTACAAAGCCACGATAGACCTACAATGAAAGAAGTGGCAATGGAGCTAGAAGGCTTGAGGAAATTGACAACCAATCCTTGGATTCCACTAACAAGTCAAGAGACTAGAAGCTTAGTCTTAGAAGTTGAGCAATCTGATCTTTACGAGGCTCCATTAGTTTCATATGGTCCTAATGAATGGGATTCTTACTCGGGTAGCAGAAACATGTTGTTTGAAGAATATGAAGCACGTTAGTGCTTCTTAGAATGTGAGTTAAGTGAGCATCTCCAGCATGCTTGCGTCCATAATGATTTTTAAGGTTATACTCCGTAATTGTTTGTATGTATAATATTTATCTATAATGTGGTCTTCATAGCTTTCCTGGAGTTCAAGACTTATAATTTGCAGCAATTAATTATGGTACTTCCTGGTTGTGTCAGTTTGTAATAATTCTAGGTTTTATGAATTCGCATTATGTATGTATTCCAGACTCATCATGAAATAAAACATCTACGTATTAGCATATTTTAAAGACATATTCCTTACTTTTATGAGCGGTTGAAGTATATTTTAGCAAAACTCTAGCAAGAAGCTAGAGCAAAATGAGATTACAATGTAATCTTTAGATATGAAAAGTTATAATGGCATCAAAGGCTTATTCCTTACTGAAGATGTTCATCACCACTTAAAATAGTCTATCACTGAGTATACTCAAAGACAATATCGCTTTATTTAGTCGGAGGATTTTAAGTGAAAGTAAAACAGGAATACCGAATAGAAAGAAACCGAGAAAGCGAAAATGACACCTACTTGTTTTTTCGCATTTGTTCCTAACAAATTTTGATTTCATCTAAACACCCACTTTTTGGCACATTTACAAATGCTTGATTCACAATATATATTCCGGCCATTTACTGAATTTTTGTGAATTTAAAAAAAAAATATTGCGACACTATAACTATATTTTAGCGACAGTTCCATATTTTGACTTTTACACCTTTTGAACGACCTTCATCTAATCAACCGATCATCACCTTTAGTGACATTTATAAACCAATCCTTAAAATCAAACTCACATTCCAAAAAATCCCAGTGTATCCTCGCCCATTATCAAGTCCAGATTCTCCTCAGAGACATTCACTTAAAGACTCACTAATGCATATGGCAGGTCTGGTCTTACTGAAGACTCAAGTTGTAGGAAATTTTTCTTTACGGATATGCGAATAGTAGCATTGTTCATGCATAAGTTTGAGGTAGTCTAGCGTGCCAAAATGCACAACTATAAATTACATGATACACTAATATGATACCCTCTTTATCATAGGGACTTTAATTGATGTTATAAAATCACGAAAGGTGAGTGATTATTACGGGGTGAAGGTGGTGGGAAGCAAGAGATATAATGTGGCGTTGAGTTGGCGGTTGTTAACTAGCTTTAGTAAAGATAACTATCATAACATCCGGTTAAATAGATTGTTAAAAATAGCTGTTTGGCATGGGATTTGTTCCACTTTTTTTCTACCACATGTAGGGAAGAACAAACGCATCATTTTATGAAGGTATTCATCTTAACGCACTGTGTAATCTTGATAGTTAACTTGTATAATAGTTATATATCATAAATGTTCCTTGTACGAGGTTTCAGATATTGCTTCTTTAGTTTCTATAGTGACCAAAAACTTGATACGCGGATTTGTGACCAAAAACTTGATATGAGGAATTTTCAAATGCTTACTCTTATTTTGTTGCTTACCAAGGGAAAAATCCCTACGATCCATCTAGTTTGATCTAATGATGAGAATAAACCTAAGATTTAATATAGAAACCTAAGTCCATGTTCTTTTATCATTTTCTTTGTCTTTTTATCTTTCTAATTTATTAACATTTTTTTTTCTTTTTTATTTTGGAGATCACGTTTTTATTTTAACTTCAAGCTTTTTTTTTACTTCACTTTTTTTATTATTATTTTCTTTAATTTTAAATTCATGTTTTTTTATTCAAGTTTTTTTTTTCGCTTTCATACGTTTTCATCTGTATTCATACGTTTTCGTCCGTGTTTATATGCTTTCCTCCAATTTTTTTATGTTTTCGTCTGATTTCAGACGTTTTCGTCTGTTTTCATCTGTTTTCGTACATTTACATCCGTTTTCTGACGTTTTCGTCCGTTTTCCTACGTTCGCATACGTTTTTGTACGTTTATATACGTTTTCGTCAGTTTCCATATGTTTTTGTCCGTTTTCATACGTTTTCATCCGTTTTTACGTTTTCGTCCGTTTTTACGTTTTCGTCTGTTTTCAGACTTCTTCGTCTGTTTTCGTCCGTTTTCGTCTGTTTTCTTACTTTTTCGCCCGTTAACGTCTGTTTTAATACGTTTTCGTCTGTTTTCTTACGTTTTCGTTTGTTTTCATACTTTTTCGTCCATTTTCTTACATTTTTGTTCGTTTTCATACTTTTTCGTTTCTTTTCTTTCGTTTTCGTCCATTTTTCATACGTTGTCAGAGGTGTTTTTGTCGCGTTCATACGTTTTTATCTGTTTTCTTACGTTTTCGTCGGATTTTTACGTTTTCGGCCATTTTCATACGTTTTTGTCTGCTTTTTAGGTTTTCATGTATTTTCGTCCGTTTTTAGACGTTTTCGTATGTATTTTTATGGTTTCATGTATTTTGGTATGTTTTCATCCGTTTTCAGACATTTTCATACGTTGTCATCTGTTTTTTTACTTTTTCGTCCATTTTTAGACGTTTTCGTCTGTTTTCAGACGTTTTCATCTGTTTTTATACGTTTCATCCGTTTTCATACGTTTTCTTCCGTTTTTATACGTTTTTCATTCGATTTTATACGTTTTTGTCCGCTTTCAGACGTTTTTATTTTGATATTTGTAAGTGACACTTATTTACCTCTTGAGATATAACATTGTAAGAAAGATGAGAAGTATTACATTCTTCATCATGTATGTGTTATCAGTTGTGATACTCAACTAAGAATGTGATGGTTGTGTTTTAGGAAGATATTTGTGTTTTATGATATTATGAAATATTAGAAAAGTTTTTCAACTGAAAACAAGAGATGTTATGATATTTTTGTTAGACTTGTGATAGATTTTTCTATTTAATGGATACATTGTGCATGTTTCGATAGGTTTTATAGCGGGATTTAAAAATATCTATGGTTGAATCAGCAAACTAAAATAAGCTAGGGTTGAAGATAGCACACATCTTTATGAAAAAAACTGAGAAAACTCAAACACCTGTGATATCACAGGTGATATCACCTCACTTATGATATCACACGTGATATCATGTGTGATAACACCCGTGATATCACTTGTGATATCATGTGTGATATTACCGGTGATAGCATGTGTGATATCATAATTTATATCACTTGTGATATCACCTGTAATATCATGTGATATCACCTGTGATATTATGTGTGATGTCACAGGTGTTTGAGCTTACCCAGTTTGTTTATAAAGATGTGTGCTTTCTTTAACCACAGCTTTTTAGTTTGCTGATTCAACCATAGGTATTTTTAAATCCCGCTATAAAATCTGTCGAAAGATGCACAATGTATCCATTAAACAGAAAAATTCACCACAAGTCTAACAAAAGTTTCATAACATCTCTTGTATTCAACTAAACACATTTTCTAATATTTCATATTATCATAAAACACAAAAATCTTCCTAAATATTTTCAAAAACACAAATAAGAAAAATGAACAGAATCATCACAGTAATATAATAAGTGATGTTTATTATTATTTCTTTCATATATACTTGGTAAAATACTAAATTCTTATCACATTTGGTATGAATTTGATATTTCACTTTCTTAGTTGATTATCACAACTGATAACACATATATGATGAAGAGTGTAATACTCTTTATCTTTCTTACAGTGTTAACACAAGAGATTAATAAGTGTCACTTAAAAATATCAAAATGAAAATAGATTCTCAAAATCAAACAAGTGTTGCATTAAATTAGCATTTTTTTTAACAAAATAAGAATTCACCTAAAGAGACTTTAACCCTTTTATTTCTACTAAGAGTATAATAGCGCAAGTGATAGATAACATTGGTTGCATTAAAAAAATATGCGCTTGTCAATTGCGATGAAAGGCACAAAAACTATCTTGTATATAAAAATATACAGAGCAATGAAATATCTCAGGTGATATTAAAGGTTAAAAAACATACTTGTTTGTTTATGAAATATCACAATTGATATTAGACATTAACTTTTTTTTTAATAAAATATCACAATTGATATTAGACATGTAATGTAATAAAGTTTAATAATAAGCATGAAAACGTACGAAAATAGACGAAAACGTATAAAAACTGCAAAAAACGGACAAAAACGCATGAAAACGAATGAAAAGCGTATAAAAACGTATGAAAACTAAAAAAAGCGTCTGAAAATGGACGAAAACGTATAAAAACGATGAAAATGGACGAAAACGGACGAAAACTTCTGAAAACAGACGAAAGCGTCTAAAAATTGACGAAAACGTAAAAAGCCAGACGAAAGCGTATATAAACCTATGACAACCGATGAAAACGTAATAAAACGGACAAAAACGTAAGAAAACAGAAGAAAGAGTATTAAAACGGAAGAAAACGTACGAAAAGGTATGAAAACAGACAAAAGCGTAAGAAAGCTGACAAAAACGTATGAAAACGTAAGAAAACGGACGAAAACGTAACGGACAAAAATGTGAGAAAACATGCGAAAACGTAAGAAAATGAACGAAAACGGACAAAAACATAAGAAAACGGATGAAAACGTATGAAAAAGGCGAAAACATAAGAAAACGTAAGAAAACGGACAAAAACGTAAGAAAATAGACGAAACGTAAGAAAACGAACGAAAACATAAGAAAACAGACAAAAACGTATGAAAACGGACGAAAACGTAAGAAAACAGACGAAAACGGACAAAAACAAAAGAAAACGGACGAAAACGTATGAAAACGTACGAAAATGGACGAAAACGTATGTAAACGGACGAAAACGTATGAAAACGGAAAAAAAATGTATGAAAACGGACGAAAACGTAAGAAAACAGACGAAAACGTAACAAAACTAACGAAAACGGACGAAAACGTATGAAAATAGACGAAAACGTAAGAAAACGGACGAAAACATAAGAAAAAAGACGAAAACGTAAGAAAACAGACGAAAACGCATGAAAACGTAAGAAAACAGACGAAAACGTATAAAAAGCGGAAAAACGAACTAAAACGTATGAAAACTGACGAAAAAAAAGAAAAAAAAAACTGAAATTAAAAAAGAGTGTTTAAAAAAAGACAAATAATGAATAAATAAATAAGAAAGATAAAAAGAAAAGAAAAAGACAAGAAAAAAACATGGACTTAGGTTTATCACAACAATTAGATTAAACTAGATGGAAGGTGGAGATTTATCCCTTATTATGTAAGGATTTTTGAGTATGCAAAATAAAGTGTCTCTATAATATATATTTAAAGAGTCAAAAACACAAAACGAATAGAAAGGACATAAAATAGCCTTAAATTGTAAAGCTACATATGTTGTCGTAACGTTATTACAGTTAAAAGGGACCCATTAGAAAACTTGAAATATCATGGCACATTCGTTTGGGACCAATGGGGAAAATAACTGGTGTTTATTCGATCATTGACTTTTAAAGGTCTTCTCTAGAGGATAAGATCACAAAGTCTTTGTACAAAACAACTAGAACAATCACCATCGCGACTCACACTTACGTACTAGAAGATAAAGTAAATAAGTTACTAAGTAATTTTCTAAGATATTACATTTGCAATTGGAGTGAGAACTTAGGTATATTAGCGGAATTCTCTAGAGTATCGAAAAAATCATTTTTTTTCACCAAAAAGTGTATGAAGTCCAGGCTAGTGTATGCCCGGCGTTAGCCTCGGGGTTATTTCTTTTGGAATATGATCTTTTTGTAATTTCAATGAACTCATTTTAGAAAATTATAAAAACTCACAGTACCACTATTTGCTAGATTGCAAAATTAAATTTGGAAGCAACCAAAAGAAATTTCATGGGTTATTCATTTACGACTAGTGAGAAAAATCTTTAAGTGTTTTTCCGTGGAAATTTGGAAGTCTTCTATTAAAAAAAGACGGCTCAGACAATTCAAAATAAAGTGACATCAATGACCCAAAATAAAAGATATTTTTCATCAAAGCGTCTACTTATTCTGGAAACATGAATCTACGACTAGGTTAAAATGAAATACTGATTAACTAATATGCGGTTAGTAATGAAATGGAATCTATAGAAATTAGCGTGCTTTCATTCTATCCGCAAGGACGAGATGGAGCCATTGGCGAGGACATGCCATTGCCAATATGTCCTCCCAAAGCGACGACCATGTGGGACCACCGAAAATCTCAGTCAAAGCTATAATCCAGACCCACCACACCTTTGGTGAGGACGTGTCATCGCTAGAGCCTAATTACATAAATAATTAATTATATTAATTAATTAGTTAATTAATAAATTAACTAATCAGTATAAAATAGTCGGGCCCACCAGGGCTTTGGTGAGGACTTATGTGCATAACTTTATAAAACTCCTTTAATCCAATCAAAATTTAGTAATATTAAATATTTTTATTTAATTGAGAATGGTATAATAGTAAAACACATTTTTACTTTCGTATTATAGGTTGGTAAGTCCTCACGCCTATAGACTCTTATGGGTGAGAGACGCCTATATGAATGTCAAACACACCGTACGACTAGCCTAAGCAATAAATACCTTTCGCAAATTAATGGCCTAAGACATAAGCATTAATAGGACATATTTTAATGGATGTTCAAGCTAGTCTAGTTTTCTAGTTTTCCAACTTCTAACGTGCACATCAAAAACAAAAGAAGACAAACAAAGTAATTATTAACTATGTTTCATACAATCCTAATCAAACACTAATCAATTTAGCCTAGCATAGTTATGTAAAGAGAAACAATTAAATAAATCAAAGAATAACACATACACACGATTGAATGATTAAATAAATAACTTATTTTAACTATATATAGGTTCTTCAATGGCCAAAAAGGCTTAAAAAGACTGATGAAAACGACATAAATTTGGTGGTGAAAGTTCCTCCAAAGTTACATACACAATAATGAGAACATTGCGATTATATTTAATGTTGGATCATCATGATTATGTACATGCCGTCAATTCAATCTTGAAGCATAATGTGGTGCACAATTTCTCATGAGTTATATGTTAATCTATGACTCTCTTTACAATCTCATCTCTTCTCTTCAACCTATAAGCAACCTCTCAAAATCCAACCAGCAAGTAATGACCATGAATGGATATAACCTAGTATAAACAACTTGAGAATGAATGAAACGAATATAAAACTTTCTCACACCCCTCATGGCGAGTCATGAGGGTCGTTATAGACTCATTACAACAATAGTTTACCTTGTGTACATAATTAGTCCCTGCGGGTACAACTATATTACGTTTCTAGTCCAATTCACGTGTAAGACGTTATCTTCACATAATAGCAAAGCTAACATCAACAATAACTAAAACCTTTATAATAAAAATCGCTTAAGAAAGCCATTCTCACAAAAAAAAAATGCATTTCCTTCAAAAGTATTAAGACATACTTTTAAAATATATTTACAACTAACACAAGAAAGCCGATCTCAAATCAGGAAAAACTAACATTTCTGATGGATACAATAGTATCGTATATAGACACTCCACCCAACGCGGGGTTGAAATCCTTATTAGACAAAAAGAAAACCAGCCCTTGAATACAACCAAGAATATATTTTATAAATTTTTTATAACAAAAATTAAATAACCATAAATTTAAGTCACTAGCACTTTGGTGGCTTAAAATCTTAAGCCACACATCCACTTTTATCAATTAACGAGAATTATGAAAATGGTTCATTTTTGTATATAGATTGAATTAACTCATAACGAATATGGCCAAAATCTATTTACATTGATGTCATTCAAATTAGAAAAAATATTAGATTTAAATTGGCTTTGACATAACGCACGGTAGCCCAATTACTCGTGTAGAACATTTAGGGGAATGTTCAATTCGGAATAATAAAAAATGTAAATATGTCTAGTCTTTAAATGACTTGTCTTCCCGTAGAATATATGAAAGTATGTCTTGTAGCCTATATAAAGTTAGTGGTTGTTTGATAAAACCTCGTGATTTAGCGTTGAATGATTCTAAGCTCTGAATAATATATAGGCTTTTTATGAACTTGGTTCTGAATGAAAGATATATGTTCAAACGACATAAAATTACAAATCTTACCTTGTGAATTGTGATGTATATGATGATTTTATCTTAAAAAATGTACATAAGGAAGAGTGAATTATTATTAACACTTACGCGGACGAGTTACAAAACTTTGATTAAAATTAGAATAGTTGATAGCCATTTCAGTTATAAAAATTAAATAACAACCATTAATCATTTTGTCAGCTAAACACAATAACAAATTAGAAATCGTAGAGAAAAAGAAAGTGAAATGACGATGACAAATTCTTTTATCAAAGAGACTTGGGATTTTTACTTTTAATATTGTAAATAAGTAATTAATTAAATTTTAAATAGTTGAATCTTTTATATAATAAAAGAAAACCCCTAGTGAAGACTTTTGTATTTATAAAAAAAATAGTGGTTCTTTGTTAAGTAATATTTGAATTAGTAGATTTTTTTTAATGATATTTAAAATCAGAACAAAGCTAAATACTTCTAAATTTAGCCACAATTTTCAAAAATTTGTTTTATAATTAAAAGTTTTGAGAAAAAGGAAAAATACACATGTACTTACTAGCTTTTAATTAAAAGTTTTGTATCAAGTTGTAAATTCTAAAAAAAAGCCGGGCAACTTTCCCGATTGCCTCTAAAAGAAAGTTTTTTTTTGGCACAATCTACATAATTCGTCTTCACAATTGAAGGCTTTAAAACTTCTCATGGATGCTTATGAATTATGATTATGGTCTTCTAAGCCAATGGATCATCACAATTATATAATGTTAATGAATTAAAAATAACATAATCCATAGACTTATTTACCTTAACGAATCAATATCATAAATTTCATTTGGTTAAGGTTTCATTATTATATTTAATTTGTTAAGTGCGTTAAATATGAAATTGTTGATTATTTACATGGTTTACATATCAGTTTAGAATTTTGGCTATACCCTGGTGCGTTGAAACTAATAGTAACATTAAGCATACAGATAAAGGAACAATTTTATGTTAATTGAAGAAGAAAAATATGTGCAAACTATGTTTCTACAAGTAACTTTCAGGATCTTCTTAATGTATTTACATCATCTTTTGGTATAATATATGTGTTACATGCTATTAGAAACACTATTTTTTCACAAGAGCAATATATTGTTTATGACAAGTCTCGTCAAAAGCTGATTTTGAGCAACATGAGTATGTTTATCATATTCTTTGACCATTTTTGGTATGTGTGATGCTTTTATTACATATTAAGTTCTATACGCATATGTACATACCAGGGAGGGGTCAAAGAGGTACTCTTCGAGAGCGGCCGGTCTGGTGTTTTTAGAGGTAGAACTGGAAATATGGGTTGGGTAAAAAAATGTATATATGATGCGGGTCAAAATGGATGGTTTGGGTTGACCTGAATATTTTATGTCCTAAACTTACAATTTTATTCTAGTAATAATTTAGTTTTGAATAAAATGATTTAGGAGTTTCGTAAATTAGTGAATAACTAAAAGTCTAAAACCTTATTTGGATGTGAAGTGTTTATAGATAATTGTATGATTTTGAAATGTTTTCAATATTGAAAATAACCGAAGATTAACTCTTAGTTGTTTTGAGGCCTTGAGTATTCCTTCTCATTAAACATTCTCTATCGAGACTTGAAGTCCGGAAACTTACTCATTAATGACTTTTGTTTTGTTTTTTTTTGTTTTTTTTGGGTAAAGGAGAGTAATCCTGCACTCTGGTAAATATATTAACCAAAAAGCGTTTAAGTACAATGGATATAAATGAAATCCCATATCTCAGCCCGTTACATAGGTATAAAGCTTACATAACAAAATACTACCTATTTTCTAAACAAGAAAATAAACCACTACTCAAATAATAACATAGGACATAACGAAAGAAAATTACTTCCTAGGTCCTTGAAGCTTGGTGCCATAAATGGCATTAAAGGCATCCAAATTCCCTGGAAGATCAGAAACCTGCTTCGCATAGTCATCGTAGTCAAAGTCATCATACTCATCTTCAAACTCTTGGCCACCACCGAATAGATTAGCAGACTCATCAAATGGGTTAGCAACCACCCCATCTTCAGAATCAGACACCACGATATCTCCTACTTTAGAAAAAGGGTTAACTCTCTTAGTAGAAGAGGCTAGCGGAATACAAGAATCACTAGTTTTAGGAGCCACATCCGAATCCATCTCTTTCAAATCACTCACAAGGGGTTCTTGTGATGCAGTACCTGTTTTAGTAGACTTATCTTCATTAACTTCCATTGTACGACCAGAATCCACATCCTTGTTGGTGTCATTTGAAGGAATACCAAAAGCATCCGTATATTCCATTTTAAGAGCATCAAACCGATTAGATGTAAAGATCTTTGTTCCACTCGAACTAGCCACATCAGAATTATTCTTCTTAGTGACTTCCACTTTCTTAGGTTCAGGAGGAGTTTTTTTTTGGTTGATATTGAAACTGCTTACCCACAACAGGTTTAGTAAATCCTCCTTGATCCGAAATAGTAGAACCACCTTGGTTTCCCTTCTTCTTATTATTGACCGTCTTAAAACCATCATTAACACGCTTAGTAGGCTGAGCAGGAGGTTCAACAACTTTAGGACATTCAATAAGAGTATGACCAAAAATCTTACATTTATCACAATGAGGTTGTTTCCACTCGTATTCAACCCGTACTTTCTCAATAGTCGAACCCGACCCAACAAATAACGGTATCTCAACAGTAAGGCTGTCCCTAAGCACCTCATCCGACTTCACTTCAATCATGCATCTAGCAAAACTACTACGGCCCCACGAGTCCTTGCACATTTGGCTAGTAAAAGCATCTAACCTTTTGGGCGTGCCTATCAATGTGGCAAGGAGACTAAGGCCAGCATCAGAAAACATAGCAAGAGGAACATCATGGAATTTAACCCACACCGTGATGTTGGTCAAATCCTCTTTAAGTAAGTTGGTGTTCAATATCCATGGTTTAAGAATAATAGGTACATTTCTAATCAACCAAGGACCGTTTTCAAGAACATCATCAACACCTTTCTTCGAATTGAACTTAAAGAAGAAGAACCCCTTTGCATTCATCATTATCTTTTGTATACCAAACTTAGCCCACGCATTGCGTACAAAGTAATCAACAACAGGAAAAGCTAGGCATTGACCAAGGAAATACCCATACAAAGTATTCTCAAACCTAGTGTTCACCTCTTCAACCACTTTCATCGGGACAGAAAGATCCACACCATTAGCTTTCTTATTACACTCCAACCTACGAAAGTTTGACGTGTGTTTCATAGGTTCAGTAGAAGTAATACCAGCATACGATGAAGAATGTTGTTTCAAAGCATACACACCAACCTTCTCAATACCATCAGCCCCATGTGCATTCGTATCAACCTTATCATTAGCATTATTAGGACTACTAGTAGCATTAACATTAGAAGCCATAGGACCACTCGTATCTTGTGGAGGTTTCGAATAATAACCAATAGTAGTAAGCATCTCCTCTAGCTTCTTCTGTGACTGCGACACCTTAAGATGCTCAAATGGATTAGCCCCAATAGAAGTACTAGTATCCACTGTCACGGCTGGTTTTAATGGTTACCCATCGTCACCCACAAGAACAAGTTTTCCCTCAAAGATTTGTTTTTCAATAGCACGAATTTTCAATAAAGTATCATGACCCTCAGGCGTGTCATGACTAGGTGTGTCATGACTAGGGCTTGAACCAAGTGAAACCGGCTCCACTTGTCCATCAGAACGAGAACCAGAAGCAATACCTGTTAAATCATCACCCTTATCCGACGAACTTGTATCAAGTTTTGGCTAAGACGAACTTGTACTTGTGTCCGTTGTCATAGTATCCATAGTAAATAGAATCGACGAACCAAAAAATAGAAAAAACCCTAATGAGAAGAAACAAAAGAAACACGAAAAACACGAAGAGCAATCGTCCAATCTTCAAAACGATGGCCTAAACAAAGTTTAGGTAAGCATTAATCGACCATAAAACATCTCTAACCAGCTCCCTCCATAGCATGCAGAATTTTGAATTAAAGACAGTATAATACGAAACCCTAAAAGAAAATCGATAAACAAAAACCCTAAGAAACTAGACGATCACAAGAATCTGGAACGATCAAGCAAACACACGAATGTTATTGCCTAATAATAACAGATTAAAGCAATAGAAAAGAAGATTAGAGTAGCTTGTTAATCGTTTTTTTTTTTGGGATATAGGGAGTCGCACATCGCCTTAGGTGAATCGGTTTTAGGGTTTTTTCGATCTATATTTAATAACTGTGGTCTCATTAATGACTTTTGTAACTTGATAATATGTGATTTGCGCTCGCAGGAACCAGAAGTGGAACACATTAGTTGATTTTGGGCTCGTACGAACTAGAAGTGGCAAAAGCTATCCATAGAAAGTATTTGTTACAAATATAGTCAGGCTTTATATTTCTTTAAAAAAACAACATTTATCATTATTGTTGTTACTTATTACTATTTTTTCTTTATTTGTTAAATTAAAAATTTATCATAATACCAACAAATCTGTAAGAATAATACTTATATTAGAATGCAACGTCTCATAATATATTCGAAATTTTAATAAGGGAAAATTGCATAAAAATGTATCATACTTGCCACTTTTTGTCATTGTATGTAGCGAATTATTTTTTTTATCATTGTGACACTAACCTTTTGAATTCGTGCTATTGTGTGTACCGGTGACCTGCTTAACCTGTTGGAGCCGGTCAAATTAACGACCGTTATTTTTATTATTGCACCGTTAGTCCTTTTCGTCTGTTTTTAACGACCGTTATTAAATTATTGCACGTTAGTCCATTTCGCCCGATTTTTACACGTTTTCATCCGTTGTTGCACGGCTTCTTCCGTTTTTACACGATTTCATTCGTTTTTGCACATTTTAGTCCGTTTTTACACGTTTTCGTTCGTTTTTAAACGTTTTCGCACGCTTTTGTCTGTTTTTACAGGTTTTCATTCGTTTTTGAACGATTTTGTCCATTTTTACACGTTTTCGTCATTTTTCAACGTTTTTGCACGCTTACATTCGACTTTACATATTTTCGTTCATTTTTGCACGTGTAAAGACGGACGAAAACATGCAAAAAAGAAAGAAAATATGTAAAAACCAACGAAAACGTGTAAAACAAACGAAAACGTGTAAAAATGAACGAAAGCATGCAAAAACGAATGAAAACGTGTGAAAATAGACGAAAACGTGCTAAAATGAACAAAAACGTATAGAAACAGACGAAAATGTGTGAAAACGGATGAAAGCGTGCAAAAACAAACGAAAATATGTAAAAACAGACAAAAACGTGCAAGAATAAACAAAAACGTGTAGAAACAGATGAAAACATGCAAAACGGATGACTGCGTGTAAAAAAGGACGAAAACGGAAAAAAAAACGTGTAATATAAGGCGAATGGGACCAACGGTGCAAACATGTAAAACGTGCAAAATGAACAAAAACGTGTAAAAACGAACGAAAACTGTAAAAACGGACAAAAACATGTAAAACCGGGCGAAAACGTGCAAAAATGGACGAAAACGTGTAAAAACGGACAAAACCGTGCAAAAACGTGTAAAAAAGGACGAAAACGTGTAAAAATCGGGCAATTATATAATAACGGTTGTTAAAAACAAACGAAAATGACTAACGGTGCAATAATAAAATTAACGGACGTTAACTTGACCGGCCCCAACAGGTTAAGCAGGTCCCCGATATACACAATAGCACGAATTCAAAAAGTTGGTGTCACAATGATAAACAAAATAGCTCGCTACATACAATGAGAAAAAGTGAAAGTATGATACATTTTTATGCAATTTTCCCTTTTAATAATTTTATGAATCACGTTTAATAACCCTTTTGTGCACAAGTTAAAAAATTCCATAACCCCAGAACTATTCTAAGTCACATATATTAAACTAAAAATCTAGATAAAATTGATTGAATTATAAACCCTACATGAGACTTATAACTAATATGACTATATGTAACAATAAAATAAAAAGGTTTATGGGTAAAATGTTGGATGCTGTATGGTTTAGAGAATCCACCCAAGCAAAATCGTTCAGTAGCAAACCCAATAAGTTGTAGGCTTTGAATTGGTCAAAGCAATCAAACAGGCCCTTAACAACTTGTAGCCTATATAAAGTTAGTCTGAGAACCCCTTAAACAACTACAGCACTCGGGAACCATAAATTAACAAAAGCAAGCCATGAAATTCCTTGTCCTGATGTGGGCAGTATTTCAAATTTTTTCGTTTACATCTTCTGATACAAATTCCACCACTGAATCCTTCACCCTCATTAACTCTGCCAACCTTGCTAAGCAAGGGTGCAACAGCACGTGTGGAGATTTAGTTATTCCCTACCCTTTCGGCATCGGCGACAACCCAAAGTGTTATATAAATGAGGGATTTCGCATCTACTGCGACACTTCACTAAACCCTCCAAAGGCCACTATTTATGAAGGCGGCTACAGCTCGATCAAATTGATATCGGATTCCACCATCCGAATTTCCAATCAATTGGCGAGCAAGTGCGATTCTCGAAATGGTACAATATACAATCGGGTGTTAGCAGACATTAAGCCGTACACCTTCTCGAAACTTAACAAGTTCACAGTTATCGGTTGCGATTATTTTGCTATGCTGGATGCAAATATCACGTATACTGGTTGTATGGTCAATTGTTTTTTCCCGGAGCTGGTTGTAGACGACGAGTGTAGAGGAAATGGTTGCTGTCAATCACCGATGAGTGTACTCCACAACATAACCCGTTACAGAATTCTGATAGGTAAAATTCAAAGCGATGATATGAACTATACGGCGTCGGTTAGTCGTTGTACATACGCCTTTGTTGGTGAGGAGAATGTATTCAAGTTTAAGGGTCTTAAAGATTTAAATGATAATAATTTCGAAAAAAGGATCGAGGCTACTGTGCCGATTGTGCTTGAATGGGCTATTGGTGATCTGAGTTGTTCTAAAGCCAAAGAAACAGATGGTTTTGCCTGCCAATTAAATAGCATATGTGTTAACTCTACAAGGGAAAGTGGTGGGTACCGTTGCGAATGTAAAAAAGGCTATCAAGGAAATCCATATCTGTCTCCTGGCTGCCAAGGTATAATCCAACTTAGTTACATGTGTCCTTAAATTATTATTTTTTCCTTTTCACAAGATTCCCTCAACTTCAATCTATAAAATAGTCAAAGTGGAAAAAGTGAAAAATGTTGAAAATTGAATGTTAAAAACATGGTCAATGGAGAGAGAAATAAATAATATAATTAATACTCTTATTAAAACACCCCATTACTTAAAAGTACAATAATTTATTCACATTGTACACCCAATTAAAAGCACATCTACCAAATTAAAAACAACTAATTGAAACCGATACCGGGTTGACCCGTTGAAACCGATACCGGGTTGACCTGTTGAAACCGATACCGGGTTGACCCGGGACGCTTCAAACCCGGCGGGCTGACCCGGTTTAATTTGACATTTTTTCGACCCAACCTATCGGTTTGACTCGGTTTAAATCGACCTGTTTTTTTATCGGAACGGTTCAACCAGTTGAACCACCCGGGTGAAATCGGGTTTCAAATTTGACAAAATTATATGAGAAATGATGAAGTAGTTGTGGAACCCGTGACAATTTTTTTGAAAGGAGAGACCAAGTAATTGTAGTTTTTGGTTTATTTTGCTTTGACACATGTAATTTGTCATTTGTATAATGTTATATTAAAAAATGTTGCTCTTGCACCATTTAAGGGACTAGCATATATGAATCGTCGTTTAAAGGTTAATATATATTGTATAGCCCTTTGTCCAGTGTATCAATAATGTTATGTAAGTTTATTAAAATCATAAAAAATAAATAGTATTGTTATCTTTAGCGATAATTATTTGTACCTCAAACAAATAGCTTTGAACAATGCATAAATATCTATACAAAGTGATAGTACAAAATAATCTTATATGGTGATATCCAATTTGCAAAGTTACAATTTTAAAAGCCACACACCAAATGATAAACGTTACACATGTAAAAAAAATAGTTATCACTGCCTAAATTACTGACAAAACAAGAAAAAGCGGTCACACATGTTGGCTATACCTCTAAACTACAATATAATATTGCCAACTACATAATACCGTTGCTTTTTGTAATGCTTGAATCTATTATTACTAAAAATCTTAATAACTTAAAACAATCCTATTAGAAAATATACTCACACACTTAGATCGACTCCACATAATTTTTTAAAAAACTATATATTTATGCTGCTATGCAACCACGCATCAGAATTGTAGTTATTCGAAAACGATTCTCTAATGCTACAAATACAGTTTGTTGAAAGAAACTTATGGGTCATCGGAACTTTGCAGAAAACTAGACATCGCTGCCGCTAGACGCGGGTACTCGTCTAGTATTACTAATGCATATACTCCTTCGTCTCAAAATATAAGTCAAACTTGACTTTTAAAATCGAACTTTAACCTTAAATATTTTTGTTAGTATTATATAATACTTGATGCATAATATATAAATGGATTGTGTTTTAAATGTATTTTCATTTAGTATAATTTTCATCAAATGTTATAATACAAACAAAAATATTTAAGGCCAAAATTCAATTTAAAAAGTCAAATTTGACTTAAATTTTGAGACGGAGAGAGTATTATTTTATAAATTTTCCAGCGAACATATGTCAACCTTGTTTAATTTCATAGTACATATATACGAAAATTAAACATAGCGTTGTTCATACACTCAAGTATATCCTAGAAAACAAATAAATTTCATAGAAAACAAATAATTTTCATGAAATACCCAAGAGGTTTGTAACAGGCATAGTAATAGTAAATTATTTATAATATAACCTTGTGCATGTTTTAATGTAAATCCAAGATGGTGTATAACATGTAAATTTGTTTGTTACATGCATAATATATTATTGTAAAGGCTCTATAATGTGTGGCTATATGTTACTTAACCGGTGCGAGTTGTCCGCGTGTTGCGGCGAGAAAAAAATAATCAACAATAAGTATTCGGTTTCTCTAATTTCAATTAACCAATAAATAATTACTTGTTAACATTTGTATCCGACATAACTTTATTGTTAAATCTTGAAATTATTGACGTTTTTTGTAAAGTGAGGTGACTAACATTATTTTGTAACATGGACTATTTATATAATATTTTGTAACACATACAACCCCTAAATTTAACTAGAGACTGTTGTTGAAATTGGTAGGTAACTAAATGGACTATTTGTGTAAATTTTCGTTGCACAAATAGTCACATATTTAACATAAGGATTGTTACTGCAATCACATTTGATGAAAATAATGAATTTTGAAATTTATTAAGAGCTGTCTTTGAGATGCAAATTAACTGGATACGTTTGTTGTTGCAATCGCATTTAACAACATGAATGAATTTTGAAATTTATTACGGGCTGTCATTGAAACACAATTTAACCGAAAAGACTAATTTTGCCATTTTTGAAAATATACTGTAGATTTTCAGTAAATCCCCTCACAAAGCACCAAAAAATATCTACTTTTACAAATGTTATTTAAATATAATAGTTTATTAAAGATATCACCTGATATCATTTTCTAGAAATTAATTAAGTCAATAAGCTTATAAATTATTCCTATGACGCTATTTTGTTAGGGAATTCACGCTCGTCATATTTTTCTTAAAAATCAAAGAAAAGCTGTGTAATTGTTTTTTTTTAATTAATCAACATGCATATGTTTAGCTTTTTTATTGAGGACTGAATTAACAGGAAGTAAAATACTTCGTATCAAAACAGATAACTACTACCAGAAAATCTTGGGGCGCGTTTAGTTAGAGAAATAATTTCTTAATTTTCTGCTTTTAGATTTTTTTTTTTTTTTTTTTTTTTTTTTTTGGTAAAAGGGAACTTCTACCTTGGTAAAATATATTAACCAAGAAACCGTTTAAAGTACAATGGAATGTGGCTAAAATGCCACATTAACCTCAAGCAAACGTTTGAACAACCACTAGATCATTTATGACATGTCATAAATGAACAACTAGTTACTAACAACTAGAATAACCACTAAAAATATAAAAAGAAATGCAAAATAAATAAACAAAACCACATAAAAGATTACTTCTTCCAACGGCCTTAAAGCTTGAAATCAAACTGATTGTTAAATTCCTCAAATTGCCCAGGTAAGTCATAGACCTGGGCTGCATAATCATCAGAAAAATAGCCTTCAAGCTCGTTATGTCCTCCTGCTGATGAAAAGTAATTGCCCATAAGATCATTTGGCTCAAACACCTCATCATCAATATCTGAATCAACCACTTCACCCACCTTATAGAATGGGTTGCCCTTCCTTTCACCATCATCCACTGGAATAGGTTTACCATTATCATCCACAAACGGTAGCTTTCCCATCAATAATAAGCTTTTCAAGCTTACCAATTTTGTCAGCAATAGGAGTGTTTTCCATAGGCGATGGAGACGTAGTTTTGGAAGAACTAGAGATAACTTCAGGAGTATACGTAGTGCCAATCACAGGTTCCAAAACCGAATCTTGTTCCATAAGCACATCAAAACTGTTATTCAAATCAACAAGGTTGATATCATCCACCCAATTATTATTCTTACCTTGGTAAGTAGAACCTACATTAACCGTTGGAGAACCTGTATTCGATTGGACAAAAGGCTTAGACAATGCTCCTCCATTCTTTAGCTTAGTAACCGGCCTATAGTAATACGAAACTTTAGGCTTTTGAAAACGAATCCCATCAACCTGACGATTAGTACCGATTGAAGCTTACATTTTTCTTTCATCTTATAAGCTTCAACGAAACCCTCTTCATCAACCAACGATTTATCTTTCACAACCGGTTTCACTCTCTTAGGGCATCCATCATCATTGTGGTCAAATACTTTACAAGTCTCACATCTTGGCGGCTTCCACTCATATTCAATATCAATTTTTTCCAATGAATGACCTGAACCATTAGGGTAAGGGATCGCAACCACAAGAGAGTCAAGTAAGGCTTCCTTAGACGACACTTCCACAAGGGCCCTAGCATAGGAATTACGACCACACGACTTAAGGCACATCGTACTCGTGTACGAATCAAGCATGATAGGACGACCAATTTGCGTTGTAATCAAACTAAGACCAAGCTCAGAATACGCAACAATCGGAATATTATTGAGTTTATCCCAAACAGGAGATAAAGTTATATCGTCTTTTGTAAGTTTAGTATTCGGAGTCAAAATATTCAAAAAGATAGCCACCAATCGTATCAACCATGGACCTCCTTCCAATACTCTTTCCATACCCTCTTTGGTTTCAAATTGGAACAGAAAAAAACCATTATTAAGCATAACCCTTTATAAACCAAACTTCGCCCATGTATTTCTAACATAATTTTCAACTATCGGAAAAGCGAGTTTAAGATTGGTCATTAGGAATTGTGACATTAGCATAACCCTTTAAGAAAAGTATAGCAAATATAAGAAAAGTATACCATCGACCCACTATAATCAATTAAACAAATAAGAGTTTAAGATTGGTTATTAGGGAATCGTAATGTAGGTGAATCATATTTTGTCGCCCGAGAGAAAATTACTTAGGGTTTTTTTTAAGATGTATATTTTCTGCTTTTAGATTTGTAAAAGAATGAGTGGATTTTATTTTTTCACAAAACATAAAAAACGCGTTCATATGATACTATTTTATATTCTCAAGAAAACAAGGGGTTACCAAATAAACAAAGAAAACTAAAAAGTTGTGTTTTGTAATTTCTCTTGTTAAAGTAGGAAATGCAAATTTTATGTTTTGTAAAATTTGATGGGAAATATTGATTTGAACGCAATATATATCTTCCTTGTTTTGTAAAAAACATTTTATGAAAAAAGAGTGTTTCCTTTCAACTAAACGCACCCTTAAATTCTCAACTTGATATCTGTTAAACATTTTACATCGGTGCTAACTTGAAGCTCTAACATAATGTTAACAATACATCTGTTAGCTATGTAGCTTAATAAGCGAAAGAATAGTCTCTTTGAGCTTATTGCATGGCTGTGTTAATAGGCGGAAAATAGTCTTGTTACTGCGCATAATATTTCATCTTTTAGCAGGGCCGGATATTGTGCTGTGAAAAGTGATCAATTGCACAGAGCCCAATATCGTATAGGGGCCCCAAGTTTTAGCTCAATACGTATATATGGAGCCCAGCCCAGTCCAATGCAATAAATCTTGAACGTGTACTGATTTTTTCTTAGGCAATGCTCAATTTCCAAATAATTTAAAACAACAATTATGTTTTCCAACATTCTTTTATAATCAGTGATTCCATATATTATCTTTTACATTTATTATCTGATCAAGGCAATTCCTCCATAAAATTGTTGAAACTAAGGGGATGCTTGGTTGGGGGTAATAGGGGGTGGGGAATGGGAAAGGTAATAATTAAACATATCTGGTTAGGACTATGGAATGCAATCATTGTTTAGTATTGGGTAATGGAGCATTACCCAGTAAATTGGGATGTATGGTAATGATTACCCACCACCAGCCACAACCAGCAGCAGTCACCACCACCAGCACCACGACTAGCCACCACCATTAGCAGCCATCACCACCATCAGCAGCCACCTCCACCACCACCAGCAGCCACCACCACCACCAGCATCCACCACCACCACCACCATTAGCAGCCACCACCACTAGCAGCCACCGCCACCACCACCACCAACACCAGCCGCCACCACCACCACCACGAAAAGCAACCACCACCATTAGCCGCCACTACCACCACCAGCCACCACCACCACCACCACTTTGGAGGTTAATGTGTTTTTCTTTAATCAAGCATTATCAAAGATAATGATAATCTCCATTCCATTCTTTTGCATTCCTTTTCTCATTCCTCATTTTGAACCAAGTGCACCCTAAGTGTCTGGTTTCAACTTACAAATAGATTAATGTAGGGTTTAAGGCTTAAATATTCCAACTCATAACATAAATCAAGATATAACAACTTGGTCAATTGACGATTTTTGTATGTGTGAATGTGTGATGACATTATATAACAATTAGTTCTATTGTCGCTTATTGCTTAGTATTCGTTATCATCTAAGGAGAGTGATCATCTCAATCACACCAAGAACTGTCAGTAATGTAATTCAAAGATCTTTCATCTAAGGCTTGTAGGAGTTTTACCCATATAGTGGCACAAAGATTGGGCAGAAAATTTTGAACTTTTTTTTAACATAAAGTTTATATTGAAATAACTAGCATAATGATAGAAGAAACAAAGCAACCAAGAAGAATACTGTCTACAACCACACGAAACCATTGAAATACGGAAATAAAAGTGTTACTTTAATTTACCACCATTTTCTAATAAAAAAAGTTAAATATAGTGACACCTTCTGTGTGACACTAATAGGTCTATTGAAAACAATATTTTCCTTGTAGTGAAATTTAGTGTTATAGATTATGTGTTTAGCTCTTTAAGAAATGTCAGGGGCGGAGCCAGAAATTTCTATTAGGGGGGGCCGGAAATTTCGAGTTAGTAATAACATTTAATTTTATTTTTCTCGAACCAAGTGTATCACAAATTTTTGGTTCACTTCGTGAATAATTGTTAATCTTAGTTGTCCATATGGTAGGATAAAAGATAAAACAAGTTTCTTTTAGTGATTTTAATTCGCACATCCTCGTAATTTAAACATAGAATGTGAGTTGTAAAATATATTGAATGATAAATAAAACTAAATGCTTACAAACCGAGTGTTTTACAAAATATTTTCAACCTTCTCATCTTCATTCTTTCTCTTTCAAAATAACCCTCTAAACCATATTTCTCCAAAAAGTGGGTGTAGCACTTCTAAAAAATCAAGAATTTTTATAAGAAAATTACTCTTCATCAACCACAACCCAGTGGCGGATACAGAACTTTTTGGGTCGTGTGTGGCACGATTTTCGGCTTGCTTTGCTTCGCGAATAATTTTTTTATTTTAGTGGTTTATTGATTATGATAAAATTTGTCGGTTTTTGATGTTTTAGGTCTTGATCCGGGTAATTGAAACATAATACATATTGAAATTGAAAAAAAAAAAAAAAAAAACATTTAAATAGTAGATAAAATTAGATACTCACTACTGAAACTATAACCTTGTAGCAAATAAAAACATCTAAATGATTTAATACAAAATTAGTGCTATCTAGTTGATATGATTTGTTGACACTTTACTACATTCATTTTGAATTTAATATTAGTAAAACTAAGAGTATCGTACACCAATTCCCCATGCACTACCTCTATATACTGACAAAGTAAATTAACTACAATAAAAAAGCAAACAAGTACATTAACTACAATAAAAAAGTAAACAAGTATAACACTATTCATCTTCTTCTATGTTTCATCTTCATCAACCTTCGTATATGTTATTTTTTCTTAGAAAAATAAAACTCAACTAAGTTGTTTAGATCAGCCCCTGGTGCTGCAAGTGTTGGGGGTGGCTCATACCAAAATAGATTAAACATGGCATGAAATTCAAACTATTAGCCGGAGAAGTTAGGCCGGTTGGGGGTGGCTGAGCACCCGCTAGCCACCCCATTGGCTCCGCCCCTGAAATGTCATATATAATGATTCCTTAATTTTGTTATGTTGATGATTAGCCGATCAATGGTTGTGTTCCTTTTTTTGCCAGATATCAATGAGTGTGATCGAAAGGAGGATTTTCCATGCTATGGAACTTGTATTAATACTCCCGGGAATTACACATGCAAATGTAAAAAAGGGTATTCTGGTGATGGCAAGATTCAAAATGACTGTCGTCGTAAACCATTCAATGTGGTTGGACTCTCGATAGGTATTTATGGAGTACTAGTTACCTTGAATCCTGAAAATAGGTATTTAAAATAGCGAAACGACACAAATTTTTACGAACAATAAAAATAAAGTCTGCAATATCATATAGAGATGTAGAAAAGGAGTATTCATTGAATATTTCTTGAGTTTTATACAGAAAGTTTAACCATAGTCATAAGTACTATTGCTAACAAAACCCAATTAAACATAGGAGAACTACTCTATCTAGTATTTTCTATTGGCACACCTCATAAAAGCATACTTTTTTAGTAATGGAATATATTTCAAACATAATAATGAAACCAAGGATGTAATGTATATGTGCCCCTCATTACGTACATGTAGTTTTTATTTATATTTAGATTATGTATATAATTGCCTTTCAAAAAAGAATTCCCGTACAGGTATGGGGATTGGATTCCTAGCATTACTGACGGGATTATCAGCGTTGTACACTATAGCCAAGAAAAGAAAGATAGCCAAGCTACGAGAAAAATTCTATGAGCAAAATGGAGGTACGTTGTTGGAAGAGAAATTAAAAACCACAGGCGGTATGGGTGTCGGTTTCATGAAAGTTTTTCAATTTCAAGAGCTAAAAGAAGCGACGGAAAATTATGCGGAGAATAGAATTATTGGCAGAGGAGGTAATGGCATTGTTTACAGGGGAACTCTACCAGATAAGTGCGTGGTAGCAATCAAGAAGTCCCAAAGACTGGATCAAGGACAAAGGGAGCAATTTATAAATGAAATGGTAATTCTTACACAAATTCAACACCAAAATGTGGTCCAGCTTCTGGGATGTTGTTTGGAAACTGACGTCCCATTACTAGTTTATGAATTTGTCCCTAATGATACTCTTCATCATCACATTCATAATAGAAAAAGTGGGATGGGGAGATTGTCATGGGTAAATCGTTTAAGGATAGCACATGAATCAGCGGGTGCACTTGCTTATCTTCATACAAATGTTAGAATGACCATCATTCATAGAGATGTCAAGTCTACTAACATCTTGTTGGATGAAAATTACACCGCAAAAATTGCGGATTTTGGTGCCTCGAGGTTAGTCCCATTGGGTCATGATCAAGTCACTACGCTAGTTCAAGGGACCTTCGGATACTTGGATCCTGAGTATTTTCATACAGGTCAACTAACAGAAAAGAGTGATGTGTATAGCTTTGGAGTGGTTCTTGCTGAACTAATAACAGGACAAAGACCACTTAATATGGAAAGATGTCTTGAGGATAGAAATCTAGCAACATATTTTATCAAGGCAAAGAAGGAAGATCGATTGCATGAGCTTCTTGACCGACAAATGATAGAGGAGGCAACTGATGAGCAGCTAAAAGCAGCATGTGATCTGGTGTATAGATGCCTTAACCTATTAGGTGGGAATAGGCCTAGCATGAAAGAAGTGAGTATGGAGCTTGAATCGTTAAGGAAGCATGACAAACATCCTTGGATTCATCAAGAAAGCTACAATGAAACAAGAAACTTAATGGGTGAATGTGAAGAGACTGACCTTATTACAGTTCCTCTTGTAGAATACGGTTCTAGCAGTATCGGAACGGAAGGAATAATGTTGCAAGTACAAAACCCTCGTTGATAGCTTCAGGAATGAACCAACCTTTTGTGTACGTGTTATTAATTCCCTATTTCATGTTTCTAGTATCAAACAGTGTTGTTTGTGTGTGTAACTAGAGGTTCCAAGTACAAGATTTATATGTTTGGTAGAATAATTTCCATGCTTGTAAAAATCCTGGTTTAATATTTTCTTGTAAATCTGTGTTATAACTTTTTGTTTAGTATATTAAGGACAATTTGTAGCGCTCTTAGAGCTTTTTATGACACACATCTTCTACGTTTTGCACATACTACGTGTTAATTCACTAAAAAGGTATGCAATACAACATCATGTGTTGAGGTAACTCGTTCACGAGTAAAGAATGACGAAGTAGCTTGCAACGGAAATAACGAACATATATATGCCTACAGGCTACAGTACATGATCACGCGCTGCAAGTCCTATCGGATACAGTTAATTTCCTATTTATTTAATTTGGAGAAACAAAACACAAGAAGTTTCACAAAACTTTAATATATATATATATATATATATATATATATATATATATATATATATATAGGGGATAGCTTGACTACAATTTTTGTATCTAATTGGCTACAATCCTTTATAAAAAGTACACTAGCAATAAATCTTGGACCAACAGAAAAAAATCAGGACCCACAAAAAGAATCAGGGACCCACATTATATAACACAAAATTGTAGCCAATTAGCTACAATAAATTGTAGCTAATATATTCCCATATATATATATATATATATATATATATATATATATACATATATATATATAGGGGATCTTTATTTTGAGAACCCTGTTAAGTGCGAGAACTGCGAGAACCCCTTATGTACTCCTAGTAATGCATATTGTGCAACATATCAATGCAACATATCATTTTTGAATTATTAAACTATTTTATTTAATCCAAAAGGGTATAATAGTAAAAGTCAATTTTATATTATTTTTGATTTTTTAAATAAATTCGGTTTTTTTAAAAACAATCATTTTTTTTTTCTTGCTGAACATGCATGTTTTAGAACTGATTTTGTGCATATGTGTTTTTATTAATTAATTTTATTATTTTGGTTTTTGGAATAGTTTTTTCGACATACATGTTTTTCAAATGAAAAAGTGCATATGTGTTTTTAGATCATGTAAACTTATAACAACCAAGAACATAATGTTAAACACAAAGTTCGATATAGATTGAAATACAATTTATAATAAGAAATACATGAATAAAATTTATCTTTACACTTGTGCACTAACAATAATTAACGTAGACGGACATATGTGTTTGAAGTTTCTCATCATATTATTTTGAACATGTGTGCATGTCTTCCAAAAAACATACATGCACGCCTTCCAAGAACATATATGTATTTCCAGTATGTGTGCACGCCTTCAAAGAACAGTCACGGCTAAAAAAAATAATAGCCAAGATTAAATATTTTTAAAATAAAACTTAAAATAACATAACACGCATGGAGAAGCTTAAACTAACAAACACAAATAATCCAATCACAAAACATATATGTTTTATAATTTATACACAAAACATATATAATCCAATCACAAAATATATATGTTTTATAATTTATACACAAAACATATATGTTTTATACGTAAACATATATGTGCACCTAACGACTTCATGATCTCAACTACTTCAATGTGATTATCACTTAATCTTCAACTTCAATGGCAATAAAAATTTCAACTAAAAACGACACCATTGACCTGTTTTAAAATTAAACCACTTGAAACATATATGCATGATCTTTTTATGCAACCAATAAATGACGTAACAATACTATAATCACCCAAACTAGTATAACATATATGCACAATCTTTTCATATGAAAATATACTAAATTACATTAGCCAGGCTATAAATTATATCAAATGAAAAATGAAAAATAATTCTATTACTTGTCTTACTTTTTTGAGTCTCAAATGAAATATCATGAAAGGCAATTTTGCATTTAAGTGCTTATAAATCTGTTAAAACCCCCTTCATATTGCATTTCTATTGAGATGCCAACAATTTGGTTCATGATATTATTATAAGAAGTATTGATAGCAGTCAACGAAGAAAGTTAATATGACCGGTCAAAAAAAGTTAACGAAGAAAAAAAACTGCTTTTTTATTCGCCAACACCATGACCCAATCGACCCAATATCCGACCCGTTTGACCCGTCCTCCATCCAGCAACAGGAAACACCATCACCCATTAGACATGTTCTTTTAGTTTTTGCTAACCCAAAGCAACCCAAAAAGTATAAAATTTTACTCAGACAAACCAATAATTGAGAGTATGGGTTGTGATTCGCAGTACTAATTAAAACAAAAATGGTTTCTTTGACAGCGTTCAATATCACGAACCCAACAAATAATTTTTTTTATAGTATAGACAAGTATTACCTCCGATGATTATTCAAACTTTGTGTTTCACGGATAGATATCGCACAAGATGGATCATATTCGTCATCTTTTTACAGGGACATGACTATAAAAGAGATCGACAACATTCAAAATTCAACATATTCGATTACATATGCTCGAATTGGGTTGGAAAAGATGGGGTGGGGGTCGGCGGCTAGGGTTCTTGAGAAGATAGGAAGGAGAGATCCAAGTGAGAGAGATATAGTTATGAAAAAATTAAACACAGGTTTTTTGAGAAAAGGTTTTTAATGTGTGATCCTAATTTTATGGGATAATTAAATTCCTAATTATAAATATTGATTAGTTATTTTTAGAGATAAATACAAAATACCTAAATTGTCCTTACAAATTTGCATATATTGTCACAATCTTTTAGTTAATTACATTAATGGCACAATCAATCATAACCATTGATTAAACAATCTAACGGTTCAAAGGGAGTTCTCGCACTTAAGAGGGTTCTCAAAATAAAGATACACTATATATATATATATATATATATATATATATATATATATATATATATATATATATATATATATATATATATATATATATATATATATATATATATATATATATATATATATATATATATCTATATAGGGAAGGGATCGAGTGCGGATTACATTTTAAGTAGGGATGGTGCGGATAATATCACAGTAACATTCAAAAAAAATTAATTCAAAAAAATCTGAAAAAATTAAAAAAAAGAAAGAGGACAACAATTTATTAAGAATCGCTGAAAAAAAATTCAGAAAAAAAATCATTTTCATGGTTAAAAGGTACAATGATATTATGAATTTTGTTAATATCACCGTAATTATCAAGCTTTCTTAATATCACTACTAACTAAGGCTAGCAGTAGTTTCACTAAGGCTAGCAGTAGTTTCACTAAGGCTAGCAGTAGTTTCACTAAGGCTAGCAGTAGTTTCTAAACTAGCAGTGATATTAAAAAATCATTTTCATGGTTAAAAGGTACAATGATATTATGAATTTTGTTAATATCACCGTAATTATCAAGCTTTCTTAATATCACTACTAACTAAGGCTAGCAGTAGTTTCACTAAGGCTAGCAGTAGTTTCACTAAGGCTAGCAGTAGTTTCACTAAGGCTAGCAGTAGTTTCACTAAGGCTAGCAGTAGTTTCACTAAGGCTAGCAGTAGTTTCTAAACTAGCAGTGATATTAAGTTTTTTTCTAATATCAAAGTAACTTTTTAAGTAAAATTGTTAATATCCCAGTTACTTTTTACATGTTTTCTTAATATCAAAGTTAATTTTTTTAATATCACCGTAAGTTTTCTTAATATCGTAATAAAAAAGGCAGTGATATTAAGTAAAATTATTAATATCACAGTAGGACTCATAATATAGTTAATATCACGATAGAACTCATAATCAAAAAACAAAATTGCTCGAAAAATCGAAAAATTAAAAAATGAAAGAAGATAACAATAGTAACGATCCCTCAAAAGGAAAAAATTAAAAAAATCGTTTACATGGTCAATTGCTACCGTGAAATTAGCGCAGATCTTGACTTTTTACAAAAAGTCAAGATCAGATCTGGAATGGGCGGTCCAGATCCATCCGCACATCCGCACGAATTAAAAAAATCCGCACCTGATCCTCACTCTATATATATATATATATATATGAAAAAAAAACTTTAGTGAATTGAAATGAAAAAAAAATGAAAATTCGCCTTCAAAGATATCTTACAATAATAAATAAATTAATAAATTAAAAAAAAAAAAAAAACTTTTTGATTTAACTCTGCAAATATAGAATTTCATGGTACCTTCGTTTGGGACCAATGAGGAAAATAATCGATGTAATTGTCGATCAAGGCTTTTGAGGGTCTTCTCAAGACGACAACATCACAAAGTGTCCACTAGTTAGTTGAAATATCAAAACTAAAATTTGAAAGCAAACAAGATAAGGTTCTTGATAGATATTCGTTTGGGATCAATAAAAAATATTTGGTGTTTTTCTCACGACTATTGAGAGTCTCCTCTAGAGGACAAGATGATAACTAAAACTTAGTCGTAACACAAGTTAGCTCTGTCAAAACAAAAGTAGCTAGAACAAATCAAAGACCAAAAAAAAAAAAAAAAAAATCACCATCATGAATCTTTTATATAATAAAAGAAATTACATCATTTCGGAGTGATTTTGTCAATTTATTCTTATTGAAAAAAACAATTGGGTCAATAGGAGATGTCGATTTCGCCACGTAAGCAAAATCGTGTGATGTAATTAGTTAATAAAAGTCAAAATTAAATTGATTTTGGTCAACCTTTTATTAATTTGGTGGAAAAATTTAGTTGAGAAGAAAAACAACTAAAAACATAGGTGTCAAATATGTGAAAACAAAAACTTAAAAAAAAAAGGTAATTAATAAAACTTTTGTGGTTAAATTTTTAAAAATTGTATAGAGTTAAGTGAAATATTATAATTTTCCATGTTTTTTAATAACTTTACCCTCTTATACTTTATACCCTCTATACTTTATAACTTAAAAATATAATATATGATGTTGTTTTAAAACTCCAACATATAAATATACATAAGATTATAAATATCATTTTTCTTTACTATATATGTTTACTAAGGACTCATTTATTTCATATTAAAAGTATGACAAATGTGGACACGAATTTGAATATTAAATACCGCTAAATTATTGAAAACGGGAATATAATTATCAAATTGTAAGAACGAACTAGTGTAATATGAACGTGATTGTACTTACAATAACTACTCATGTAATTTTTATTTATTTATATAAGGATATGTAGAAAAACATTTTTTAAAAACTTTAAGGAGTATATTTAAATTTCATCAACGTTTATTATGTGCAACTAAACTCGCATCTTGTGTACATCATAATATCAGTAGTGAAATTTAAATAGGAACATCAACAACTATATCAGCTAAATATAGTTGAATTTTGAGTTATCTAACAAAATTTTTTACAAAATTTGATTATACAAAATTCTAATGGATATTAATAGATAATGAAAAACTCGTGTATAAGTATATAATTATATGTAATTACTTTTAAAAACACAATATTCAGCATTGATACAAATTAGTTTTTTTTTATCAAAATCCTGTCACTACAACAATCGTGGCTTTCGCAGGGGAAATATCAGGGCTTTCGCCGGGGACAAGTCCCCTGCGAAACCTTTCCCCGGGGACATGTCCCCGGCGAAAGTCCCCCGGTAATACCCTCTCGGGAAAACTTTCCCCGGGGACTAGTTATCACTTTTTCCGGGAACATGTGAGTCCCACAGCCATTTGTCACCGGTCAAACATGTCCGGCGTGGCATCTGTTTTTGCCAATTGTTTTTCAATATTAGTTTAGTTACCTAATTACATTATTAGTCCGACATGGCACTCTTTTTGCCGGGGACATGTCCTCGGGGAATTTGAATACCACTGTTGAGCTAATCCTTTTCGCCGGGGACTTGTCCATTGCAAAAACTGCATGCTACTGTTGTGTTTCTTTTTTTGCCGGGGACGTGTCCCCGGTGAAAGTAGTAATATGAAATTAGCTTTTAACCTTTCGCCGGGGACATGTCCCCGGGAAAAGTATCTGACTCATTTTGCAGAAAATTGCTGCAAAACAGGTAATTTCCATATTTTTTCCGGAAATTTTTCAGAAAAAATCTGCAATGTCACAACCCTTTTTATGCTACAACAACACAAATTCGCTAAACATAATATCATATATACCCATCAATCGCTAATATAGCTATTTGTTTCCAAAAACGTCAAAACGGTTCCTAAACCGTTAACGCATGATCATCTACAAAACTATACATAAGCTATCTATCCGCAAATGGTCCAAAACTATACGTATAATCCATTTACGGGAATCCTAGCACATAATGCACATAAACGACATAATAATCCATGTTATTCTCTACAAACATATCCAAAACGTGTTAAACTAACGTAAATCGGCATCTCAAACCCCACTACCCCCACTCCCGTCCCCGGTATCTCTAGACTCACCGGATGGAGTAGCACCAGATCCCGACCCACCCTCTGGAGTAGCACCAGATCTCGACCCACCTGGTGGAGTAGCACTTGATCCCGGGGTGGACTATAGTCGCTCCTGCCAACCCGGGAATGACCTCACAAACTCCATGACCTGCTCCATCTGAGTCCTCTGTGTAGTGAGCTCCTCGGTCTGTTTCTGCACTGTTTCCCGTAGTGAGGACACGTCCGCTTCATCACGAGGTCGGGAGGCGCTAAAGGTCTTCTTCACTCCACCGCCGGGTATGACCTGACCTACACCAGTAATATGACCGCGCTTCTTACCACCAATCACGGTACGTAGAATCTCGCGGTCAGTCATGCGGGTCCCATCGGAGGTGTTCTCTTCCCGCATCCGTATCATCTCGTTATGTTTAGTTACAAAAAAAAAACAAGAAAAGTAATATCATCTCGTTCTGTTTACTTACATATCTAGTCTCAGATAACGGGGACTCAAAGATATCGCCCCTCATATGGTTCCGACGGTAAAGCTCTATCAAGTCTTCTCCAACCGCCGCCTCAGTCTCGCTGCTCAACTGTTTAGAAATAAAATCAATAACGACACACCCAACACCATGTATATATATAAATAAAATGATTAAATAGTTTCTTACAAAGTTATGGCGAATAGCAGCTAACAACTGAGATCCGTGAAGGCTAGAACTCGTGTTCGCCATGCGGTTTTGTCGGTTGACCTCTGATATCTTCTGCTTCTTGGGGTTTGTCCAAAGCTTAACCTGCGTATTTTAAATTATAAAAACTATTATATAAATGAATTATTATTATTATTATTATTATTATTATTATTATTATTATTATTATTATTATTATTATTATTATTATTATAATAATAATAATAATAATAATAATAATAATAATAATAATAATAATAATAATAATAATAACAACAATGATAATGATAATGATAATTATTATTATTATAAAGTGTCGATCCAGAAATTTACCAACGTATCCCAATCCTCTTGCGTCTTGTTCGATGGACGATGTCTTTTGATCTCCTCAATTTTCTCCACCCCACCGCTCGTAATTTATCTTTTTGTATCTATATTTGTTGTCATCGTATCGTTTTTGGAGATAAGACTCGATACTGTCAACAATCTTGTCTCCATTCGGGCCAGCAATGCGTGGGTCGAGATCAAAGTAGTGCTGCAATAAAATATAAATAAAAAATATACAAATTTAAATAAACAAACAAGTTTGAATAAATAAACACAATAATTAAAAAAATAAAGGTTAAAAAAACTTACGTGTAGATGCTCATGGATGTGGGCCTTGGCCGTTTCGGGAACCTTAGCCCATGAATCGCAAAACATGGGAATCGAGTCCCGTAACACCTCCCTAACATAGTTGGAGAACCAAGAAGCGTGAGGGCCCACGTGTGTATAAAACCCTCCCTGTTGACCGAAAATCGATCGACACAGGACGACGATCCAGTGTCACCCTCGCCTTGAGTGCCGTGTTCTTAGTGGGACCACGCACCACCTTCCCGCCTTTCCCAATTTTGGCGTTTGGGTTGGCAGCTTTGGATTTAGAGCCTACAAGTAATCAAATTCAAGTGATGATGACATAAAATAACAAGTTATCAATTTAAAATAACATGTAATCAAATACAGTTTAGTTAAAAATAATTCAGAAATTCTTACGCTAGCAATTGGTGCCTATCCTCCTCGAGGGACCACGAGGTGGCGAATTATCTCAATCGCCACCTTGAGACCTAGCTACAACATCTGCCATCTGTTAAACGAACATAGAAATTAGTGAAGAAACATATATATAATTAAATAAATAAATAAATAATTAAATAAATAAATAAACAAATAAATAAACACATTTAACAGTATACATCAACAAGATAATTATAATAAATAAATAAACAAACACATAAACACATTTAACCACTCGATAACAATTTCATTCAAATAATTAAGCGTTGTTCTAAAAATTACAATTTGAGATTAATCTCCCACATCATCAACATAAAATTCAACATTATTAGTACTGCCATCTTCATCATCTTCATTCTTGTGGTTATCATCATCATCATATGCTAAATCATGAGGAACGTGATCATCATAATCAATATCATCTTCGTCTTCCACAATAGTGATAATTGGTGGTGGTGCCTCAACTTCCGCTGGTTGAACATCTATATTTATAATGTTATAATCCAATTGATCCAACTCAGCAGAAAGTGTGATATGTGATGAGTTGTTATCATATACAACATCCTGATTGTCTTCTACCACTATGATATCTGGGTTCCAAATCTTTCGATGATAAGAATCTTGGACGGCCTTCCAATTACCATGTTTACCCGGGAAATCAAGGTAAAAGACTTGTGTTGCTTGCGTTGCAAGAATGAATGGTTCATTTTGAAACGATACACGATCGGTCATAATTTGCGTAATGTTGTTTCTATAGGTACAACGTTTTACGCGATTACTGTTATTAGTGTCGAACCATTTGACTTTGAACAACACAACATTGAATGAAATATTAGTGTCGAGAATTTCTTCAAGCTGGCCATAATGCATTCCTCCATCAGGGTTAGGAGTTGAAATTCCGTTGTTTTGAGTTGAACGACGTAAATCACGGTCGTGTACGATAAACTTCACACCGTTGACTACGCAAGAGTTGACTGAGACTGCAGTACATGATGGTCCACAAGCCAAAGCGAATAACTCGGCGGTACAACTTGGGTCCTTCTTTACTTTTAATTCACGAATCTATAAAAAAGTTAAGAATAGATAGAGATGAGTAATAGTCGTTATTTTACAGGGTAATACATACAATAAGTCTACCTTCATCTCAAACCAGCGAGGAAATCCTTCTTGCAAGTCACTGCCAGGAAAAGCCCTGTAAATGTTCATGATATTAGAATAAGTCGTCGAATAACAACTTACGTAAAACAAAATTTGAAATAAAACGCGTACCTCTTGTACTCGTTCATGCACGGGTCGATTTCATGACTTTTGTGTAGTACGTACCATACTACTTGCTTCATTGTGTCTCCTTGAAACCAAACTAATGATAGATTACCATTCTTTATGCAGACTGATCGAAACACCTCAAATCGACTTGTTGGGCTTGGACCGTCCTCATTCCGGTCAGGACGATTAAATCTCGTCTCAACACCCAGAAAATAATGCGAACAGAAAGTTAATGCTTCATCAGCAATATAACCCTCCGCTATTGAACCTTCAGGCTTAGCTTTATTTCTGACATAATTTTTGAGCTTTTTCATGTATCTTTCAAATGGATACATCCACCTCATGTAAACAGGACCGCCTTCAATAGCCTCTTCCGGTAGATGCATAACCAAGTGAATCATAATGTCAAAAAAAGCTGGAGGATATATTTGCTCGACACTACACAAAATATTGATCAGTTGTTCTCTAGCTTTCTACATGTCATCCACCATCAAAGTTCGAGCGCATATTTGTTTGAAGAATGAACAAAGCTCGATTATAGGTGTTGCGGTGGTTTGGTCCTGCAAGTAATTTTGAAGTCCAATAGGAAGCAACCGTTGCATCATTATGTGACAGTCATGAGCCTTCAAGCCTGTTATGTTGCTATCGTTGTCGGTCACTTTATGCTTGAAGTTAGATCCAAACCCATCAGGTAGTTTAACACCTTTGATGAATTAAGAAAAATAATCAGGATATTAGAATAAGTTGTCGAAATGAATACGCGAATTAATTCGAACAAAGAAATTTTCAAATAAAACGCGTACCTTTAATGAATTGACAAAAAGGTTTTCTTTCTTCGGTTGTGAAAGTGTACGTAGGATGAGGTTTAGAGCACTTCCCGTTTCCTATGTTGACGAGCCACAAGTCAAGCGAATATTCAAATTTTGTAAGTCTTGTCTTGCCTTGTTGGTGTCTTTTGATTTTCATTCATTAACAAAGTACCCAACACACTCTCACACACATTTTTTTCGATATGCATGACATCTAAATTGTGTTTTAGTGTAAGAAAAGACCAATACTCTAGCTCGTAGAAAACAGATTTTTTGTCCAATTCAATTCGCGATCAGGATCACGTTTTTTTTTCGCACCCCATATCTTGGATGTTTCCCCGGGAGACGTTTAGGCAATCTTCTTAGTTGATCCAAGATTTCATCACTGGTAAATTTTCTAGGAGGGTCTGTATTATCTACCTCTGTATAGAATGCCCTTCTGTTCTTCCGCCATTTATTGGTCGTGCTTAAGAATCTTCTGTGACCAACATAAGCGGTTTTGTTTAACACGCGCATAGCTGGAATGTCTACATTACATGTCGGACATGCCTTGTAACCTTGCCCACTCCACCCAGACAAACTACTCCAGCGGGAAAGTCATTGATAGTCCATAAAGCGCTTTCATACGAATTCGGTGCCATAAAGCATCCTTAGTCATGACTCCATATTTCCATAAAGTCTTTAGGTCATCAATCAAAGGCCTCAGGTAAATATCAATATCCTTCCCTGGTGATTTGGGGCCCGGAATTAACAATGATAACATAAGAGAAGTCTCTCTCATACATATCCAGGGAGGCGTATTGTATGTGGTTAATATGACCGCCACATCTGTATGACTGACTAAGGTTGCAGACGGATTGAAACCATCGCACCAACCCTAACCGGATGTTTGTTTTTTCTTTAGCAAATTCCTTCGAATACTTGATGTCAAATTTCTTCCATGCTTGACCATCAACCGGGTGTTGCATCTTACCGTTCTCCCTAGACTGCCCAGACGCATGCCAAGTCATATGTTTTGCATTGTGTTTAGACTTGTACAAACATTGTAGTCTAGGAATGATAGGAAAGTAACGCAACACCTTGTTAGGCACTTTCTTCCCTAGTGTGTTCTTTTCTTTCCATCTACTAGCGCCGCAGATCGGACAAGTCTGCAAATCTTCGTTACCCACCACCCGATATAAAAAGCAATCATTTACACAAGCATGTATCGATTCATATCCTAACCCGATAGTTTTAAATGTCTTCTTTATTTCATAGTATGACGATGGCATGTTGTATCCTAGAACGGGCGGGAAAACTTCCTTGAATAAAGTTAGGAACTCATTAAATGTGGGGTCACTCACTTTACCTTTGACCTTGATGTGCGTAATCTTTGCCATAAAGTCTAATGAAGACATTGACTCACATCTTGGGTATAGTTTTTCGTTGGCAGTGGCAAGTAACTCTTCATACTCATTACGTTGAGGAAGCGCGCCGTTACTTGTCTCGCCAATATTTCCTTGATTTGGATCAATATCATGAAGGAACTCAGCCATGTCACTAATCCCAGGGTGTCTTGTGTTGTGTACGCATCGTTGGGCATCCGGCTCACCATGATTATACCATTTCGTATAACTATGGTCCCATCCATTTGCGTGTATGTGGTCAAACAAATATTCGTGCTTTATCCAGGGTAGGTTTAAACAACGAGCATAGGGACATTTTATATTCCCATCAATATTCACTAAGGGCTTGCAATACTCGCAGAAAGCTTTAAGACCAACTAAAAATTCCCTACTGGTACGTGCTAGTGAGACCTAACTTTTATCAGTTGGCATAACTGCGTTTTAATGAACCAACAAATAATTAAATAGACTTAAAATGTTCACAAAAAATCTACACGTAAACACATAAAGGTGGAATTACCAGTTGTGTGTTTTGTTCACCTAATCAAACTATGGAAGACAATCCTAACCCACTCTTTGAATGTTTCGTCTCATATATGAATGCGTATAATTGAATTTACTATTTGAGAAAATTTCGGCAGCATTTCCCCTTAACTCCCCAAATATGTGCATTAAAGACATATTCGTAGGAGTAAACGGGAAACACTGTCGAAATTTTCACAAATAGTAAATCAATTATACGCATTTATATCTTAAATGAGACAAAAACATTCAAAAAGCAGTCTCAAACAGGGGACTTTCCGAAATTAATTTCGGACGGGTTTTCTATGGGATGATTAACTTCAGACGGGGACTTTAAGAAATTAATCACTAAAGTCCTAAAAGCATTTACAACAGTTCAACACAATCAAATACCATACAATACTAACATATTCGCATTGTCAATTTCGGATTATATATCACAAGACTCAATTTTCCGGCTTATTTGGAGACTTGTGAGCTTATAAAATTTTATTATATCATAATATACTTATATAAGCCCACAAGTCTCCATATAAGCCGGAAAATTGAGCAACTTAGCAAAACTACACGTTTCGTATTTTGGTCATTTCACGTGTATTAACAACAAACATTAACAAAGTTAGACAAAAAACATACCGATTGTGGTATTGGCTCTCGGCTAGCTGGTCTCGGCTCTCGGCTGGTCTCGACAGTAAAAAAAAACAAATTTATTAATAAAAAAAATAAAAAAAAGGTTCTGATGTGTCTGCTGTAGCAGCAGGCAAGGCTGCACAAGGGAGTTTTCTACTCTATCAAAAGTGCTTAAGAAAAAATTTTAAAATTAAAAAAAAATGGGGTTCAACAGATCACCAACCCAACTCTAATTGTGCCAATTTTCTAGTGATTAGAGCTTAAAATGAATCCATGGAAAATAAAAAATAAGAGATGTTTGGGCATGTTTTGTGTAGTTACTCAGGCACTTTGCACAATCCTTTTGACTTTGTGTTAAAAGCTATTAATTGACTTAGATGAACTTTGTAAGAAGCTGAATGACCAAAGATGATGTACCAAGCTGTTATAAAACCTAAGAAAGCTAGGAAATCTACTTGTGTAACCATGAGCATGACTGTCCAACTGCTAACCAAACGCACCCTTTCGGGGATGAAAAATAAGCAATCCAAACACCCCTTTAGTGCAGAAAATAAGCAAACCCAAACACCCCTTTTTCGGCTGATGTTTGGACAGCATAAACCAAGCAACCAGGGGTCTTTCAAGCAATCCAAACACCCCTGAAACAGCCCACCAAGGGTCTTTCAAGCTCAAAATTAAGCTAGTAAATCCACTCTAGAATCCTAACTAACGCCAAATATGTAAACTTCATACACCTAAGATTAAGAAAAGGCAATGGGATTCTAATTTAGAAGCTTATGTGAGCTTTAAAATGCTGCAGAAACAGATCGTTTGGGACTGATATGGGCTGCTGATGCAGTCTAAAACAGGCCGTTTGTACTTGATTTTAGAGACGTAAAAATCAAATAAGCACTTATGTGCTTATTTTCACATAAGCAGAAACCAAAACACCCCTTTAAGTGTTTATTTATAAGTACAACCCCCCCCCCCCCCCCCCCCCCCCCCCCCCCCCCCCCCCCTTTTTCCCCCTGTACTGCAGTCCCACAGCAGCAACGGGTCGAACCCAGGTCCCACAAACGCAATGTAGTTCCAAAACAGCAATGTACGTAGTATTTTTTCTGTTTTTGTTGAAAAGGTGAATTTTTATAAACAGCAATGTATGTAGCTCCAAGCTTATATACAAGTTAATAATTATAAACTATAAACACAAATTAATAACTATAAACTTTCGCCGGGAACATGTCCCCGATACAAACATAAACACAAAAAAATACCTCGATTGTTGGGTCTCGAGAGCACGTGCGTTGTGGTCTCGGCTTCACTTCTCGGCTTCGGGTATCGGCTTCTCAGCAGCAGCTATATATACCAAAAAACAAAATTAACAAAAAAATTAATAAAAATCAAAACAATTAACACAAAACTTATAAATTTATAAACAATTGACAAAAATTATAAACAATTAAAAAGAAATTACAAAAATTAAAAATATGTTTAACTAATTAAAAAAAATACCAGTTAGAGAGGAGAGAAGGAAATGGTATCAGTTGAGAGTAAGAAATGAGAAGAGAAGAGAAAGAATCAAATTTTGAGAGAGATTGAGGATAAAATCATTTTATTGAGAGGAGAGAAGGATATTGTGCACAGTGGTGCGCGTGTAGTGGTGGTGGAGGTCGTGCTGTGGTGGAGCAGTGGTGCTGGAGGTGGTCTTTGTGGTGAGCTGTGGTGGAGCAGTTAACCAAGGAAGAAGAAGAACACGACTTTCGTTTTGTTTTTTTTTTGTTTTGTGTTTTTTTTCCCTAACTATGACCAGATCTGTCAATTATTTAGGTTAATATTTGCTTTCTACTTTTGCCAGGGACATGTCCCCAGCGAAACTATTCTTTGTCTTCTAGTGACACTTTTGGCGAGGACATGTCCCCAGGGAAAGTAATGGCAGGATAAAGTAAAAGAAAGGAGGGAAAATGAAAATTTTCGGCAAACCTTTCCCAGGGGACACGTCCCCGGGAAAAGGTATAATTATTCAATTTTCTTTTTAAAAAAAATCTTTATTATCATTTTAAATAATTAAAATTAATAATAAATCAATTTAAATTTAACCTAAAAATTATAATATTGTTTTAATTACTTTTAACCTAGGTTGCACGGACACGGCGATACGGCAAAGTCTAAAAATATATTACACGGACACAGCGTTGACACGGAATTTATATATAAATGTTTTATAGGTATTTATATACTTTATATACGTATACGTATCATGTTAAACGACCAAGTATAGGTGCTATGGTATATACGTATCATGTTAAACGACCAAGTACAGGTGCTATGGTATACGTATCATGTTAAACGGCCGGGTATAGGTGCTATGGTATACGTATTATGTTAAACGACCAATTATAGGTGCTATGGTATACGTATCATGTTAAACAACCAATTATAGGTGCTATGGTATACGTATCATGTTAAACGACCAAGTATAGGTGCAATAGTATACGTATCATGTTAAACGGCCGAGTATAGGTGCTATGGTATACGTATCATGTTAAACGACCAATTATAGGTGCTATGGTATACGTATCATGTTAAACGACCAAGTATATGTGCTATGGTATACGTATCATGTTAAACAGCCGAGTATAGGTGCTATGGTATACGTATCATGTTAAACGACCAATTATAGGTGCTATGGTATACGTATCATGTTAAACGACCAAGTATAGGTGCTATTATATACGTATCATGTTAAACGACCAAGTATAGGTGCTATGGTATACGTATCATGTTAAACGGCCGGGTATTGGTGCTATGGTATACGTATCATGTTAAACGACCAAGTATAGGTGCTATTGTGTACGTATCATGTTAAACGACCAATTATAGGTGCCATGGTATACGTATCATGTTAAACGGACGAGTATAGGTGCTATGGTATACGTATCATGTTAAACGACCAATTATAGGTGCTATGGTATACGTATCATGTTAAACGACCAAGTATAGGTGCTACGGTATACGAATCATGTTAAACGACCAAGTATAGGTGCTATGGTATACGTATCATGTAAAACAACCAATTATAGGTGCTATGGTATACGTATCATGTTAAACGACTAATTATAGGTGCTATGGTATACCTATCATGTTAAACGGCCGAGTATAGGTGCTATGGTATAAGTATCATGTTAAACGGCCGAGTATAGGTGCTATGGTATACGTATCATGTTAAACGACCAATTATAGGTGCTATGGTATACGTATCATGTTAAACGACCAAGTATATGTGCTATTGTATACGTATCATGTTAAACGACCAAGTATAGGTGCTATGATATATGTATCATGTTAAACGGCCGAGTATAGGTGTTATGGTAAATGTATCATGTTAAACGACCAATTATAGGTGCTATGGTATACGTATTGTAACACCCCGACCCGACAAGGGTAAAGATATCACAATACGGTTTCATATCAGAACTTTAACTAATGTACAAAAGCGGAAGCCTATACAAAAACTTACAAAAGATAGTATAAATAACTTAATATTCAAATAAATCTAAGATCTCTATGGTCAAATCTTGCTCTCGTCTCTACTCTCAAACCCAGATCAGCTATCCCATAAGCTCATCTTGAATGCTTTATACCTGCCGCATGAAAAGAAAAGTGCGGTTGAGCTTACAAAGCCCAGTGAACGGATATAACGAAACAAAAGCTAAACAAAACAAATATACGAATAACGAAAATCAAAATAAAATAATGAGAGATCTTTAGGATTCTGCGGAAGCACAAATATACAGAAATCCAAACAACCATAACAGTTTAACATCACAGAGCACATCAATGACACAAACACGAACATATCAGAACAACCAAACACATTGCATACCAAAATAACAGATTACGTATAAGCCAAACGAAATGTCTAGAGACTAACTGAAAACACTTCTAAACAAATAAACATGGCATTCATACAAATCAATTAATCAACATTTAATACACTTAATGCAATATAGTAGCGGCGGAAATGGCGGACAATATAGCTAAACCAGTTCTCATATCAAATCCTAACCTTAGCAGAGTTTAACATGGCAGTCACATATGCGACAGATAATTAACCTTCAAAATACTCGATTATACACTAGCACATTAATCTCGCAGATCAACACATTCACGTAATGATAACAAATCATAATATCAGATATACGAATCATATTTTAACGTATTAATCCTGTCCTAGCATGGCAACTAATAATCACTTAAACAAATACGTCATAAGCACATTCTCTAACATATCATCTCAGAATACAAAATATAAACACTCGAAATACCGAATCATACGAGAATACTTAACACGTAAGTAACAGATAAAGATTTAGTCAACTACCACGAGCCGAAACATATCGGATATAACATATCATAAGTAACCATTGTATTCGGACGGGTGACCTCGGAATACCATATATAATATGAGGGGAGACCTCAAGTAACCAATGGAGTAGCTAGCTCCCAGAATTTGTGAAGACGCGTATTGCACACGACATCATTCACCGAAAACATATCGATAACAGATAACAGATCTAGGATGCATCCATACGCCCCAACAGACAGATAGTGGCCATATAATATATAGCGAGCTCATAAACAGATAACAGAAAGGGACGTGGCGAACATCACTCTATGCCCTAGAGTCATGTCGAGAGGTGCATCACGACATGGACATGGAACCCCCATGACTAGTTATTATTTGGCTCGGGTGTCAAACTAAACTTAGGTCAAACAGGTTGTCATAAATGACACAGATCATAATTCATCATAAAGGTCACAAATAACTTATCAGATAGTTCATATCATAAGGTTCATATTCAGATATTCAGAAATCATAAATTCATGTCATAGTGGCATGTCATATATTCATAAGCAGAAGTTCATATTCAGAAGTTCATAATCAACCATAGCAAAGTTGAACAGATGTGCATATCAAAATCTTCCTAACATAAGTTCACATCAGATATTGCATAGTTCACTAGAACATAAATTCAGATAAGTAACAGATCAAACATTCAAGAAAAAGGGTTCATAGCAATGGCATTGGGAATCCTAATAAGTGAAATAGAAAAACGAACGAAAAGAACATCATACGGAACCTTTACTAAAAAGGTCAGAATATCTGTACGATAACACAAGTGTCTTAAAGTAAGACAGAATATCCGTACCTTAAAGCAAATGAGAGGAAAACAAACGAATGTAGGAATATGAAGATGTAACGTCGCGTCTCCTCCAACGAATCTACACGGATTATGATTTATTTAATACTTATTAGTATAACGGATCAATCTCATTAATACTTTTAAAGTTGTCAGATTATTCTCATTTTTAGTGACGGACAGAATTACAATGTTTTAGAGTCTTAATCATTAATTCTCCAACTTCCTATTTAGATTCTAGGGTTTCCCCTACTCTTTAAATATTACTAAATACGCATTAAATTCACATATTACTTCTTTTAATGATTTCTACTTTGACCCAGAACGTATATGAAAACAAACCGAAGTTACCTCAAAACTCATGCATGTCCTTACGTAATTTATTTACACATGTCGACCCATAATTACTCAGAATTACATATTACACCCTTAACATCTTTAATTATACGACCTAACCTTATATTATCAGATTTTACACTTTTAGCCCAAAGGTTTTAGAATTTACAAAACATACCCCTTTAAGTTGATAACAATTCGAATGGCCCTTTAAATATCCAAAATTACACGTTTAACCCCCATACTTATTTTTATACGTTTAGTACCTACATTTTACTGTTTACAAAAATAACCTTTAAGTTTCATAATTTACAAAACCAACCCAAAACTTTTATGCCAAAACCGAATAATGCATAATTCAAGTACAAACCCTAAACCTAGATGTAACCCATCATTTATTCATCATTACTACTGCATTAATGACCCTTAATGATAACAAGAAAACCCTAGTTTTTATAAACCCTAATCGTTCCTTTATAAATCTTTCCTTTTTCCATGCTTAATCGAACAATAAAACTCAAGACAATTCACACAAGCTTCGAATTCATAAATATGTATTTTATTCAGGTCTTATAACATGTAATAGCTTCTGGAAAAATCAAATCATGGTCTTAAAATTATCATAAGCTCATTCGCTAGTTTATTTGTTTTAGGGTTTTAATCCAAAACAATTTCGTGTGACTTGTTAATTATGCATGGCCAATTTTTACAGGTTCTATATGACTTGTAGGACTGAATGTAACATTAGAAACATACCCTCGATGAGCTTTGGTCGTTAGAACAAAAGAAACCAAAAACTTCCAATCGGCGAAACCCTAAATTGACCCCAAAACTAATCACGATCAAACCAGCTGCTTAGGACCTCGAACACTATTTTTCCCACCTTCTTTACCTTAAATCTTCTCCAAGAAAAATGGTCTCAAGCTCTGGAAACTGGAAATCGATTTGTGGAGGGTTTTTAGGTCGGTTTTAGGGTTAATCGGTTATTAGGGATTAAACTAAACCGTATAATGTATTTATATAGGGTTTACTATTTTTCTTGTGGGCTTTATAATGTATTGGACTTAAAATAAATGGACTCTTAATTTCATAAATTTATATTGGGCTTTTATTAATTAAATTCTTTTATAAAACAAATTAAATATATACGGCTAATTAATTAAAATACAAAACGAATTTTATAAAATCATAAACTATAAAATTACCTTTTACAAAGCGTTTAATATTTATTTAGATCATGTGTGATATTTCTTAAAAATTTTCTGAATTTACATAGCTTATTTGGTATTCTTTAAATTAGTTATTCATACTTTTGATCATAAGGGTATTTTGGTCTTTTTGTGAATTTTAGAAATTCAGGTATTACAATTTCTTCCCCTCTAAAAGAAAATTTCGTCCTCGAAATTGAACAAGGCGGAACAGAACAGAAAACGATTCGGATTTCGGAATTTCTAGGAATATAACAAACGTTAATCTTATCTCGGAACAAATGGATTTCTTATCAGAATATTTTAACTCATACTTATTCAGAAATTAAATCAATAGTCAAATACTTATAATAGATAATTATATACTTATCAAGTAATGGCGGAGAACAGATGCGACGCAGAAGATCAAATGACAAATTCTGACTTATTCAGATATCTAATGATGAGGACATCATATGCATAGACGAAATAAATCCTATCGGCCTCAATAGTCGCAGAAATATGTGGAGACATATAAGCTTAAGGTGGTCATAGCAATCTATAGGTTCGTACAGATCATAACAACTTCGGATTCCAAACGTACAAAACTTATACGTAACAAATATCGACGAAATCTCACGAATAGGTACGGAATTTAAACGAACATGAGAAGCACCAAATAACAGATACAAGTCAAAGTCCTATCACACATCAACTACAGGCATTTCCCAGACGTCGTATACCTTCAATAAGTTCAGATTATGTGATCTCGGTATTATTACGTTGATCAGGCGTCATAATACTTGCATCACATAACAAGTTCTTATTGTCACTATATTCGGTCTCGGGTCATGACAAAACACATAACTAATATCATAACAAAACATACTACATAAAGATAACATACAGATAGCAAGTAACATACTATAACAAACCATATACACATTCATGCAGCATATAACGCATCAGACAACTTACCATATTACCGAACAAACGATGCTACCAACTTACATAAAACGGCTCCACATGACTCATTACTGACGATCCAGAAAGAAAAGCTGAGATATACCAGAATGCTAAACGATAAAACTTCACGATTCACACCGAGTTCCGAACAAATCAGAGAAAAGAAATACGGATCAGAATCACTTAGCAGAATATCAAACCGTCTTGAAACGCATGACAAACGAATCAGAGTGACATAAGTCGCGCCCAAATCATATGAAGTAGATGAATCTTCTCAGCCACCGGTTGAATCTTGTCTCCGTCTCTTGCGCCTTTGGTTGGTCCATCCAACTTCCTCCAACAACATCCGGATGTCTCCGACAACGGCGGTCGAGTGTGGCTTCGCTTCACGAACCTCTCCAACAGGAACCGTCGCAGCAGGGTCGGCACCATCTTCTTCGGTTCCACGGGTAGTCTCCATCTAACGATCGACAAACGGACGAGCGAAAACAAAATAACAAAATTCGATGCGAACAAAGGAGGGCCAATTCAGGGAAGGCAAAAGGATATCGAAGTCAAATCTGAACGACCATCAAAAGGAATCGAAAAATATCTGAACAGACGGAAACCTAATGTCTACCCACTTCTCACAGGTCATAGCCTAAGCTCTAAGGGTCCTAAAACCTAGAGCTCTGATACCATAAATTGTAACACCCGAACCCGACAAGGGTAAAGATATCACAATACGGTTTCATATCAGAACTTTAACTAATGTACAAAAGCGGAAGCCTATACAAAAACTTACAAAAGATAGTATAAATAACTTAATATTCAAATAAATCTAAGATCTCTATGGTCAAATCTTGCTCTCGTCTCTACTCTCAAACCCAGATCAGCTATCCCATAAGCTCATCTTGAATGCTTTATACCTGCCGCATGAAAAGAAAAGTGCGGTTGAGCTTACAAAGCCCAGTGAACGGATATAACGAAACAAAAGCTAAACAAAACAAATATACGAATAACGAAAATCAAAATAAAATAATGAGAGATCTTTAGGATTCTGCGGAAGCACAAATATACAGAAATCCAAACAACCATAACAGTTTAACATCACAGAGCACATCAATGACACAAACACGAACATATCAGAACAACCAAACACATTGCATACCAAAATAACAGATTACGTATAAGCCAAACGAAATGTCTAGAGACTAACTGAAAACACTTCTAAACAAATAAACATGGCATTCATACAAATCAATTAATCAACATTTAATACACTTAATGCAATATAGTAGCGTGGAAATGGCGGACAATATAGCTAAACCAGTTCTCATATCAAATCCTAACCTTAGCAGAGTTTAACATGGCAGGTCACATATGCGAGATAATTAACCTTCAAAATACTCGATTATACACTAGCACATTAATCTCGCAGATCAACACATTCACGTAATGATAACAAATCATAATATCAGATATACGAATCATATTTTAACGTATTAATCCTGTCCTAGCATGGCAACTAATAATCACTTAAACAAATACGTCATAAGCACATTCTCTAACATATCATCTCAGAATACAAAATATAAACACTCGAAATACCGAATCATACGAGAATACTTAACACGAAGTAACAGATAAAGATTTAGTCAACTACCACGAGCCCGAAACATATCGATATAACATATCATAAGTAACCATTGTATTCGGAGTGGTGACCTCGGAATACCATATATAATATGAGGGGAGACCTCAAGTAACCAATGGAGTAGCTAGCTCCCAGAATTTGTGAAGACGCGTATTGCACACGCGACATCATTCACCGAAAACATATCGAGATAACGGATAACAGATCTAGGATGCATCCATACGCCCCAACAGACAGATAGTGGCCATATAATATATAGCGAGCTCATAAACAGATAACGAGAAGGGGCGTGGCAGAACATCACTCTATCTGCCCTAGAGTCATGTCGAGGTGCATCACGACATGGACATGGAACCCCCATGACTAGTTATTATTTGGCTCGGGTGTCAAACTAAACTTAGGTCAAACAGGTTGTCATAAATGACACAGATCATAATTCATCATAAAGGTCACAAATAACTTACCAGATAGTTCATATCATAAGGTTCATATTCGAGATATTCGAAATCATAAATTCATGTCATAGTGGCATGTCATATATTCATAAGCGAAGTTCATATTGAAGTTCATAATCAACCATAGCAAAGTTGAACAGATGTGCATATCAAAATCTTCCTAACATAAGTTCACATCAGATATTGCATAGTTCACTAGAACATAAATTCAGATAAGTAACAGATCAAACATTCAAGAAAAAGGGTTCATAGCAATGGCATTGGGAATCCTAATAAGTGAAATAGAAAAACGAACGAAAAGAACATCATACGGAACCTTTACTAAAAAGGTCAGAATATCTGTACGATAACACAAGTGTCTTAAAGTAAGACAGAATATCCGTACCTTAAAGCAAATGAGAGGAAAACAAACGAATGTAGGAATATGAAGATGTAACGTCGCGTCTCCTCCAACGAATCTACACGGATTATGATTTATTTAATACTTATTAGTATAACGGATCAATCTCATTAATACTTTTAAAGTTGTCAGATTATTCTCATTTTTAGTGACGGACAGAATTACAATGTTTTAGAGTCTTAATCATTAATTCTCCAACTTCCTATTTAGATTCTAGGGTTTCCCCTACTCTTTAAATATTACTAAATACGCATTAAATTCACATATTACTTCTTTTAATGATTTCTACTTTGACCCAGAACGTATATGAAAACAAACCGAAGTTACCTCAAAACTCATGCATGTCCTTACGTAATTTATTTACACATGTCGACCCATAATTACTCAGAATTACATATTACACCCTTAACATCTTTAATTATACGACCTAACCTTATATTATCAGATTTTACACTTTTAGCCCAAAGGTTTTAGAATTTACAAAACATACCCCTTTAAGTTGATAACAATTCGAATGGCCCTTTAAATATCCAAAATTACACGTTTAACCCCCATACTTATTTTTATACGTTTAGTACCTACATTTTACTGTTTACAAAAATAACCTTTAAGTTTCATAATTTACAAAACCAACCCAAAACTTTTATGCCAAAACCGAATAATGCATAATTCAAGTACAAACCCTAAACCTAGATGTAACCCATCATTTATTCATCATTACTACTGCATTAATGACCCTTAATGATAACAAGAAAACCCTAGTTTTTATAAACCCTAATCGTTCCTTTATAAATCTTTCCTTTTTCCATGCTTAATCGAACAATAAAACTCAAGACAATTCACACAAGCTTCGAATTCATAAATATGTATTTTATTCAGGTCTTATAACATGTAATAGCTTCTGGAAAAATCAAATCATGGTCTTAAAAATTATCATAAGCTCATTCGCTAGTTTATTTGTTTTTAGGGTTTTTAATCCAAAACAATTTCGTGTGACTTGTTAATTATGCATGGCCAATTTTTACAGGTTCTATATGACTTGTAGGACTGAATGTAACATTAGAAACATACCCTCGATGAGCTTTGGTCGTTAGAACAAAAGAAACCAAAAACTTCCAATCGGCGAAACCCTAAATTGACCCCAAAACTAATCACGATCAAACCAGCTGCTTAGGACCTCGAACACTATTTTTCCCACCTTCTTTACCTTAAATCTTCTCCAAGAAAAATGGTCTCAAGCTCTGGAAACTGGAAATCGATTTGTGGAGGGTTTTTAGGTCGGTTTTAGGGTTAATCGGTTATTAGGGATTAAACTAAACCGTATAATGTATTTATATAGGGTTTACTATTTTTCTTGTGGGCTTTATAATGTATTGGACTTAAAATAAATGGACTCTTAATTTCATAAATTTATATTGGGCTTTTATTAATTAAATTCTTTTATAAAACAAATTAAATATATACGGCTAATTAATTAAAATACAAAACGAATTTTATAAAATCATAAACTATAAAATTACCTTTTACAAAGCGTTTAATATTTATTTAGATCATGTGTGATATTTCTTAAAAATTTTCTGAATTTACATAGCTTATTTGGTATTCTTTAAATTAGTTATTCATACTTTTGATCATAAGGGTATTTTGGTCTTTTTGTGAATTTTAGAAATTCAGGTATTACACGTATCGTGTTAAACGACCAATTATAGGTGCTATGGTGTACGTATCATGTTAAACGACCAATTATAGGTGCTATGGTATACGTATCATGTTAAACAACCAATTATAGGTGCTATGGTATACTTATCATGTTAAGCGACCATTTATAGGTCCTATGGTATACATCAATACATTATTATTATTATTATTATTATTATTATTATTATTATTATTGTTATTATTATTATTATTATTATTATTATTATTATTATTATTATTATTATTATTTTTTTTTTATTATTTTTTTTAAACAACACTTTTATTAAAAACTCAAAGGATTACAAAAAATTAGTGGGAAGCCGAGAAACCAACTGGGCCCCCACACCTCTAGCAATGGCAAAACCAATTCTATTAAAAATATGAACTGCTGCACGCGCTCCAACGTCTTGAGTCATAGAGAATCGTCGAATACGCTTAAGTAAGGTAACTGCATCCTTCTCCGGTTCTCCAAAAGAAGAAAAAGAAAAAGGGGAGAAACCCATATCCAATATCCGCACATTTCGCATCATACTTTACACGTTTACGGTATGCAGCATCAATATTATTATTATTATTATTATTATTATTATTATTATTATTATTATTATTATTATTATTATTATTATTATTATTATTATTATTATTATTATTATTATTATTATTATTTTTTTATTATTTTTTTTAACATCACTTTATTAAAAACTCAAAGGGTTTACAAGAAATTAGTGGAAAGCCGAGAAACCAACTGGGCCCCCACTCCTCTAGCAATAGCGAAACTAACACGATTAAAGATATGAACTGCAGCGTGAGCCCCAATGTCTTGAGTCAAGGAGAAAAGTCTAATACGCTTTAGTAAGGTTACCGCCTCTTTCTCAAGTTCTCCAAAAGAAGAAAAAGAAAAGGGAGGAACCCGTATCCGATATCTAGCATTTAGCCTCATACTTGACACGTTTACGTCGTGCGACCTCACTAACCGCACGCCTCGGCACAAAATCAAGCAACCCCGATGCGTCAAAGGAGACGAACCTGTAAGATCAACACAAACATCACGCCCGCCATCCCAAGAATAAAGCAATATATCAGCCGGTCGCAAGGGTCTGCCCATATCTCCATGAAACCCAATATCCACCTCCTACGAACGAAATCCGGACCGAGCATATATCAACAAGAAAATCACGTACAATGTTATGCCGATGTTTAATGCCAACAATACCCGCACATGAAACTGCATGATCCCTATAAATATCTCAAGTAAAAACCCTAGAACATGCCGAGCACGGTACCTGAACAGTAAAAAGGGGAACACCCAGTCGATAACACAACACACAACGATAGGTCCTTGCATTCATAGTTTGTCCCAATCCAGATATAGGAGCCACCCTAAGCCAATCTGAAGTATGATCCTCCTTTAGTGAGCTCCATAGCGCACCTGTCGAGGGATAGATGGAGCGTAGATTCAACAATTTGGGTAACCCGATCGAAATATATATCTGCCAATTTCTTCATAAGTTTGGGGGCAGCGACCTCGCTAGGGTTACTCAAAAGGTCAATATCCATATTCGCATTAAAAGTACATAGAGCATCATCAAAAGAGGGACCAGTAGTCATAATACCAGCACTATGGAGAAGCTTATTATTATTATTATTATTATTATTATTATTATTATTATTATTATTATTATTATTATTATTATTATTATTATTATTATTATTATTATTATTATTATTATTATTTTAAAAACATCACTTTCATTAGAAACAGAACCAGTGGATTACAAGAAATTAGTGGGGAGCCTCGAAACAATCTGAGCTCCCACACCTTTAGCAATAGCAAAACTAATCCTACGAAGATATGAGCAGGCGCGCTCCAATGTCTTGAATTATAGAGAACTTCCGGATCCGCTTAAGTAAGGTCACCGCGTCAGCCTCAAGTTCTCCTAAGGAGGAAAATGAGAAAGGGGTGAACCCATATCCAATGTCTGTACATTTGGCTTCGTATTTGATACGCTTACGTTTTGCGGCGTCAACCACTACACGACCTGGCACAAAATCCATCATACCAGTTTGAGTGAGGGGGGACGACCCCGTCAAATCGACACATACGTCCTGTCCTCCATCCCAATAATAGAGCAAGATATCTGCTGGCCGTAAGACTTGCTCCCTTATTATTATTATTATTATTATTATTATTATTATTTTTTTTTTTTTATAAACATCACTTTATTAAAAACTCAAAAGGATTTACAAAAAATTAGTGGGAAGCCGAGAAACCAATTGGGCCCCCACTCCTCTAGCAATAGCAAAACTAATACGATTAAAAATGTGACCCGCAGCACGAGCCCCAATGTCTTGAGTCAAGGAGAAATGTCGAATACGCTTTAGTAAGGTTACGGCCTCTTTCTCAAGTTCTCCAAAAGAAGAAAAGGAAAAGGGGAGGAACCCGTATCCGATATCTGCGCATTTAACCTCATACTTGACACGTTTACGCCGTGCAGCCTCACTAACCGCTCGCCCTGGCACAAAATCAAGCAATCCCGATTGGGTCAAAGGAGACGAACCAGTAAGGTCAACACAAACAGAAATGTCGAATATTATTATTATTATTATTATTATTATTATTATTATTATTATTATTATTATTATTATTATTATTATTATTATAAAAACATCACTTCATTAGAAACCATAAGGGATATTACAAGAAATTGGTGGGAAGCCGGGACACTAGTTTGGCTCCCACTCCTTTCTGAATGCAAAAGCTTAGTGTATGAAAGATGAAAGCCCCACTCTTGACATTATATGACTGGCTAATTGCAACAGTCTTGATGCGTGAAAGTGTATCCAATGCTTCCGTATCAAGCTCCCCAAATGTAGAAAAAGCAAACGGGATGAACTTGTAGCCATTTTCTTCACATTTGGACACATATTTCTTTTTCTTCTTCTCCACCGCGTTATGTAAAGCTACCACTGGAGCCCACAAATTAGCATCAGTACCCGCAAAAGGAGAGATCCCAGTTACATCCAAACACGCGTCCTTGCCTTGGAACCAGTTAAATAATAACAAGTCTGCCGGACGTAATTCTTTCCCCTCCTTCGAAAGAAACCCCATTGGGGCCTCCTTTTTCACCATAATCCCAACCTTGGAACATATGTCGACAAGAATATCGCGCACCAGGTTATGTCTAAATTTCACACCCACTTCACTGGAACAGTGAACTGCATGGTCTCTCCATTGGTCCATACGATGCTTGCAGCTCGGACAAGGACTACCTTCGGAAAACATGGGTATGGTAAGCCTATAACACAGTACCGACCGGAACTGGCGATGGTTCATCCTTTGGCCTAACCCATCAATAGGTATGGTGAACATGAAGTCTTGTGCATGTGGAGCCCGGGTACAGCTGAGGATAGCCACTTGTCTTGGACTTAACGAATACTTTGAAATAAGATCTTTCTCGATGACACCGAAATAACACTTTGCCAAGGTTTTCATCATATGGGGGCAGGAGTGTCAGAGGCGACAGAGAACGTGTCTTTGTTACAAGCATTGTTAAAATTATCGAGAGCATGCTGAAACGAAGGGCCATGACAGTTAATGCCCGTTTTGACCAAAATCCGGTCCTGCATATCACTGGTTAGCAAACGAGAGGCGAGGAAAGCATATTGGATAATTTCACTCGCCGCATGGATGCCCAACCCACCCATCTTGATTGGGAGGGTAGCAAGCCGTCACTGCCAGTCGCCAAAACCTGGCCCGGAAGCTGTGATAATCTTCTCCAAGGAATCACGTAACATCTGATCAAATCAGACTTGGGCCTCTCGCATGTACAACGGGGAACATGTCCTCAAAGCGTAAGATAATTTCGCAACCCCGGCACAATTACGGAGAAGAAGGAGCTCACAATTACGGCACAATTATTATTATTATTATTATTATTATTATTATTATTATTATTATTATTATTATTATTATTATTATTATTATTATTATTATTACATAGGTCCAAAATTCTTGCAGTTTTCTACTGGTCTCAACTTCCCACCAAAATAATGGTGCCAAAAATTCCCACAAAAAAAATAGCGCCAAAACTTCCCACAAACATGACAAAGACATTATATAGTTCTTTTATTTTTACAAGAATTTCACAACCTCTTATCCTCAAAACCACTCAATCTCACAACCTCTTATCTTCACACAAATTTCAAAACCTGAGATGCAGCCATTTAATCCTTTTATGTGTTCTTGTGGAGCAGGAAATATAAGATTAAGAACATCACATAGAGAATATTCAGCTGGACGACAATATTATGCATGACCTCTGTCGAAGGTAAACAATCATACATTTCTTATTTATGTAAATATACAAATAATTGGGATGTAATCTCTTATAATTTTCTTATTATGTAACAGCCCAGAAAAGAAGATAATGGGTGCGGATATTTTATGTGGAAGAATGAATTTGACGAGTACTTAAGAACAATCTCTTATGGTTCAACATCTCAAGGTTCTGGATCTGCACCAACAGAGTGCTCGAGCTGCGCTGCCAAAGATCTTAGGATAAACTTGCTGGAATCACAAAAACAGGTGCTAGAGACAAGAGTAAGGATGCTGGAGGCAAGACTTGAAATGGCAAGGATTCCTGACGACCACGCATGTCATTCGGATGCATTACTTCGTGAGCTGTTAGGTGACATGGAAAATCTTCGTATGTAGTAGTAGTAGTTGTTGTTCTTTGTAGTTGTTGTTGTTGTTGTTCTTGTAGTTGTTGTAGTCGTTGTTGGAATAAAAAGTATGTTTAACTAAAAGGAAAATGAAATGTTGTTGTAGTTGTTGGAATAATCTGTCTTGATTTTAATTAGTGAAGAAACTTTCCCACCACAAACATCTTTGAACAAAATTGATCTGACCCATCTCTAGCAGGTCTTTTTAACATCTGAATGAACCACAATATAATTAAGTTCATATTTTTAACATTTAATCGGGGTTTTAGTTGTTTATTAAAAGTTGTGTATTTTTAACATATAATTTTAGCATATTTTTGCAAATACAATTTTTGGCGGGAATAAAGGCGGGAACAATTAACATGCTATTGACTCTGGTCAAATTTTCGTAAATTTTTGCCGGGGACAGGTCCCCGGCGAAAAATATCGTTGAATTTTGACTGGACGGTCAAAGAATACTAAATTGTCAACAGACTTTCCTTGGGGACAAGTCCCCGGCGAAAGAGCTGGTTGAATTTTCTTCAACAGGTCAGCGTATTCATGTGCCACGTCAGCTTTGATTTTGTCGTTTAGCGACTTTCGCCGGGGACATAGCATCCCCGGCGAAAGTCTCATCGCCCGTCCACACGATTGTTGTAGTGTGTGCGTGCACAGGTATTATAACTAGTACTATTAACAAGAATTTAAAACTGATTACATTTCATTTCTAGAAGTTAAAGTGAATAAGTTATTGATTAAATATCTTTTTCTTTCTAAAAGCATGTTTCATAGCCTATATATATGAAGTTATAGACTTGGAACCCCTAAAAATACTACATCACCTAGAAATCCCAAATTACAGACATGAAATTCGCTATTCTAATTTGCGCAATATTTAAAATGTTTTCGTTTACAATTTCTGATACAAATTCCACCACTAAATCCCACACCCTCATTAACTCTATCAACCTTGCAAAGCCAGGCTGCAACAGCCGATGTGGGGACTTAATTGTTCCCTACCCTTTCGGTGTCGGAGACAACTCAGAGTGTTATATAAATGAGGGATTTCGCATATACTGCAACACTTCTGCAAACCCACCAAAGGCCTCTATTTATGTAAATAGTTACACCTCGATCAAAGTGATATCTGATTCCATCCTCTGGACTACCAATAAGGTGTCAAGCAGGTGCTATAATCCGAATGGCATAATATTCAATTCATTTCAAATATCAATAGGCTATAGCCATAAACTGTATATCTTCTCGGAAGTAAACAAGTTTATGGTTATCGGCTGCTATGATTATGCTTGGCTAAATTCATGAAAACAATCTAGGAATGTGTCTACCGGCTGTATGGTCTTTTGTTCAACACTGATGATGTTTTAAGTGATGAGTGTACATGATATGGTTGTTGTCAATCATCCATACCCATCGACATAAACTTTTATGATACCCGGGTCCGTAAATTGCAGGATTCAAGCAACAATTCAAGGGATGATGAAGATGATGTAAATAGGAGGTCATTTAATCCTTGTACATACGCCTTTGTTGGTGACGAGAATGCATTCAAGTTCAATGGCACGACTGATTTAAATGATACTTCCTTCAAAAAGATGATAGAAGAGACCGTGCCACTAGTGCTCGAATGGGCTATTGGAAATCTGAGTTGCCCTGAAGTTGAAGCAACCAATGGTTTTGCCTGTCAATCGAATAGTAAATGTGTTAGCTCTACTAGGGAAAGTGGTGGCTACCGCTGTGTTTGTAAAGAAGGGTATGAAGGAAATCCATATCTATCTCCTGGCTGCCAAGGTACAATCTTACATAGGTTTACATATGTCATTGCATTATCAAAATTTCTTTTTACAAGATTCTCACAGCTCTAATATAACTGGTGTGTGTTTCACTTAACTTTAAACTAAGGAGTACAATATATTACTCTAACCGAATGTTCATCTCTTTAATTTCCAGTTCAGAGCACCTTTTATTATGTATATATATTTTTTTGTTAAAAGGGGATCACCCTGGTAAATATATTACTCCAAAAAATGTTTTAAGTACAACGGATGAGAGTGAGTCTCTCATCTCGGCCCGTTACATGGGCATTGAACAAGCGCTAAATGTGCAACAACCAAAATCACTACATAAGAAAGACGTGTCAATCTTATGACCTACAAAACATAGAATTACTTCCTACCACGACCTTGAAGCTTGACATCATACAAGTCACAAAAGGCATCCAATTGCCCTAGCAAATCGTAAACATGAGCGGCATAATCATCATCAAAATAATCTTCAAGCTCATGATAGCCACCAGAAGATGCAAGAATTAAACTTTGCCATATCATTATCCGGCTTAAGTACCTCGTCCTCGGCACTATCGGTAACAACTACTTCACCCACTTTAGTGTATGGGTTGCCCACCTCTTTCAAAGACGTACACGGAGAAGAAGAAGAACTAGGCTTAGTAGCCTCAACTTGCACCATCATCGTCCACAAGAGTAGCTTTCCCATCAATAATAAGCTTTTCAAGCTTCCCAATTTGCACAACAATAGGAGTAGTACAAGGGATACCATTCACATCAGTATCGTCCATATCAAGAGCATCAAATGGGTTTGATGTAGCAATATTAGTCCTCGTACTTGCCTCCTTACTAGTACCTGGTTTCTTCGAGACAGGAACATACTTCTGCTTAGGGTTTGAAGGGCTAAATTTAGCCCCTTTTCCCACATCAATTCCACGAAATGGCTTTTTCTGAGGCATTTGAACCCCAACCTTCTTCCCTTTATCCTTATGATTCTAAACCTCGAAAAAAACATCATCATTATTATCCAAAGGAGTAGGTGCCTTAGGTGCCACATTAGTTTCATTACGACTCACATTCTTAACACATTTTGGACAAATGATAAGATCATGTCCAAAAACATTACACACACCACAATGAGGAGGCTTCCATTCATATTCGACCTTAATGATTTCCGTACTATAACCATTGTCCTCCTCATTTGGAATGGCCATAGAAACTTCACACTTCAAAATAGAATCTGCATTTAGTTCAACAAGAACACGAGCAAAACTAATACGACCCCAAGAATCAACACACATTGAGCTTGTAAATGGATCTAACATAATAGGTGTCCCTACTCGAGTAGCAATTAAGCTCAAACCATCTTCCCGAATACGCAAATAAGGGAACATTATGCAATTTAACCCATACTAGAACCTTAGTTACCTCATTTTTAGTTAAGGATACCTTCGAATTCCATTTGTTAAGAATGAGGGGTGATTTTTGGATTAGCCAAGGGCCACTTTGAAGAACACGATCCACACCCTCTTTCGAATCCAATTTAAACATGTAAACACCAACATCATTCTTCATAAGCTTTTTCAAGCCAAACTTACCCCACGTATTGGTAACATAGTTGCTAACAATTGGAAATGCAATGGTCTTACCAATGAAATACCCAACAAGAGTATTTTCATACCTGCCCAAAATGCTCTCCATTGCATCCTTAGGTAACAGAGTATCATGTTTTTCAACCCGAATCTCATTAACCAATGATCTAAAATTAACCTTCTTGTATTGTGACCATGGTTCAATATATTAGCAAACGAAATAGATGAATCACCATTAAGAACTGATCCCGAACCCACATGCACATTAGACGAAGACGAGGCAGCTTTAGGATCCATAATCGAGTCATGCACACTCACATTAGGAGGATTACCAGTAGTACGTGTACCACTTAGAGTCACACCATCCGCTGTTGCCCCTACCTTAGTAGTATCATGGTACATCACAGATTGTTGATCAGCAACACTCTTAGCATCATTATTAAGTACATGCGTAGCTTGAACATTCACGTCCATAAGAGTAGATAAATTAACATCTCCATCTTCGGCAGTCCAATCAGTAATTATTGGCCCCACACGAGTATTCAATGCATTTAGAGTAGGTCTAGTACACGACTCACCAACTGAAGCATTCTTATCAGAATAAACCCCCTCTCCCACATCGATAGTAGCAGCAGCAATAGACATACCAGCACTATGAAGCAACCCTTCATTCAACTCGGCATAAGTAGAAGGCGTATTAGTCGAATCTTTATCCATCACACTAGTTTGACCGGCCAAACTATGCAAAGCATACGAAGTAGTATAATCACTCCCACCCGTTACATTCCCATCAGGTTTCGCCCCTTTGGAATTTCTACTTTTATTAAAGAAACCTTTTTCCATCTCATTATAGGTATGGTAGCTCTTTCATGCAAATATGAACATGTGTATGTCCATCTTTTCAACATGTATTTTTTTTTTTATCTCAAATTAACCGATGTTTTCTTCACTTAAAACTAATCCTCACAATGATATTAACTTAGTCTTTTTCATATTACTTTCACATACAGCGATTGTGATTGGCTTATTAGCAATACTATGTGGGATCACGGGGATTTTTTTTTGGAATAAGAAATAGGCAGGTAACGAGGCTCAGGGAAAAGTTTTTTGAGGAAAACGGAGGGGTATTGCTGAAACAAAAGATCGATTCACAAGGGTCGCACAAGGAAATGACTTTGTTTAGCACCACAGAACTTCGTAAAGCAACTAACAATTATTCTCAAGACAAAATTATTGGTCAAGGTTCCTATGGTGTTGTGTACAAAGGAATTTTGTCCTATAAACGTGTAGTTGCAATAAAGAAGTCAAAAGTAGTGGATGGGAGCCAGGCAGAGCAGTTCATCAATGAAGTCTTGATCCTTACACAAGTCATCCATCGAAATGTGCTAAAACTTTTGGGCTGCTGCTTGGAAGAAGAAGTCCCTGTACTCGTATATGAATTCATCTCAAATAACACTCTTTACCATCACATTCATCATAGATTGGGTGGAATGAGTTGGTTATCATGGGAGAACCGGTTGAGAATAGCTGCTGAAGCTGCAGGTGCACTTGCATATCATCATTCAGAAACGATTATGCCAATCATACACAGAGATGTCAAGTCGATCAACATACTATTAGATGATAACTACACTGCTAAAATATCCGATTTTGGCGCATCAAGGTTAGTCCCATTATATCACGAGCAAGTAACTACTCTTATTCTAGGTATACTAGGGTATTTGGATCCACAATACTATCACACAAGCCAGTTAACAGAGAAAGTGACGTATATAGCTTTGGAGTGGTCCTTGCAGAACTCATAACGGGGAAAAAAACCCATTGGTGCTGACAGAATCAATGAAGAAAAAAATTTAGCAACATATTTTGTTAATTCAGTTAAAGAAAACCGCTTATTCGAAATTGTTGAACCTCGACTCTTACGTGAAGGAACTCTTGACAAGTTACATACACTAGCTGATTTGGTCAAGAGATGCCTTAGTTTAAAAATCCATGATAGACCTTCAATGAAAGAAGTGGCAATGGAACTAGACGGCTTGAGGAAATTGACAACCAATCCTTGGATTCCACTAACAAGTCAAGAGACTAGAAGCTTAGTCTTAGAAGTTGAGCAATCTGATCTTTACGAGGCTCCATTAGTTTTTTTGGGTAAAAGGGTTAATTCACCTCGGTAAAATGCATTACTCCAAAAAACGTTGATGTACAAAGGATGAGGGTGATTTCCCTCATCTCAGTCCCTTAGGACACTTAGAGACTCGAATATAAGAATGACACACCATTCCTATAACTTACAATAAAATGAACCTACCAATAATGACAAAAGTACATAAACTTTACAAAACTACTCAAGAAAAGTACTTGAGCCTTCTATATCACTATTATGGTCCACTTTAACTTCCATGAAGAATCCACGTAATATCATCCACGCATTCTTCAACATATCATCTGTTTGTAGTAGCAAAGAACACCACAAACAAAACCTTCATGATCTTGTAGCACCAAAGCATACAACCCATCAACTCACACCCCATGATTTCCTTTTCCCAAAACAGCCATGAAAGCTCCAGGCGAATGAAGGGACCAGAACAACATGGGACTACCATAGGGTCAAAACCCTAACGACCAGCAAACAAAAGCATCGATCCAAAAAGAATATCAAAACCATAGCATATAGATCGATCCTCCCGACCATGATCAATAGAAAATGAATGAAAGTGCATGGCATCGTGTGAATGGGGTTTTGAACAAGAGCCCCCACAAACTTAACTTCCATCAACAAGAACCTAAGACATGACAGCGCATATGCAACAAAATAATAGAACATTGAAACGCAGCAAAAAGGACCAAAACCCTCGCCAAACCTGTTGCATGCCACAATACATGTCCATAGAGGTAAACACATAGGGTTAACGAACCCTCACTGACTTCACAAACACCATTGCAGCAGCAATAGAACAAGCAAAACCAATCAGTTTAGAAGATTGCGAAACCCTAACTTCAAAAGAAACAACCAAATCTCGTCGTATAGGAGACCAACAACAGGAACAGCAGCTGGTCCATGTGATATACGAACCAAGAACTCACAATAGGGTAGTTACGAACCCTAACCCAAGTAACACAACACCCATCCATGGCAGACTACAAGCGAAGAACAATCATAAATCAAACTGCCACATAAGTACATAAAAAACTTCCATCTCTCTCAAACCCACGTAAAAATAACAGCCATCATAATAAGGACCATATGAAAACACGTCCCAAATCAATAATAATCAAAACCCTAAAAGGGTTTCTTAACCGTAAGCATCAACCCATATCCTAACATGCTGCCCACCAAAAAAAAATCGATACCCTAAAAAAGTATCGAATAGAATTAAAACTATGAGCAACAAGAAAATCGATCCTTAAGTAGATAAAAGTCAGTTAGAAACCGACTATAATCATATAGGATTAGAAGATCGATTACAACCCCAAAGGCAGTTTAATCACAAAAAATAATGATTATCCATAATAGAATAAACAATCAGGTCGTTTAGGGATTGGAACCAACATGAAGATCGAAACCCTAAAGAAGTCGACCACCAATAGATCGATTGAAAAAGAAGGATAGTTAGGGTTTCGAAACCTGGAGATTTCATAAGAATAGATCCATAAAAGCATCATCAGCCGCCACATCTAGATTGTAAAACAAAACCACATGATCGTATTGCATACCCAATAACTGGTTAGAGGGTAGAGAGGACGAGAGTGGGTTTGTTTTTGGCCGGAGAAGGGTGAGAATGTGGCGGCCGGAAATCACCAGAGAGAGAGAGAGACAACCTAATTCCACGAGGCTCCATTTATTTTCATATGGTCCTAATGAATGGGATTCTTACTCGGGTAGCAGAAACATGTTGTTTGAAGAATATGAACCACGTTAGTGCTTCTAAGAATGTGAACTAAGTGAGCATCTCCAGCATGCTTGTGTCCATAATGATTGTTATGGTTATAATTGTTTGTATGTATAATATTTATCTATAATGTGGTATTTATAGCTTTCTTGGAGGTCAAGACTTATAATTTGCAGTAATTAATTATGGTACTTCCTGGTTGTGTCAGTTTGTAATAATTCTAAGTTTTATGAATTCGCAGTATGTATGTATTATTGGGTTAATCCCAATCAGCTACTGAACAAGGGGTCACAAGGCTGGTGAACTAGCAGTTACAAGATAGTTACAAAATAGTTAGGAAGTTAGTTATAGAAGCTAGTTATGGCAGTTACAAATGAAGGGTTATGACTGTTGGATTCAATGAACCAACACACCCTTTCAATCATACCGTTTCAGATAGTATATATAGATAGAACATGTAATCGAATATGATGATGACAGATTAATAAATTATTTTACGTTTAAGCAAAGTTCAAATCTTTATCTTGTGTTTTGGTATATTGTGACTACGATTTAGATCATAGATCCATAACAGGTCCAATATTTGGTATCAGAGCAGGTTTGCTTACTTAACCAAATCATTATATACCAACTTTTTTTTCTGTTTTTGAATCAAAAGGAGTCAGATTTTGTTTCGGTAAATTTTTTTCGCAAAACCCAACGAACACTAATCAAAATCATCATTTATGTGTTTCCTGGATTTTATCAGTAGAAACGTTTTTGTCACCCAGGGATCATTCATTAATAGTGATCAATCAACCGGCATCAGAAAATAATTTTTCATCTCGTTTTAGTTTTTGCAAAAAAATCTGTCAAAGGACATTCTATCCGAAAACAGGAAAACCAACCCAGAAATTAATTAGGTTAAGATAGGTTGCATAAAGAACCTAATAACCAACTGATTCACAAAACAAAAAAACCATACCAACAGATACACAAAGTCATCAGAAATGGGAATCAATCAAATAAAAAACAAAGAACAAACACACCTGTTTTTGCAAAGATCAGAGATTCACACCCTTAATTGAATCACCAATTGATTCAATTGATCAGAAAGCCCCAATTACTCACGATTAAGAAAATCCCCAAATTGATGAAACCCTAGTTTCGCCATCAGAAAGGATTCCAGCGTTCAAGAAGAACACCAAACCATGGAGTAAAGAAAGTTAATCAAGCCATAACAAATCGGCGGATTAACCATCAAGAATCAGAAGACAGGGTTTCAAGTCTCAAAGTATTAGGAGAGACGCGTTTCTATCTGGGAAAGGAGAAAAAAAGAGAGGCGCAAGAAATAAAAGCATCACACAAGAGGAACCAACAAATATTAGGGCTACGGGTTACACTATCAACCCATCAGGTTCCAAAAAGAACAAAAACACCCTTCCACTTTTTTTGATATATTATATATTACAGTTTTTTAATGTATATTGTATAGATAATCTTAGAAAAGTTACTTCCCTTAGTTTTAAGTCAGTATCTTTTCGAGGTTTTAGAAAATATAATAACCTAGTGTCTACACTGCTTATTATATTAGGAATAACTTAAGACGTAATTAACCTTAGGTTAATTTATTTAAAGGTATAAAAATCTTCTAGGATAGTTTTTGGAATAAAACTAGTCCCGATAAGTTTTTGATAGCCTTCACGGCATAAAACGAAAGAGCTCACTGAAAAGAAAATCCGACACACTTAGTGTTAGGTATGTTGGAGATTTTAGTCAATATCCGAGAGATATGACGAAAGAAAGTGGAGAAAGTTCAAAGAAGGAAGTGGGTACTACTAGTACACCACAATTCCAATGTCTGATGGTGAAACCCTCGAATCACTCATTATGGGCAATTTGAATGCAAATCATCCTAGAAGCGAATGGTTTGTGGGAAATGATAGAACCTTTAGAAACAACTCAAAGCGATAAAAAGAAATATAAAACTACTATCGTATTTCTTTACCAATCCTTACCCAAAGAACAATTACTTCAAATAACAAAGCACAAAAGAGCGAAAGCCATATGGGATGCTCTGAAGACTAGATACGTTGGTGAACAAAGAGTTCGACAAGCAAGGTTGCAAACACTCAAATCTGAGTTTGAGAAGTTATATATGAAGGAAGACGAGACAATCGACACCTTCACCGCAAAAATAACAACCTTAGTAAAAAAAAGCCGCTAGTCTAGGAAACACATTTGAAGATCAAACAACAGTTAGAAAGCTATTAAATGTTGTACCCGATAGGTATCTAAAAATAGTTGCATCAATAGAGCAATATTCTGATCTTAATGAAATGACGATAGAAGAAGCAATTGGAAAACTTAAGACATACGAGGAGAGAATTAGGCACAAGAAAGGAAAACAAGTGGACAATCAAGAGAAACTGATGTTCACACGACATGAGAACTGAGGAAAAATTTTCACAAGGAAAGAACCACGAAAAAGTTAGGGAAGAGAGGAAAGATGCAGAAACCTCTCAAAGCAACTCTAAGAAATCAAGCTATGATACTAGCAAGTTGCGATGTTACAAATGTAACAAGTTAGGGCATATTGCACCTAAATGTCCTCAAAGGACGAATTCAAATGAGCAATCTAATCTTGTAGAGGAGGACTTAGAACCTACCCTATTAATGGCAATATTAGAAGACTCAGAAGTTGAAGATCAAAAGGTCTCGCTACATGAAGAAGATGTAGCATATAAAGAGACAAATATGGATAGTCTATGATATTTGGACAATAGAGCAAGCAATCATATGACTAGAGTGAGAGAACACTTCAAGGAATTAGATGAGAATGTCAGTGGAAAAGTAAGATTCGAAGATGGTTCACACATATAAATCAAAAGAAAAGGTTCAATCCTAATAGAATGTGATGATGAGAAGCAAAGAATTATGATACACTTCTATTACATTCCTAGCTTGAAAAGCAATTTATTGAGCCTTGGACAATTCACCGAAATTGGTTGTAAAGTAGTAATGGAAGAAGACGAGTTACGACTTTATGACATGGATGACAAAATCTTCATGAAAGTTACGCGACAAAGAAACCGACTATACAAAGAAAGTCTAAGGATAGGCACACCTGTTTGCCTATTAGCTAATTTAAAGGATAACACTTGGTTATGGCACGCAAGACTAGGACATCTCAATTTTGAGTCACTAAAATCAATGACTCAAAGAGACTTAGTTCAAGGGATACCTGCCATCAAACACACAACACAAATATGTGATGTCTGTTTAATTGGTAAACACAATAGAGCGCCATTTCCCAAGAAAGCAAAAGCTAGATCAACATCACCTTTGGATTTAGTATATGGAAATTTATGCGGACCAATCACACCACCGACACCTTCTGGAAAGAAATACATATTCTTGTTAGTAGATGATTACTCAAGATATATGTGGGTGTATTTCCTAAATACAATAGATCAAGCATTTGATACTTTCAAAGACTACAAGAATACGATAGAAAAGGAGTTAAGGACAACATTGAAAATGTTAAGAACTGATCATGGAGGAGAATTCACATCTAATGAATTCACTCAATACTACAAAGAAAACGACATAGCACGACAACTAACCGCACCTTACTCACCGCAACAAAATGGAGTAGTTTAATGAAGAAATAGGACAATTACGTCTACAACTAGATGTATGATGAAAGCAACGAACATGCCACAAACTTTTTGGGCTGAAGCTGTTAGACACGCTATATACATCTTAAATAGCGTTTCTACAAAAGAATTAGAAGACATTACTCCATATGAAGCAATTAAATGAAGAAAGCCAAACTTAGAGAATCTAAGAGTTTTCGGCTGCATAGCATATGCAAAGGTACCATCACAACGTCTAACGAAGTTAGATGATAGAAGCAGTAAAATGGTATACCTAAGAAATGAACAAGGATCAAAATCTTATTGACTATTTGATCCAACAACACAAAAGATATGTGTTAGTAGAGATGTGAAGTTTAAGGATGATGAAACATGGGATTGGAAGGATTACATGACTGAGCACATTAGTGACGAACCCGAGTGGACTGACTTCAAAGTAGAAAATCTTGAAGCCACAAATGATCATCATGATCAAGAAATCCAACCAAGTGACGAAGACAACGATTTCCCTAACAATGATAATTATGAATATACAACATCAACAACAAGCTCACCCTCACAATCACAAACACTTCACACACCATCAACAAGTTCATCACAAGTAAATTCTCAAGTTACACCCAAAAACTCAACACAATCAATCTATCGAAGTAATTATGGTTCAAACACAACCACAATTTCACACTCACGATTTGATCATACATCGTTGAGAGGTTTTAGAACATTAGATGATTTATACGAGAACACATAGGAATTAATATTGGCTGAAGATGAACCCGAGAACTACAACGAAGCATCAAGCGATAAAAATTGGATCGAAGCAATGAAGGTCGAGTTAGATTCCATCAATAGGAACAACACATGGGAATTAACCACACTACCTAAAAGACATAAAGCAAATGGCTTAAAGTGGGTATTCAAGACCAAGAAAGATGCTAATGGAGACACAGTCAAGCATAAAGCAACACTAGTAGATAAAGGCTACATACAAGAGCATGGCATAGACTTTGAAGAAGTTTTCGCACCTGTAGCAAGAATGGAAACTGTACAATTATTATTAGCCATATCTGATAACAACAAATGGGAAGTACATCACCTCGACGTCAAATCTGCATTTCTGCATGGAGATTTAAAAGAAGAAGTGTATGTTACTCAACCCGAAGGATTCATAAAGAGAGAGAATTCTGGAAAAGTCTATAGACTTATAAAGGCTCTATATGGACTAAGACAAGCACCACGTGCATGAAACATAAAGTTAGACAACACCTTGAAGTCGTTAGACTTCAAGAAATGCACACTGGAACAAGCGATCTACACAAAAACGACAAAAGACTCAATACTATTAATTGGAGTCTATGTAGATGATCTAATCATCCCTGGTACACCAAAGAAGGAGATCGACAAGTTTAAAGCTCTAATGGAATAAAAATTCAAAATGAGTGACCCAGGCTTATTAGCTTACTATTTAGGAATTGAAGTCACACAAACTCGAGGTGACATTTCAATAAAGCAATCCGCCTATGCAGGCAAGATCTTGAAGGAAGTTGGAATGTTAGACTGCAATGAGACGGTAATACCAATGGATCCAGGAACAAGATTGACAAAGAACACTAAAGGAACACTGGTCAACTCAACTGAATATCAAAGCTTAATTAAATGTTTAAGATATCTGCTTCACACAAGACCCGACTTAAGTTATCCTATTGGATTACTTAGTCGTTTTATGCAGGAACCAAAAGAGCAACATTTTAAGGCCGTAAGGCAGGTATTACGCTATATAAAGGGAACAAAAGATTATGGTATCACCTACAAGCATAATGTGGGAAACAGGATACAAGGTTTCAGCGACAGTAGTTATGGAGTCAACACTCAAAAAGGAAAAGGAACTACTTGAATAATATTTTACTATGGTGAATCACCAATTAGCTGGAGCACACAGAAGCAAGCCACCGTAGCACTATCATCATGCGAATCTGAATTTATTGTAGCCACAGCAGCAACAACTCAAGCATTACGGTTAAAGAGACTACTAAGCAGGCTTACACACTCAAAGGAAGAAAAGGTTACAATTATGGTTGATAACAAATCTGCTATAGAACTGATGATGAACCCCGTATTTCATGGAAGAAGTAAACACATTGATAAAAAGTACCACTTCATAAGAGAATACGTTGAAAGAGAAGACTTACAAGTCGAGTTCATAAGTGGAGAATATCAAAAGGCTGACATACTCACGAAAGCTCTACCGAAGATCAAATTTCTAACAATGAGATAACTTATTGGAGTTAAAGATCTACGACGAACCGATTGTGATAAAGGGGGAGAATATTGGGTTAATCCCAATCTCCTGCTGAACAAGCAGTCACAAGGCTGCTGAACTATCAGTTACACGACAATTACAAAACAGTTAGGAAGTTTGTTATAGAAGTTAGTTATGGCAGTTACAAATGAAGGGTTGTGACTATTGGATTCAACGAACCAACACGCCATTTCAATCATACCGTTTCAGATAGTATATATAGATAGAACATGTAATCGAATATGATGATGACATATTAATAAAGTATTTTACGTTTAAGCAAAGTTCAAATCTTTATCTTGTGTTTTGGTATATTGTGACTACGGTTTAGATCATAGATCCGTAATAGGTCCAACATGTATTCCAGACTCATCATGAAATAAAACATCTACTAGCATATTTGAAAGACATATTCCTTACTTTTATGTGCGGTTGAAGGATATTAAGCAAAACTCTAGCAAGAAGCTAGAGCAAAATGAGATTACAGTGTAATCCTTAGAAAGGAAAAGTTATAACGGCATCAGAGGCATATTCCTTACTTTCATCACCACTTAAAAATAGTCTATCACTGAGTATATTCAAAGACAGTATCACTTTATTTAGTCGGAGGCTTTTAAGTGAAAATAAAACAGGGATACCGAATAGAAAGTAACCGAGATAGCAAAAATGACAACCCTACTTGTTTTTTCACATTTTTTCCTAACAAATTTTGATTTCATCTAAATAACCATTTTTTAGCACATTTACGAATGCTTGATTCACGATATTTATTCCGGCCATTTCCGGAAAAATATTGCGACATTATAACATTATTTTAGCGACATCACCTTAGCGACAATTCACTATTGTGACTTTCACACCTTATTGAAATTTATAGCGTAGCTATAAAATCGTGTATTTAGTAAGCAACGGATATTGATTGACACAATGCCTATGATCGATAAATATGTTTTCATGGAATGCAGTTTCGTTTAGGTCAACGTGTGCGGGTGTTTGAAGATTCAAGTTGCAGAAAACTTTACTTTAGTAATACCCAAATAATTGCATGGTTCATGCATAAGTTTGAGATAGTCTAGAGTGCCAAAATGCACAACTATAAGTTACATGAAAATATGATATATGCCCTCTTTATCACGAGGACTTTACTTGATGTTATAAACTTGCGAGAGATGAGTGATTGCTATGGATTGAAGCTGGTGGGAAGGGGGAGAATGTGGCCCTGAGTTGGCGGTGGTAAAGACCACCACCATTGCATCCGGTTTAATAGATTCAAGAGGCACGGGCTCTGTTAAATAGCTGTTTGGCATGGGATCTATTCCACTTTTTTTCTACCACATGTAGGGAAGAACAAACGTATCATTTCATGAAGGTACTCATCTGAACGCACTGTGTAATCTTGATATATAACATGTATAATAGTTATATATCATAAACGTTCCTTGTACGCGGTTTCTGATTTTGCTTTTTAGTTTCTATAGTGACCGAAAACTTGAGACGCAGATTTGTGTATAGTCATACCGCATTGATTTTTATTTTCAAGCCACTTATTTTATATATATATATATATATATATATATATATATATATATATATATATATATATATATATATATATATATATATATATATATATATATATATATATATATATATAAAGACTCAAAAACATAAAACGAATAGAAAGGACAGAAAATAGCCATTAATTGTAAAGCTACATGTTGTCGTAACGTTATTACAGGACGACAACATCGCCAATGTCCAAAGTTAAAAGGGAAAAATAATTGATGTTTTAGCGATCACGACTTTTAAAGGTCTTCTCTAGAGGACAAGATCAAAAGTTGGCCCAGTCAATACAAAACAACTAGAACAATCACCATCGTCACTCATAAGTACGTACTATTCGGACAACAAGAATTTATAAATGATTACATGTCTAGAAGTTGAAGTGAATAGGTTACCAAGTAATTTTCTATGATATTACATTTGCAATTGGAGTGAGAACTTAGGTATATTAGCGGAATTCTCTTTAGTATTGAAAAAATCATTTTTTTTTCACCAAAAAGTGTATGCTGTCCAGGCTAGCGTATGCCCGACGTTAGCCTCGGGTTAATTTCTTTTGGAATATGATCTTTTTGTAAATTCAGTGAACTTCTTCATTATGGAAACATATAAAAACTAACAGTGCGACTATTTGTAATGATTGATGGTCTTTTCACCATTATCACAACAACGGGCAACAATAATGTTGCTAGATTGCAAAAATAAATTTTGGAAGCAACCAAAAGAAATTTCGTGGTAGATACTCATTTGGGACCAGTGAGAAAAATCTTATGTATTTTTCCTAGGAAATTTGGAAGTCTTCAATTAAAAAAAAGGCGGCTCATACAATTCTAAATAAAGCCCCATCAAAGACCCAAAATAAAAGATATTTTTCATCAACGCATCTACTTATACTGGAAACATGAAATGACGACTAGGTTAAAATGAAATACTGAGTAACTATTATGCAGTTCATAATGAAATGGAACCTATGGAAATTGGTGTGCCTTCTTTCGATTGGCGATGGCATGTCGTCGCCAATGTGTCCTCCCAATACGCTCGTCACTAAATCTGTTGGCGAGGACTTTTTCGAAGTTTAGCAACAACCATGTGGGACCCACCCAGATTCTTCGCCAAAGCCTAATTACATAAGTAATTAATTAGAGTAATTAATTAATTATATGAATTAATTAATTAATTTAACACTATAAACCAGTCGGGCCTACCAGAGTTTTGGCAGGACATGTCTTCGCCAATACCATTAATTATACCACAGACTAATAAACAGACAAAGGTGGTCAACGAGTGTTTGGAATCATGGAATGCTATTTTAGATGAATGACTGGTGAGAGCCCTAAAGATTAGATACTATGGTTGCCTCTTGCAGAATATTTATAATACCAATTATCACAATGCCACTAAGACTACTTTATTAGAAATTGCATTTGGTCACCCTGCTTCTCTTCACATTTCTTATATTGCAAAAATAGCAGAGTGGAGTTGGTGGACATGACACTTCAGGCAATATCGGATGCTCTTTCTATGTGAAAATTTAACTTAAAGAAAGCCAAAGGTAGGATGAAGTCCTAAGCTGATAAGCATACGTCTGAGAGAGAATTTGCAGTCAATGATTGGGTATACTTGAAATTGCAGCCCTACAGGCATACTACTATTAGAAAGGGAAGGCAGAATAAGCTCTCTTCAAAGTGGTTTTTGTCCTTTTCAAGTGATAGCAAAGGTTGGACAGGTGGCTTATAACCTACAATTGCCGGAATCAGCCAAAGTACACCCGGTGTTTCATGTCTCTCAGTTTAAGAAGTGTTTTCTCATCTAATACTATAATGGTCACTTTTCCTGAATGTGATGCTCAAGGTTTGATAGCTGCTGAACCTGTTAAGCTTTTGGAAATGAAGATTGTCAAGCACCAAAACCATATGGGGTGTTTGGATTGATCCAGTGGAGTAATGGTTCTGAGGAAGATGCAACTTGAGAAGACTTAGCTAGCATTGTCAAGATATTTCCTTCATTTGTGTTTGATCCATGAGGTCAAGGAAATCTTGAAGGAGGAGGCATTGTAATGTGTTGAAAATTCAAAGGAAATAAAACTAATGTGCCAGGCACGTGAGCCCGCCAAATGAACACAGCATACCCACAACCAATTTACCCGCCCATTTGTTTAGATTAAATACCCACTTTACATTTTATTCTCATTAGTTAGAATTTGATTCTCTCTTTCATTCTCTTTTTTCTATTATTGTGAATTCCAATTATGCTTGTGGTTGTTGCTTCCGATTATTAATACTAATCCAACTAACACAATAATAAATTAGAAATCATAAAGAAAAAGAAAGTCAATTGACGATGACGAATTCTTTTTATGAAAGAGACGCAGGACGTTTACTTTTAATATTGTAAATAAATAAATAAGTTGTAGGCTCTGAATTGGTCAATTAAGAAACAATCAAACAGCCTAGTCTATGAAAGCATGTCTTGTAACCAATATAAAGTTAGTCGAGAACCCCTTAACAGCTACAGCACTCGGGAACCATAAATTCACAAAAGGAAGCCATGAAGTTCCTTTTCCTGATCTGGGCAGCATTTCAATTTCTTTCGCTTACAGCTTCTGATACAAATTCTACCTCTGAATGGTACACCTTCATTAACTCAACCAACCTTGCGAAGCCAGGCTGCGACAGCCGTTGTGGGGACTTAATTGTTCCTTACCCTTTCGGCCTCGGCAACAACTCAGAGTGTTATATAAATGAGGGATTTCGCATATACTGCAACACTTCTGTAAACCCTCCAAAGGCCTCTATTTATGAAAACAGTTACACCTCGATAAAACTTATATCTGATTCCACCATTCGGGTTTCCAATGTAGTGGCGAGTAGATGCTATTTTCAAAACGGCACAATATACAATGGATTCAGAGTCTTTATGAACTATACGGATATGCCGTACACCTTTTCTCAAGTTAACAAGTTCACAGTTATCGGTTGCTATGATTCTGCTTGGCTGACCGCAGTAAGAAAGTCTGGGAACGTGTCTACAGGTTGTATGGTCTTTTGCTCAACACCGGAGGAGGTTGTTGGTGATGAGTGTACAGGAAATGGCTGTTGTCAATCATCAATACCACAAGACTTAATCTCTTATAGTACTCGGGTCCGTTCCTTGCTGGATTCAAGCGATAATGTGAGCTACATTAGGTCTTTTGATCCATGCACATATGCCTTTGTTGGAGAGGAGAATGTATTTAGTTTCAATGGTTTGACTGATTTAAACGATACTTCCTTCAGAAAGAGGATAGAAGAGACAGTGCCACTAGTGCTCGAATGGGCTATTGGAAATCTGAGTTGCCCTGAAGCCGAAGCAACCGATGGTTTTGCCTGCCAATTGAATAGCAACTGTGTTAGCTATACTGGTGAAAGTGGTGGGTACCGTTATGTTTGTAAAGAAGGCTATGAAGGAAATCCATATCTGTCTCCTGGCTGCCAAGGTATAATTTAATATAGAATTTTTCAATTGAATATATCTCAACCACATGTTTAATTTCCTACTACATTCAAGTATATATATCCTAGGTGGATTTTAATTCATAATCATTTTTCATGAAATATCAAAAAGGTGTTTAACTTGTTATTTATCTGTTACATGCATAATAACAGTAAATTCTTTATGATATAACCTTGTAAATTTATCTGTCATTTATCATAAAAAATCATTTTCACGACACATCCAAATGGTGTATAACATGTGAATTTGTTTGTTACAGGCATATAATAATTGTAGAGGCTCTATAATGTGTGGCTATATGTTACTTAATATCTTATTATAGATATCAACTGGTATCATTTTCTAGAAATTAATTAAGTCAATAAGCTTATAAATTAGTCCTTTGTATCTGAAGATGACATCAAAGTGACTGGTCAACACGCATATGTTTAGATTTTTCTATTGATGACTGAATTAACAAGAAGTAAAATACTCCATATTAAACCAGATAACTGCTACTGGTAAAATCTTAGAATTCTCAATGTAACATAATGCGAACAATGCATCTGTTATATGTGTTGCTTAATATGCGAAATAGTTCTCTTTGTGCTTATTGCATTTGCTGCATATAATTTTTCATCTTTTTGCAATTTGTTAATTTAACTATCTTGTTGCTAGTTTATTTTAATGAATTTTCTGCCCAAAGTTAAACTTGTACCCGTTCAAAGCTTGCAACTATACTTGAATTTGTTACTATAGTCACACACCAAGAACTGTCAGTAATGTAAGTCAAAGATTTGTTATCTAAGGCTTGTAGGAGTTTTACCCATATAGTGACACAAGGGTTGTAAATTAAATTTTGAACTTTTTTTAAACGGAATATTTACATTAAAAAGCCTAGCATAAAGATAGAAACACTCCTACGAAGCAATCTAGAAGAATGCCGTCTACAACCACACAGAAACCATTGAAATAAAAGTTACATATGGGTGACACCTTCTGTGTGTCACTAATAAGTCTGTCAAAAACAATATTTTCTTTGTAGTGATATTTAGTGTTATAAATTACGTATTTAGCTCTTTATGATATGTCAGAGATAATGATTCCTTAATTTTGTTAAGTTGAAGATTAGCCAATCAAAGGTTGTGTTCTTTTTTTGCTAGATATCAATGAGTGTAATCGAATTGAGGATTTTCCATGCTATGGAACTTGTATTAACACTCCCGGAAATTACACATGCAAATGTAAAAAAGGGTATTCTGGTGATGGCAAGATTCAAAATGATTGTCGTCGTAAACCATTCAAAGTGGTCGGACTTTCGGTAGGTAAGTTCCCTTGAATCCTAAAAATAGGTATTTAAAATCACAAAACGACAAAACTTTTTACGAATAATAAAGTTGACTTCAAAACTTTGAAATTCAGTAAAGTTCACATAAGGAACTTGGCACAAAAGTCAAATACTCATGAATGATCTATATATGCGAAAAGTTTGGCAAAAACATGCGTCGCAGCGATGGTTTTTCGTTAAACTTTTGGCCTCTTAAAGATGATTCATGCCAAAAGGGACAAAGTTATTAACAAAGTTCTCCCGAGGTTACTAATTACATATTTCCCCGCTCAAACTTTATAATTTCAAATATTTTATACATTTTAATCTCATATATATTTATTTTATCTGTTTTAATATAAAGATTTTTTACACTTGACCATTATTTCCCTTTCCTATATACAAGGTTAATTCACGTTTTTCAAACTCTCATTTCTTCAAACGAATTTCAACCATTAAGTTATTTCTATCATCATCTCTTTATGTTAATATAAGTAAAAGGTATAAAGTAGAACGTGAACTTAATTTACATTGTCTAGTATTATAACACAAGGAATAACGATTACATCATCAGTATCAATGATTAGTGTTCGTAGGCATAATCTGTGTTTTCGAAATTTACTGTTCTACTACTCTTGAATAGGGAATACAACTGGAAAACTATGATTGAATTGGCGCCTAAAATGAAGAAATTTGTAAGGGTATAATTGTCTTAGAATAAAGTTGATAAGAATCGGGTATATTTGTAATTATAAAGTTTGAGTGAGTAAATATGTAATTAGTAGCCTTGCAGTGGGGAAGTATATATGTAATTCTTAAAAAATTAAAAAAAATAAAAAAGCATGTCAATTTTTTTGAATTTTTCCAGTTCTCGAGGACGATGTTGAGCGTCCATACGCTAGTCTGGCTATTTGCACCTGGTGTTTGGGCATGACTTGAGATACCTCTAGTCCAATCACTTTCATTGCTTCCTAAACTCAACTTTTAAATCGAATATCACCTAACTATGTTGTACCCATCGTCACATATAGGTATTGGACTTTCATTACTCACTATACTCGTTGGATTATCCATACTGTACATCATGGCGAAGAAAAGGAAGCTAGCTAAACTAAAAGAGAAGTTTTTTGAACAAAATGGGGGCGCACTATTGACAGAGAAACTAAAATCCAAGGGTGGCACTGGTTTGGGATCCGTGAACATTTTTGGAGTTAAAGAGCTAGAAGAAGCAACAGATAATTTTGCAGAAGGTAATGTTAGTCCCTTGTTAATTGCATTTTAAGTCAAGTTTTAATAATAGTAGTATTATGTTTAAGTACTTATGATTATGGACATATGTTTGTTTTATGTACTGGACGAATTTTAGGCCTGCACATAATGGGTCTCTGCAGCCCATATTGTGGCAGTTAGGATGGCATTACCATGGCGGTTATCACCCAAAGCATCACAGCGTTTGGAGGAAAATAACTGTCATTTGGTGCCTTTTAGGAAACTATATCAGTGTAGATTTCTGTAAACAGAAATCATATCAAACCTTTATCTATTTATATGCATTACCTGTTATTGTTATATACTTTGTATCCTTTGTTATTTTACTGCACTTATCCTCTCTACAATTTGATTATCTCAATCATGAAAAACCTGTTGAAACCAAGGAGTTATGGCAATAAACCTGTACACAAATGGTATCAGAGCGCAAGGGATCAAACAACAACACTCAAGAATCTGCCATGAATGACGATGAAGATAAAGAAAGATAAGAGAAACGGTTACCACCAAACCGGTGGTTAAACAAAAAAAAGGGCAGATTCAGATTCAAGAGAAAAATAGAAAGAGAGGAGAAGAAGAGAACATGGCTGCGTTTTGTTACAAAGAAAGAATGAACACAGTTTGTTCATAAGAGATCGAGAAGAAGAACCAACCTTGAGACCCCGGTTCATGAGGAACCCTACAACCATGATGGTTGACAAAGGCAATGATGCCAACAATGAAGATGTATGAGTATGATGGGGACAAGGTTGTGATGTTGTGATGATGATAAGAAGATAAATAAAACCTTTGCAACAAAACAAACAAAAAAAACCATAAAGTATGAAGACGGTCTAACAAAGATGAAGAAGTGAGGCAATAACAGATTGCCATAGGAGGTTCATTAATTTAGTTGTGATATGCCATGAAATTGCAAAAGTTCCTTGGGGTGAAATGCAGAAAGAAGTGGGTGAAACCAGTAAAAGAAAAGAGGCCAGGGACCCACCATGCCAGAAGGAAGATAGTGCAGTGAAGGATGGAGCACATGGAATGAACAAGAGAACAACAAGTTTGGCGTTAGATTGGTTGATGATGAAGATGGACGATAGCAGCCAAGATAGTAATGATTTCGAAGTCATTACTTGAAGAAAAACAGCAGGAAACTCAGAAAGATGTGAAGAATTTGATACTAACACATTAGGGGGGAAATTGTTAGCTTTTTAATGTGGTTAGTACAAATATTATTGTTAATGTTTAAGACTTTAGTTTTATTATGTAATGTATATTCTGTAATTGTGAATGGGCTGAATTATCAAAGTCTGTAATGGGTCGAAACTGTGTAACCCAAACAGGCCCATTCAAATGACAGTTATTAGGGAAACGGTTATTCTCCCAAACGACACAACGTTTGGAGAAGAACTCTTAGTGCCGCTTCATGTAGTATATATAGGTTAGGATTCATTTGTAAACATTAACCCTTTCCAGTTAATAAATATCGTGATTGAAGGGTTCAACCCATGTTTCTGTTTTCTTTTTGGTACTCGTTAATCAACAGAACTTGTTTCTGTTTTCTGGTTCGGATTTTTGTGTTTAGGATGATGGTTGTATCGATGTAACGAGTGTATGAACAAGGCTCTTGATGCCAAATGTTGGTCCCAATATGAGTAAAACAATATAACGAAATTGCAATATATGAATAACTTGTCAATATGCTGCTGCTGTAGCCGCCATGAATTCTGATTCACATGATGAGAGCGCTACTGTCGGTTGCTTCTGAGTACACCAAGTGATAGGTGACTCTCCAAAGTAAAATACTATTCCAGTAGTTCCTTTTCCTTGATCTGTATTAACTCCATAACTACTGTCGCTGTATCCTGTAATCTTGCAGCCTCCGTCTTTCTTGTATATTACTCCATGGTCTTTCGTTCCTTTAATGTATCAGATTACTTGTTTCACTGCCTTCAGGTGATGATCCTTCGGGTCTTGCATAAATCTGCTGAGTAGTCCGACTGAGTAACTAAGATCTGGTCTTGTATGCAGTAAGTATCTGAGACTTCCAATTAAGCTTCGGTAATAAGTTGCGTCAACTGGGTTTCCATCTTCCGCCTTGACCAACTTAGTGCCGGGGTCCATCGGTGTTTTCGTGTCATTACTGTCCGTCATGCTTGTCTCTTTTAAGATTTTGTTAATGTATCCAGTTTGCTTGATTGTAATCTCTCCTCCTGTCTGTGTAACTTCTATCCCAAGGTAATATGCTAGCAACCCTAGGTCGCTCATTTCAAATTTATCTTTCATCTGGGATTTGAACAAGTCTACTTCCTTCTTTGGAGTGCCTGTGATTATCAGATCATCCACATATACTCCGACGATAAGTGTAGAAGTCTTGCTTCTCTTTGTGTAGATCGCTTGTTCGAGATTACATTTCTTAAAGTCTAATGACTTTAATGTTTGGTCAAGCTTCACGTTCCAAGCTCTAGGTGCTTGTCTTAAGCCATACAAAGCTTTAGTTAGCTTGTAGACTTTTCCTAGGTTTCCTTGTTGAATGAAACCTTCAGGTTGTGTAACATAGACTTCTTCCTTCAATTCTCCATGTAAAAACGCTGATTTTACATCTAAGTGGTGTACTTGCCATCCATGATATGCTGCTAGCGCTAATATCAATCGAACTGTCTCTATCCTAGCAACTGGTGCAAACACTTCATCGAAGTCTATTCCCTGTTCTTGTACATAACCTTTTGCTACTAATCCAGCTTTATACTTTATGATCCTTCCTTGTGCATCTCTTTTGGTTTTATAAACCCATTTGAGTCCTATTGCTTTCTGATTTTCAGGCAATGTGGTGAGGGTCCATGTGTTATTTTTGTTGATTGAATCTAATTCAATTTCCATGGCCTCAATCCACTTCTCATCTTTTGATGCTTCCTTGTAATTACGGGGTTCTTCTTCTGTAAAGAATAAGCTCGGCGCTTCTACTTCACGTGCAGTTTGGTAAATTTCCGTAATATCCTTTAAACCTTGTATAGGTCTATGATCAAATCTAGGATCTGAGCTCTCTAATGAACTTATAGTAGCTCTTTCTTCATCTGAGTTAGGGTTGAAAGTATATGATGGTGGTGTGATTGGTGAGGGTGGATCTGGTATAGGTTCTTGTTCTTGATACGTGTTGTTAGTGTTTTCTATGTTGACTGGTGTAGGATTATCATAGTCAACTCCATCTATTACAAAGGTAGTCCAAAACGTATCTTCAGTATTCGTATCCTCTTCATTATTATTCCAATCCCACGGTTTCGTTTCCATGAACTTTACATCCCTACTAACATGTTTCTTCTTTCCTACTGGATCATATAGCCTACATGCTTTTGATCCTTCTTCAACTCCTAAGTAAATCATTGGAATGCTTCTATCATCTAACTTCTTCAAGTGAGGTATCGTTACCTTAGCATAAGTTGTGCATCCAAATATTCTTAGATATTCTAGGTTTGGTTTTCTGTTGTAGAGGGCTTCATATGGTGTTTTATCTTTCAGGGCTTTCGTTGGTACCCTGTTGAGTATGTAAATGGCGTGCCTTACTGCTTCCGCCCAAAAAGTTAAGGGTAACTTCATCGCTTTCATCATACTCCTAGTCGTTGATAACACTGTTCTATTTCTCCTCTCTACTACACCATTCTGCTGAGGTGAGTATGGTGCTGTCAATTGTCTCTCAATTCCATTTTCCTTACAGTACTTGGTGAATTCATGTGATGTAAATTCACCTCCTCTATCAGTTCTTAACATCTTGATTTTCAACTTCAACTTTGATTCGATCTGGTGTCTAAATTCCTTGAATGTGCTAAACGCTTGATCTTTCGAGTTTAGAAAGTAAGCCCACATAAATCGTGTGCAGTCATCGACTAATAAGAAGATGAGCTTCTTTCCGGAGTGTGTTGTTGGACTTATGGGACCACAAAGATCTCCATATACTAAGTCCAATGGGTTCTTTGATCTGAATTTAGCTTGGTTTGGAAATGGTGTTCTGATGTGTTTTCCTAATAAACATGCATCACAGATTTGTCCTGCATGCTTTATTCTTGGTATTCCATCCACTAAACCTTTCCTCGTCATTTTATCTATAGCGTCAAAGTTCAGGTGACCTAATCTAGCATGCCATAACCATGCTTGGTCATCTACGTTTGCTAAAAGACATATAGGTGCTACTATATGCAATCTAATACTGTAAAGTCGATTCTTAGATCGTTCTACCTTCATCAACAATTTCTTGTTCTTATCATACAAAGTCAGTAAATTTCCATCCATGATGATCTTGCAACCTATTTCGGTAAGTTGTCCTAGACTAAGTATGTTGCTCTTGAGGTTTGGAATGTAGTAAACATCCGAAATCATTTTCTGTTGTAAGTTTCTACATCCTAATAGTATTGAACCTCTACCCTTTATCTCTACATACGATCCATCTCCAAAACGAACACGTCCAGTGATGTTTTCGTCAATATCTTTAAAATGGCCTTTGGTGCCTGACATATGGTTGCTTGCACCGTTATCTAAGTACCATATGCTAGCATCTGTCGTAGCATATTTTCGGGGTTGTACTTTTTCTTCATTTAACAAGATTTCTTCAGTTTCGTGTGTAGCCATTAGCAATGATGGTTCATCGTCTTCTAAGATAAGGTTTGACTGTTCCTGAGTTGTTGGTGGACTTCTACAATTCTTCTTGTAGTGTCCGGGTTTTCCACAATTATAGCATGTGATTTTGCTCTTATCCCATCCTTGTTTTCCATTATTTGACTTATCTGAGTGGGATGAGTTTCCTCCATTCGAGTTTTATTCGACGGTAGTATGTCAACAAGTGATGTCCTTGTTGCCCTCGTTGCTTGTCCGCGTTCTAACAATACTTCTTCTTCTTTATTCCACACCGTGTCTACAACAACCTACAGAAATACCAACGGTATCCTTGCGAGCAAGTGATCAAAATGCTCCTGTTGTTGTCCCTCTTTGTATTGTAAACGTCTTTCCAAAAACAAATGATTGTTTTCTGGTTCGGTACCCGTATGAACAAGGCTCTTGATGCCAAATGTTGGTCCCAATATGGTCACAAATGGCATCAGGGCTTAGGCTCTTATTCTTGGGAAAAGCCAAACTCAGGCTTCATGCAGGGAAGGTATCTTCTTCGAGAAACACCAAATAGGGTAAACCTATGGGGTGCTAGAAGAAAGAAAACTACAATATCACCAAAAGGAAAGAGCATTTTGGCACAAACAGTTAGAGAGAATGAAGCCTTTAACAAAGAAAGGGAAAGTGCAGATCTGTTGACACTAAAGAAAAAGATTATGAAGATGAAGAAAGACAAGAAAGCCAAGTGCCATGTTTGCAAGGAGAAAGGGCATGCATTCTGGGCATGCAAAGATAGACAAAGGCTTGCAGCACTTGAACTTGAACAAGAAAAGGAACTTACTGAGAAAGTTATGACAGAAGAAGCAAAGTACACAGAAAGAGTCTACCTTACTGGAAATTATGTGGTAAAAGGTACTGACTTACTTAATTGGAATGATATATGGTATGCTAGTGATTCCTATCAGTTTCATATGTGCCCATCTAGAGCCCTTTTTAATGATATTGAATATAAGTTCAAAATGATTGGTAAAGAAGAGCATGAGAAGAAATTTATCTTCTCATATGGGGTAGGGGATGTCACAATTAGAACTGATGTAGGGGAAGTAGTGGTGAAATCTGTTCAATACACTCCTGAGGTATCATCAAATATGATTAGTTTGGATTTGCTTAAGACTCAAGGGTATGGGACAGAGATTGAAGATGGTGTATGCAACATATTCTACATGTATCATGATGAAAACCATGTGCAGACACCACTGTTAGATAAAGGCAAAGGAAAGGTTGATATGAATGAAGTTATCAATGAACATAACCAGTTTTTGGAGGATCAATTTAAGCAAATGGATCCCACTGATGAATGCTCTCTCATTAAGGGCATAGAAGATCTTGATTGGAACAAGAATGATACACAGGATTATATTGATGAAGATTACATCAGTTATAATGGTACCCTTTATGCACTCAAAGTGAACTCATTTTCAAGGTACATATCATTCATGAAATTATTGGAGAAGGATGATCTTCTGTATAGGAACTGGGAAATATTCAATAAAAGGTTCATTGATTTAGTTAAGTGGTTTTATTTGGTGCATCTCAATTATGATACATTAGATGCAATACCACCAAGGATTAAGGATGTTGAGATTAACTTGCTATGTGTATACAAGGCTGTTGATAGTATGGGAGGATATTTCACTGTCACCATGGGTGACAAGTGGGGTATAATTGCAGAGTTGCAAGGCTTGGATAAAGAAGATGGTAACACAGTTAGAGTTTGCTACAAAAATTTCATTGATCTCCTTGTTATTTATTATGAAACTGCAAGTAGTACTTGGGGTGAAATGCACAAAGAAATAGGTGAAACCAGTCAAATGAAGATGGCCAAGGACCTATCTTGCCAGAGGGAAGATGCAGTGGTTGAAAGAACAAGTGGAGATGGAGCAAACAGATTTGGAGTCAAGCTAGGCAATGCAGAAGAAGATGGATATGAGAGCAGCATGGACAGCAATGATTTTCAGATCATTGCTTGAAGAAAAAGCAAGTGAAGAACAACTTTGAAGAACTTGACCATAAATGAATTAAGGGGGAGATTGTTAGTCCCTTGTTAATTGCATTTTAAGTCAAGTTTTAATAATAGTAGTATTATGTTTAAGTACTTATGATTATGGACATATGTTTGTTTTATGTACTGGACGAATTTTAGGCCTGCACATAATGGGTCTCTGCAGCCCATATTGTGGCAGTTAGGATGGCAGTTACCATGGCAGTTATCACCCAAAGCATCACAACGTTTGGAGGGAAAATAACTGTCATTTGGTGCCTTTTAGGAAACTATATAAGTGTAGATTTCTGTAAACAGAAATCATATCAAACCTTTATCTATTTATATGCATTACCTGTTATTGTTATATACTTTGTATCCTTTGTTATTTTACTGCACTTATCCTCTCTACAATTTGATTATCTCAATCATGAAAAACCTGTTGAAACCAAGGAGTTATGGCAATAAACCTGTACACAGGTAAGATACTTGGTAAGGGAGGTAACGGTATTGTGTATAAAGGAACTCTACCAGATATGCGTGTTGTGGCAATCAAGAAGTCCCAAAAACTTGATGAAGAACAAAGGGAACAATTTATAAATGAGATGGTTATTCTAACACAGATTAATCATACAAACGTGGTGCAACTTTTGGGGTTTTGTTTGGAAACTGATGTCCCGTTGTTAGCTTATGAATTTGTTTCCAATAATACTCTGCATCATCACATTCACTATAGAAAGAGTGGCGTAGGGAGATTATCGTGGGTTAGTCGTTTAAGGATAGCACATGAAGCAGCAGGTGCACTTGCTTATCTTCACACAGATGCTAGAATGTCCATCATACATAGAGATGTGAAGTCTACTAACATTTTATTGGATGACAATTACACAGCAAAAATAGCAGATTTCGGGGCCTCGAGGTTAGTTCCCTTAGGTCATGATCTAGTCGTTACCCTAGTTCAGGGAACATTTGGATACTTAGATCCTGAGTATTTCCATACAGGCGAATTAACAGATAAGAGTGATGTGTATAGCTTTGGAGTTGTTCTTGCAGAACTCTTAACAGGACAACAACCCCTCAATATGGAAAGAGATATAAAGGTGAGAAATTTAGCAACCTATTTTGTGAAGGCGATGGAGGAAAATACGTTTGTTAATATTCTGGAACATGGATTGGTAAACGAAGCACCTTATGAGCAGCTTAAAGCAATATGTGGGCTTGTATATAGGTGCCTTAACCAGCTAGGTGCTAAAAGACCTAGCATGAAAGAAGTGACCATGGAGCTTGAAACTTGGAGAAAGTTCGGGAAGCATGCTTGGGTTAGTGAAGACAAGTACAACGAAATGAGTAGCTTAATGATTGAGATGGAACCAACCGAACTTTATACTGTTCCTCTTATGTCTAACAGTGGTACATTTGGAGGAAGTTCCAGCATCAATACTGAAATGCATGACATGATGCTCCAGTTACAAAGTGCCCGTTAAAAACTTAGAGTTCCTGGGTTGTGTGAGTCACCAGCGTTTTGTGTCTTTTTTTTCCTGAAGTTCTATAACTGCGTGTCTGCAGACTCTTTTAGCCTTTGTTTTTAAAAAATGTTATAGGGTAAAAGTTGACATATCGGGTGAATAACCCGCCCTAAAACTTAACTGCACCTTGCTCTCTTAGCAGTGAACTAATAAATCTTGTATTCAGCATTAGCTTCTAAGTTTTGGTTTTATCATATGATGTAGAAATGTAGTCCAATACCTTACTATCAAGTCACGACTTATGCATATATATGTTCCAAACACTATTTTTTTGTTAAAAAAAATATTAATGCTTGTTAAATTTTTGTGATTGTGGTAACGATGAAAGCACTTTTTTTTTCCGAAAAGTCAATTACATGCTGTTTTTATTTATCAGAGTTATAATCGATCAAATTTTAAATTATGTTCAAATATAATATATACATGATGTTAGGTGCCTAATTATCCACTTTTTGATGTAAACGTGATTATAATTTAAAAATTATTTAACAATTAAATAGATATTTATCAGTATTACATCGAAAGCAATTAAATTCACAAAACCTTTTGCATACCAGTGATCCAGTAAAATGTACATTACTCAAATGGATGTGTGTTTGGAGGCTCAAATGGATGGATTTGGGGGCTGAAATCAGGGTGTTTAATTAGCTGCTAAACTGGGGGCTGAAAAGGATGGATTTGGGTGCTCAAATGGGGGCTGAAGTGGGTGCGTTTGGATACTGAAATGGGGGCGTTTGTGGGCTGAAGTGGGGGCTGTAATGGGTTGGTAATCATGATATATTGATGACTCAAAAGGCTTATGATGGTAATCAAAATGCTGATGCGACAGATCCCTGACAGAAGATTCCTCAGGAGATTAAGCGATTTTAGTAAGTGTTTAATGTTCTTTAGTTTGTTGAATTGATTATGTTTACTATTGAATATAAAAATTGTGGTCTGTTGTATTAAGCTGAGACACAGTCATGCGAAATATACTAATTAGTATATTTGGTAAATAATTCCAAGTTTCATGAATATATACATGGGTTATTGTTGGCCTTGAAACAGATCTATGATCTTAACGTTAATCACAATATACCAAGTAAAACAGGGATTAAATGAAACTGTAAAAGTGTTTGTATTAATCTGTCATCATCTTTCTTATATAAATGTTTACAGTATATATACTAAATCAAATGGTACATAGTGAACCGTTGTGATCGTTCAAGATATGGCAGTTATGTTATAACTGTCATATAACTGTTTTCTGTAACTGTCTAAGTTGACTTTGAGGTCTGACGTTTATTGGTTGACTTTTGTTGACCGGGTCGTTGTGGGTTGAGATGGGTCGATTGGTGATTAACCCAATATTCTCCCCCTTAATCACAATTGTCTTGTTGCAGATCTTTGACTCCAATTAGTTGTCTCATTGTGAGGAATCTGATCTTCGGTAGTGCTTTTGTCAGTATGTCAGCCTTCTGAAATTCTCCACTAATGAATTTGACTTGTAGATCTTCTCTTTCGATGCATTCTCTTATAAAGTGGTATTTTATATCGATGTGTTTACTTCTTCCGTGAAATACGGGGTTCTTCATTAGTTCGATGGCAGACTTGTTGTCAACCAGTATTGCAACCTTTTCTTCTTGTGTGTGTGTAAGCTTGGTGAGTAATCTCTTTAACCATAATGCTTGTGTTGCTGCTGCTGTTGCTGAAATGAATTCGGATTCACATGATGATAGAGCTACCGTGGCTTGCTTTTGTGTACTCCAGCTGATTGGTGATTCACTGTAGTAGAAGATAATTCCAGTAGTGCCTTTGCCTTCTTGAGTGTTGACTCCGTAGCTACTGTCACTATAACCTTGTATCTGGTTTCCTCCATTGTGTTTGTAGGTGATTCCATAGTATTTTTTTCCTTTAACATAACATAGTACTTGCCTTATAGCTTTCATGTATTGTTCCTTTGGTTCTTGCATAAAACGACTAAGTAATCCAACGGAATAACTTAAGTCGGGTCTTGTATGTAGCAGATATCGTAAGCATCCAATTAAGCTTCTATATTCGGTTGAGTTGACCGTTGTTGCTTCAGTATTCTTTGTTAGTCTTGTTCCTGGATCCATAGGTAGTAGAGTTTCGTTGCAGTCTAGCATTGCAACTTCTTTTAGGATCTTGCTTGCGTAGGCGGATTGCTTTATTGATATGTCACCTCCAGTTTGTGTGACTTCAATTCCTATGTAGTAGGATAGTAATCCTAAGTCACTCATCTCGAATTTCTCTTCCATTTGAGCTTTGAACTTGTCTATTTCTTTCTTTGGTGTGCCAGTGATGATTAAATAATCCACATAGACTCCTACTAGAAGTATTGAGTCTTTTGATTTCTTCGTGTAGACAGCTTGTTCCAAAGCGCATTTCTTGAAATCTACAGACTTCAAGGTATTGTCTAATTTTATGTTCCATGCACGTGGTGCTCGTCTTAAACCGTATAGGGCTTTTATGAGTATGTAGACTTTTCCATTATCTTTTATAAATCCTCCGGGTTGTGTAACATACACTTCTTCTTTTAATTCTCCATGCAGAAATGCAGATTTGACGTCTAGGTGTACTTCCCATTTGTTATTAGCAGCTATGGCTAATAGTAATCGGACTGTTTCCATTCTTACTACAGGTGCAAAGACTTCTTCAAAGTCTATGCTATGCTCTTGTATGTAGCCTTTTGGTACTAGTCTTGCTTTATGCTTGACTATATTTTCATTAGCATCTTTCTTGGTCTTGAATACCTACTTTAATCCAATGGCTTTATGTCCTTTTGGTAGAGTGGTTAGTTCCCATTTATTGTTCCTATTAATGGAATTTAATTCGACCTTCATTGCTTCAATCCATTTTAGATCGTTCGATGCTTCCTTGTAATTCTTAGGTTCATCTTCAGCCAGTAATAAATGCTCGGGTAAAACTTCCTCGGTATTATCGTGTATATCATTCAACGTTCTAAAACCTTTTAGAGGTGTATGATCAAAGTTTGGATGTAAATTCCGGGTTGTAGTTGAGTTGCTTTGATTGGTTGAATGTCCTGAGGTAGTTGGTGTAAATTGAGTATTTATTCGCGATGAAATTGTAGATGATGTGCGAAGTGTTTGTAATTGTGAGGGTGAGTCTGTTGTTGATGTTGCATATTCATCATCATCATTTGTAGGGATATCATCGTCTTCTTCATTTGGTTGGATTTAGTGTTCCTAATGTTCATTTGTGGCTTCAAGGTTTTCAATTTTGAAGTCAAACCATTCGGGTTCATCGTTGGTGTGTTCATTCACGTAATCCTTCCAGTCCCATGCTTCATCCTCTTTAAACTTCACATCTCTACTAACACATATCCTTTGTGTTGTTGGATCAAACAGTCTGTAAGCTTTTGATCCTTGTTCGTTTCCTAAGTATACCATTATGTTGCTTCTATCATCTAACTTTGTCAGATGTTGTGATGGTACCTTTGCATATGCTATGCAGCCAAAAAGTCTTAAAGTTTCTAAATTTGGCTTTCTTTGTTTAATTGCTTCATATGGAGTGATGTCTTCTAAGGCTCTTGTAGGAACACTGTTTAGAATGTATATAGCGTGTCTAACAGCTTCAGCCCAAAAATTTTGAGGCATGTTGGTTGCTTTCATCATGCATCTCGTTGTAGACATAATTGTCCTATTCCTTCGTTCAATTACTCCATTTTGTTGTGGTTAGTAAGGTGCGTTTAGTTGTCGTGCTATGCCGTTTTCTTTGCAGTATTGAGTGAATTCGTTAGATGTGAATTCTCCTCCACGATCAGTTCTTAACATTTTCGATGTTGTCCTTAGCTCCTTCTCTATTGTTTCTTTGTATTCCTTGAAAGTAACGAATGCTTGATCTTTCGTGTTTAGGAAATACGCCGCATATATCTTGAGTAATCATCTACTAACAAGAATATGTATTTCTTTCCAGATGGTGTTGGTGGTGTTATTGGTCCACATAAATCACTATAGACTAAATCTAAAGGTGATGTTGATCTAGTTTTTGCTTTCTTGGGAAATGGCGCTCTGCTGTGTTTACTAACTAAACAAACATCACAAATTTGTGTTGCATGTTTAATGGCAGGTATTCCTTGAACTAATTCTCTTTGAGTCATCGATTTTAGTGATTCAAAGTTGAGGTGTCCTAGTCTTGCGTGCCATAACCAGGTATTGTCATTCAAGTTTGCTAATAAGCAAACAGGTGTGCATAGCTTCAGACTTGCTTTGTATAGACGGTTTCCTTGTTTTGTGACTTTCATGAAGATTTTGTTGTCCATGTCATAAATTCGTAATTCATCATCGTCCATTACTACTTTACAACCGATTTTGGTAAATTGTCCAAGGCTTAATAAGTTGCTTTTTAAGCTAGGAATTTAATAGACCTGAGATATGATTCTTTGTTTCTCGTCATCACATTCTAATAGAATTGAACCTTTTCCTTTAATCTCTGTGTGAGATCCATCTCCGAATCTTACTTTTCCACTAACATTCTCATCTAGCTCTTTGAAGTGTTCTCTTATCCCAGTCATATGGTTGCTAGCTCCGTTGTCTAAATACCATTGACTATCGACACTTGTCTCTTTATATCCTACATCTTCTTCGTGTAGCGAGACGTTTTGTTACATGTGGGTCTTCTAATATTGCCATTAATAAGGTAGGTTCTAGGTCCTCCTCGACAAGATTAGATTGCAAACTAGTGTTTGGTTTTGCATAACACTTAGATGCATAATGACCCATCTTATTTCATTTGTAACATTTTACTTTGCTAATATCAATATTTGGTTTGTTGAAGTGATTGTGAGAATTTTCTCCATCCTTCTTCTCGTGGTTATATTTATCGTGGTTTCTTCCTTGTGAGAATTTGTATTTTCCACGTCCACGTCCTCTGAAATGTTTCCCTCTATTGTCATGTCGTGTGAACATCAGTTTTTCTTGATTGTCCACTTGTTTTCCTTTTTTGAACTTAATCCTTTCTTCGTAGGTCTTAAGTCTTCCAATTTCCTCTTCCATTGTCATTTCGCTTAGATCGGAATATTGTTCTATAGATGCAACTATTTGCAGATACCTTTCGGGTACAACATTTAGTAATTTCCGTACTAAGGTTTCATCTTCTATTGTGTGTCCTAGACTAGCGGCTTTGGTGAAGGTGTCGATTGTTTCGTCTTCCTTCATATATAACATCTCAAAGTCGGATTTGAGTGTTTGTAATCTTGCTTGTTGAACTCTGTCTTCGCCAACGTGTCTAGTTTTCAAAGATTCCAAATGTCCTTCGCAGTTTTGTGTTTGTTACTTGAATTAATTGTTCTTCGGGTAAGGCTTGATAAAGGAAAGCAATAGCGGTTTTTTCTTTCTTCTTATCGGGTTGAGTCGAATCACTCGGCTCAATTGTTTCACATAAACCATTCGCTTCGAGAATCATTTGCATTCGAATTGCCCATAATGAGTAATTCGCAGGCTTTAGGATTGGGCATTGAAATTGGGGTGTACTATTTGAAGTATTAGTATTAGGTTCCTTATTACCATCTTCTTTCGTCATATCTTAATGATAATGACAATAAATCTCCAAAAATAATTTTAACACAAAGTGTGTTTGAAAAAAAATTCTTATTTCTAAAATGAGCTCTATTGTTTTATCTTCCTCAAACGGTTGTAAAACTTTCTAGGTATAGTTTTTAAAATTTTAAACTATCCTCGGAGATTTAAATTCAAAAATGAATAACCTAAGGTTAATTACTCCTTAAAAATTATTCCTAATCAGTATACTAAGTAGTGTAATCACTAGGTTAATATACTATCCAAAAATGACAAGATACTAGTTTTAAAAGCAAGTAACTTATCAAAATAATCCAATATATATCAAAAGTAATGTATAAAGTAAAAAATTAAAGGTGGTATTTGTAAAATTTTGGAACCTTTAGGGGTTGATGGTCTAACCCGATGCCTTAATTAAAAAAATCCTTTAATTTGAGTAGTAGTAGCCCTATGTACGCGCCTCTCCTTTTTTTTCTTATCTCTTTAGTTGAGATAGAACAAAACGCGTATATCTTTTTCTTTCTGAGACAAGTCCTTCTGTCTCTCTCTTGGGAAGATCTCCGTCTTCTCCTTCTCCAATAATTGATGGTTAACCGCCTGTTAATGGCTGTGTTTGACCGTCTCTTCTTCTTCTCCGGTGTTGGGTGTTCTTCGCGAGCACTATTAACCCTTCAATTGAAACCTAGGGTTTCGGATGATTGGGGGGTTTTCTTATCCGTGAGAGATTTGATGATTGGAGTATGTAATTGAGTCAATTGATGACTCAATTAATCTTCTGGGCTTGATTCCTTAAATAAACATGTGTGTTTGTTATAATTTGAATCTTTGATTCTGACCTAATTTGATGACTTTTGTTTAATTTTGTTTGAATCAATATAAAACGATTTAATTCGTTTTCTGATCCTATTGGATTGGGTAAAAACGGAAACTGTTTTTGATAAAGAATTCTTTTTTTGCGAATGTTTTTCTGATGCCGGGTGAGAGTAATCACGGTTGTGATTGTTCCCCTGTGGCGACAGAAATAGGAACACAAAAATGACGTCTTGATTTGTGTTTGAATTGATTTTGCAGAAAAAATTTCGAAACAGTTTTCTTGTTTTGATTCTGAAACTATAACGAAAAATGGCAAGTGATGATTTTGGTTAGTAGACCAAACCGCTCTGATACCAATTGTTGGCCTTGAAACGGATCTATGATCTTAACGTTAATCACAATATACCAAGTAAAACAGGGATTAAATGAAACTGTAAAAGTGCTTGTATTAATCTGTCATCATCTTTCTTAGATAAATGTTTACAGTATATATACTAAATCAAATGGTATATAGTGAACCGTTGTGATGGTTCAAGATATGGCAGTTATGTTATAACTGTCGTGTAACCGTTTTCTGTAACTGTCTAAGTTGACTTTGAGGTCTGACTTTTATTGGTTAACTTTTGTTGACCGGGTCGTTGTGGGTTGAGATGGGTCGATTGGTGATTATCCCAATATGGGTCGTTCATACATTTGCAGCATATGATAACAGCTATTTCAAAGCAATCGACCAAAATTGCAAGAAGAGTCGCTATAGATGTCATGTTTATGGGTGTTGATGTCAGCACTATCATGTTCGCTCCGGAAAAAAGATCAACACACTCTAGAGGTTCGTTCACATCAAGATACGTAAAGAGATCTACTTATAAGAATCATTTGGCTTAAACGTTCACTACGTCCGAAACTAATATTGGAAATTGTTTTAAGGTAGCATTACAAGGGTTATGACATTGCTAAAACCATAACAATTTCCAATTGTATGGTACAAATAGTAATGTTTTGACATTAAGCATATTAATTCGTAATAAATGGTCTTCATGCTTATGTCATTTGGTAAAAAAGTTTTGTTTCTTATGTTTTCTTTTTGTTGACAATTTGAGACAAGACATAAGTAAATGGATTTGTATCTCTGATTCTCACAGCTGTTGTGACTAACACTTAAATTGTTTTTTTTTCTACATTTAAATACAAAAAACATATTTCAAAAATATGTTATATTTTTACAGGAAACATAAATATTGTGACCCAACAAATAAATGCGAAGCACATTTACATATGCAAACCGGTTTGGCAACAAACATGTGAGGAAACACAGGTCGGGAAAACCAAACCGCAAAAAAACTACCGCAAAACGCGGGTGCATCCACCTTGACCCAACTATCGCTATACAAATGTGCCAAATAAAATGAAGAGTAAATTACATGGTTCGTCCCTGTGGTTTGGGAAAAATCACTACTCTCGTCCCTCGATTTTTATTTTTGCATGGTTCATCCTTATAATGAAGTTTCATAACACCATCCGTCCTTATCACTAAAAGCCGAGGGACGAGTGTAGTGATTTCTTCCAAACCACAGGGACGAAGCATGTTACTGATAAGGACGAACGATGTTATGAAACTTCATTATAAGGACGAACCATGCAAAAATAAAAATCGAGGGACGAGAGTAGTGATTTCGCCTAAACCACAGGGACGAACCATGTAATTTACTCTAAAATGAATATACCCATATTTACATGAAAAATTTTACACACAATTTACACACCACACATATAGCATAAAATATAGATGCAAAGAAACCACCGCATGATAGTGCTGACACACCACACTTGTAGCTATAAGTAGATCTTTTTACGTAAAAAATTCCATTTACATATAGCTTTAAATTCAACCAATCAAAAACATTTAAAAAACAAACGAAATAAAACTTTAAGCAAAACAAAAAAAATCCGTAACGCGCGGGTAGCCCTACTCGTAAACATAAAGAAAGATACCAACAAATTCTAAAGAGATGAAATGGATTGAAGATGATGTCTCTCCGATCCTTGGTGATATTGTTTTTTCGGTTGGATTATTCAATTGATGAACACAAGCCTTCAAGGCTCTTGGAAATCTGCGCTTGTATGTGTGTAAGAGAGTAGTTTTGTTGATCTGTGTGTGTTTGATAATGGATGCTAGTTGATAGATGACCTCAAATTATCACCAAAGTGGTTATATAAATTTGGGAAACTTTGGCCTCAAGGTGTTAACATGAAAAACATTAGAAATGCCCCTCTAGGGGAAAATGTAGGTGACTTGATCGGACTTGACTACAATAAAAACTTAATTCTCAAAATTAATGTAAAGTTGGCTGCTGAACTCTTCAACAGAATTAGACCTTTTGGTTCGACTCATCTAAAACTGCCATATTCGGTAGATTTGTTGTCCGTCCGCCGGATTTGAGGCTTTCCGTCGAAAATGGTCAAAGTCAAAGTTGTAAAGTTTTTTTTCCTTCTTTCCGTGGCCTTTTGAATCACCAAAATCGAGGTTCGTATGAGCATGTTATGGACAAAACAGTGGAGGTAGTAAGGAGACTTCATATCTTTAGCCTCGTTTTAATTCAAAATCATCATGTTGCTTCCAATGAACCTATAATCACGATTCTTATTCATTAAGTACCAAAAGTTCGCTAGAATGACAAATATATATGCGTAAATCTAACAATAACATGCCTAAAAATATGTTACAATTAAGGATTATCAATTAGTTGAGCTTTCACACCGATTCAACTAAAAAATAATCAATACCAAATAACTTATATCATAATAGGGAAAATGATCTCTGCTGCAAAGTGCAAACTGCAAGGAAGATACCTAATGTTGTATTTATAGCAAAGGTGGAGGTTATGTGATTTTTAATAGTTAATACAAAAAAGTAGACAATAACCCTGAATTATTTAAACATGCCATCCCGAAACAATGTGTGAGCATGAAACATATGGTTTTATTTAAATACAAACACCACAAGTATAAATTCTTGAATTATTTAAGCTTAAAAGAAGGAAATTTATATAACGTTGAGAAATTTATTTAAACTAATGAAGTTGTTCGGATATGTTCCTAATGCTCATGAACCGGAAGCAAATGAAGAAGAGAGTTCGAATTTAAACAAACTGGGGCTAGAAGAATGGAAGTACAAATAGATGTGGATGTTACTCTGTAGGTTGTCTTTTGTTGTAAACTAACCATTATTTTTGTGTAAGTGGCAGCAGTCTACACTAGTTTATTCAATACGGCAGGGTATATTGGTGTAAATTGTGGATTCAAATTCAACTCACTCTATTTGACACAACAGGCGCTAAGGTTTGCCTCCAGCATTGTTTTATTGATTTTGTCACTTATTTGGGAGTGAAGTAGAAGTGGTGAGTGTCGTTTGTATTATTGTATTAGAAACTTGGTCATGATTTTTGATGTATTGAATTGGATGGAAGACCTCAGATCTTCCAACATACATTTAGATGAAAAATTTAGAGCGTAACTATCAGATATTGGAATATCCTGTCCTAGGGGATCAAATTAACTTACTTGAGCACTTAATTCAAGGGTATAATGGGGTACATTGATCCTGAGTACGAGTACTGTCAATCAAACCGATTCACTGACAAAAGCAATGTTTAAAGCTTTGGAATTGTTTTCGTTCAGCTTTTGAAAGAAGCCAATATATACAATAGGACAAGGGAAATCGAGAAGCTTGGCAACATAAATTGATTCTGTAAACCGATGAAGGACTTCTTATGGAAAAAGTTGAGAACCCAGAGGAGCTGGTAGTGGTTATTAAGCTTGCAAAAAGATGTTTAAATTTGAATGGAACGATGAGGCCAACTATGAAAGAAGTTGCAATAGTATTGAAGGGGATAAGATCAAGTCACCGAATAAAATGGATCTACTGATCTTTATAGTGCTTCTATATCAGGGATACGATTGAAACTTATTTGTAACTTTGGCTAGCCAGTATAGTACGTTTACGTCTGCAAATTAAGTTTATCTTGCTCTAAAGGATAATATATATATATATATATATATATATATATATATATATATATATATATATATATATATATATATATATATATATATATATATGAGGCACTTTATTTTGCATACTCAAAAATCCTTGCATACTAAGGGATAAATCCCCACCTTCCATCTATTTTGATCTAATGATGATGATTAACCTAAGATTTAATATGTCTAAACCTAAGTCCATGTTTTTTTCTTGTCTTTTTATCTTTATTTTATCATTATTTGTCATTTTTTTAATCATTTTTTTTTTCAATTTCACGTTTTTTTTTCCTTTTTTTTACTTCTTTTTTTTTCTTTTTTTTTTGGTAATTTTCATACGTTTTCTTACGTTTTTGTCCGTTTTTTCCGCTTTTTATACGTTTTCGTCAGTTTTTATACGTTTTCTTACATTTTCGTCCGTTTTCATACGTTTTCGTCCTTTTTCTTACATTTTTGTCTGTTTTCTTACTTTTTGTCTGTTTTCATACGTTTTCGTCCGTTTTCTTACGTTTTCGTCTGTTTTCTTACTTTTTCGTCCGTTTTCATACGTTTTCGTCCGTTTTCTTACATTTTCGTCCGTTTTCGTCAGTCTTGTTACGTTTTCGTCTGTTTTCTTACGTTTTCGTCCGTTTTTTTTATGTTTTTGTCCGTTTTCATACTTTTTCGTCCGTTCACATAGGTTTTCATCCGTTTTCTTACGTTTTCATCCGTTTTCATACGTTTTCGTCTGCTTTCTTACATTTTCGTCCGTTTTCATACGTTTTTGTCTGTTTCTCTACGTTTTCGTTCGTTTTCTTACGTTTTCATATGTTTTCTTCTGTTTTCTTACGTTTTTGTCCGTTTTCGTCCGTTTTCATACGTTTTCGTCCTTTTTCTTACGTTTTTGTCCGTTTTCATACGTTTTCTTACGTTTTCGCCTGTTTTCTTATGTTTTCGTTCGTTTTCCTATGTTTTTGTTCGTTTACTTACGTTTTCATACGTTTTTGTCCGTTTCTTACGTTTTTGTCCGTTTTCATACCCTTTTGTCTGTTTCCTTACGTTTTCGTCCGTTTTAATACGTTTTCGTCTGTTTTCTTACGTTATTGTCTGTTTTCTAACGTTTTCAACGGTTTTCATAGGTTTATATACACTTTTGTCCGTTTTTTACGTTTTCGTCCATTTTTAGACGCTTTCGTCTGTTTTCAAACGTTTTCGTCGTTTTTCATACGTTTTCGTCCATTTTCATGCGTTTTTATATGTTTTCGTCCGTTTTCAGACCATTTTTTCCGTTTTCATGCGTACACGCTTTTCATTCGTTTTATACGTTTTTCTCCGTTTTCATATGTTTTCATCCTTTTTTGCGTTTTGTTTTATACGTTTTCGTCTATTTTCCTACGTTTTTATGCTTATTATTAAACTTTATTATATTATATGTCTAATATCAATTGTGATATTTTATTAAGAAAAAAGTTAATGTCTAATATCACTTGTGATATTTCATAAACAAACAAGTATGTTTTTAAACCTTTAATATCACCTGAGATATTTCATTGCTCTGTATATTTTATATATTATCACCTATGTGTTTTCTAATATTTTTATAATTTTTAGTTACAAGATAGATTTTGTGCCTTTCATCGCAATTGACAAGCGCATATTTTTTTAATGCAACCAATGTTATCTATCATTTGTAATATTACACTCTTAGTATAAATAAAAGGGTTAAAGTCTCTTTAGGTGAATTCTTATTTTATTAAAAAAAAATGCCAATTTAATGCAACACTTGTTGATTTTGAGAATATGTCAAGTCTTTATTTTCATAGCTTGCTTCCTTTTTATTCATTTTAATATTTTTAAGTGACACTTATTTATCTCTTGTGATATAACACTGTAAGAAAGATGAAGAGTATTATACTCTTAATCATGTATAAGTTATTAGTTGTGATACTCAACTAAGAATGTGAAATATTAAATTCATACCAAATGTGATAAGAATTTTGTATTTTACCAAGTATATATGAGAGAAATGATAATAAACATCACTTATTATATTACTGTGATTATTCTGTTCATTTTTCTTATTTGTGTTTTAGAAAATATTTAGGAAGATTTTTGTGTTTTATGATAATATGAAATATTAGAAAAGGTGTTTAACTGAAAACAAAAGATGTTATTAAACTTTTGTTAGACTTGTGGTGAATTTTTCTATTTAATGGATACACTGTGCATGTTTCGATAGGTTTTATAGCGGGATTTAAAAATATATATGGTTGAATCAGCAAACTACAGAAGCTATGGTTGAAAAAAGCACACATCTTTATAGACAAACCGAGTAGGCTCAAACACATGTGATATCACACATGATATCACAGGTGATATCACAAGCGATATAAACTATGATATCACACATGCTATCATCGGTAATATCACACATGATATCACAGGTGATATCACCGGTGTTATCACGTGTGATATCACAAGTGAGGTGATATCACCTGTGATATCACAGGTGTTTGAGCTTCCTCAGTTTTTTTATAAAAATGTGTGCTATCTTCAACTATAGCTTATTTAGTTTGTTGATTCAACCATAGATATTTTCAAATCCGCTATATAACCAATTGAAACATGCACAATGTATCCATTAAATAGAAAAATGAACCACAAGTCTAACAAAAGTGTCATAACATCTCTTGTTTTCAGTTGAACAACTTTTCTAATATTTCATAATATCATAAAACACAAAAATCTTCCTAAATATTTTCAAAAACACAACAATCACATTCTTAGTTGAGTATCACAACTGATAACACATACATGATGACGAATATAATACTTTTCATCTTCCTTACAATGTTATATCACAAGAGATAAATAAATGTCACTTACAAATATCAAAATGAAAACGTCTGAAAACGGACAAAACATATAAAATCGAATGAAAAGCGTATAAAAACGTATGAAAACGGACAAAAACGTCTGAAAACGGACAAAAATGTATAGAAACGGATGAAAACGTATGAACGGAAAACGTATAAACGGGCGGCGATCTAAAAATAATACGAAAACGTCTAACAATGGACGAAACGAAAATGTAAAAAAACGGATGACAACATATGAAAACGTCTGAAAACGAATAAAATTGGACAAATACAGACGAAAACGTCTAAAAACGGACGAAAATACATGAAAAGCTAAAAAACCAGACAAAAAGGTATGAAAATGGATGAAAATGGCGAAAACGAAAAAACGGGAAAACGTAAGAGAACAGCAGAAAACATATGAAAGCGTAAAAACACGTATGAAAACGTATGAAAAATGGACGAAAATGAAATAAGACGGATGAAAACGTATGAAAACGAATAAAAATGTAAGAAAATGGACGAAACCGTAAGAAAAGCGAAAATGTATGAAAACGGATGTAAACGGTAAAACGTAAGAAAACAGAAAACGGACGAAAACGTATAAAACGGACGAAAAACGTCAAACGAAGAAAATGTCTAAAAATGGACGAAAACGTAAAAACGGACGAAAACGGACTAAAACGTTTGAAAACAGAAAACGATATAAACGCGTGCAAAACGTCGAAAACGGAAAACGTCGAAAACGGATGTAAACGCATAAAACGGATGAAAAGCGAAAACGTCTGAAATTAGACGAAAACGTAAAAAAATAGACGAAAACATATGAATACGGACGAAAACGTATAAAAACGGACGAAAACGTATGAATACAGATGAAAACGTATGAAAGCGAAAAAAAAAAAACTTAGAATAAAAAAAATTGAATTTAAAATTAAAAAAAGAATAATAAAAAAAACGTGAACAAAAAAAAATAATAATAAAAAAATAATAAATTTCAAATAAAAAAGTGAATTCAAAAAAAAAAAAAAAAGTTAATAAATAAGAAAGACAAAGAAAAAGGAGAAAAAAAAAACATAGACTTAGATTTCCATATTAAATCTTATGTTTATCCTCACAATTAGATCAAACTAGATGAATAGTAGGTCTAAATTGCATTACTCTATATATATATATAGAATGAGATTCATGTAGTATAGTGCTTAAAATGAGAAGTGTAGGAAGCAAATAATGTAATGACATGTGGAAATTAATTATTTAAACTAAAATTAAAATGATTAATGATACTAGAGGGTAATTATGCAATTGATCCATCTCCTATTCTTTAGTTACCCTTTACCCTTTATCTCGCTATCATCTTGACAATCATAAAACCTGATACAGTGATTCAAAACTTGATACAAACTTCATACGTAAACCAGTAGACATTGATACATGTACTTAACAAATTAATATTAAATCCTCCATAAACCAGTTGATATACAACAACTTCATGATACATACAAAAACTTTATAGCAAATTATTGTCATCGAGATGTTAGTTATTGTTACAAGATAAAAAAACTAAGTGACAACTAGAAACATTGATGCAATTAGATCTAAATGATGCATCGATATATCGATATGATGATAGACTGATAGACCTAGAACGAATCGATACATCTATATTCGATAAATGAATACATCACCTAAACCACTTGAAATCACTATTTCGTCAACGTCTAATAAGGTTGCATCGGGGTTACATCGAATTGGGTTATCGTCGACGAGTGGATAGCGGAAAAAAATAATTGTTGTCATAAGTTCAACATCAAATTGACAACTCCATGACAAATCCACCAAAAAAAAAAAAAAAAAAAAGAACGGATTTTATATACAAATGGCTACAACTTACATGAAAATTTGAAAAAATGGTTTCTTCTTGGTTTCTTCCACACAATTTGCATGTTCAAAGTTTTAATTCTCCATTAATTTAAGGTATTTATTCTTAAAAGGATCGGTTTCTAACGTCCTTAACTTGCCGGAGATGGTCCCGCACAACTCATCGGTGGAAAGCAAGTTCTTAGTAGGCCGCCATGTGGCTTTGGCCTCCGCTGCCATGTCGGAGATTACGTTGATTTTTCATATTTTGTATCAATATAATGTGTATTACTCATCAAGTTGTTGTGAATGAATGGAATTGGGCTACTATTGATTCTTGCATGTAAACAACGTACAACTGATTTGTATCAAATGTTTTTTACGTTTATAATATGGTTTTGGTTCCTATTGATGTGTCAATTTGAAGTTTTTTACTTGTGTATGTTTTATACATCTGTATCATGAAACTTTGAAAATAAAATTAGTAAATTATGTATGTATTATTAGTCTTACATTAAAAAAACCAAATCCTCTTTATATAAAATAAATTTGAGCAATAGGGATTCATTCATACTTTCTTTAATTTACACTAAACTACGTGAAATAAAAACATTGAAAATGATAGAAAATTTTGTTACGAAAAAACGGGAAGAATAGGATCACGTCTATTATGCCAGCCAATTTGAGTTGTCAAATTTGCCATTAATGTCTATATATTTACCATAATGCCATTTTGTTATTTTGATTAAATAATCTTATTTTTGATACATCTAACGGCTAAGATCGCTTCCTATTTTAATTTATTTTAAGACACTATTTTACGTTAACCTTCCTCTCTCTCTCTCTCTCTATATATATATATATATATGGGAATATATTAGCTACAATTAATTGTAGCCAATTGGCTACAATTTTGTACTAAAAATGTGGGTCCTTGATTATTTTTGTGGGTCCTGATTCTTTTCTGTGGGTCCCTGAATTATTGCTAGTGTATTTTTTTATGAAAGATTGTAGCTAATTGGCTACAAAAATTGTAGCCAAGCTATCCCCTATATATATATATATATATATATATATATATATATATATATATATATTAGCTACAATTAATTGTAGCCAATTTGCTACAATTTTGTGCTAAAAATGTGGGTCCCTGATTATTTTTGTGGGTCCTGATTATTTTCTGTTGGTCCCTTAATCATTGCTAGTATATTTTTATGAGGGATTGTAGCCAAATGGATAAAAAATTGTAGCCAAGCTATCCCCTATATATATATATATATATATATATATATATATATATATATATATATATATATATATATATATATATATATATATATATATATATATATAGATTTGCGTTCATGTGATGACCAACCTTAAAATAAAAAGAATAAGAACCAATGAGAGTGTGACAAGTGTTATTTAATAGTTTAATTTAAATCAAAATGATAATCTTAAATATAAGGGTATTGGGGGTATTTCGTGCATTTTAAATTTTCAGACCCTTAAATCACTCCTTTATTCCAAGTAATAGCTCCTATATCTATGTCTTTTTCTATCTCTCTTAAAAATATTGTCTGTCTTTTCTCCAAGATTTAGATCTACGTTTTATTCAAGCCATCTCTTCATATTGTCGACCATTTTACAACATTAAAGAACCGAACCATAGCCTCCATCATATAAGTCTTCATGTACAGTATGAAGATCTAGTGGTTTTGGTATCCTTAATTAGATCGGAAACAACAATCCTTCGAAAAGTATTTTTCAAGATGATTTATATCGTAACCACTGCCGAAATTTTGTTCCGGAATTCTTACCACCGTCATAGATCTTGGCTCTTGATCCGTCGTCAAATCCGATATTCTTGATCCGAGTGTTGGTTCAACCCTTTTCAGCTTTTAATACATATGTTGGTGATATATATCTTGGTTATACATATTTTGGTATACACGTTTATGGAGTGTATAGATGGTTTTTTTGGTTGTTTTTTTAAATAAGTTTTTTCTCAGTAAAAACAAGTTGTACACTTTTTCTTTTATGTTTCTTATTTTCCAGTCTTGATATTTTACGGTATAAGTATCAGTTTGTCTAGATTTTGGCGTATGAGGTTGTGTGGTCCATGACTCCATGTATCAATATTGTTGTTGTTAATTTATGGTCTTAACAATAATATCAGATCGGTTATCGACAACTTATAGGCTCACGGTTGATCCGTTTATCGAATATTGTAACATCGTGTATCAAATATGTCATAATAATTAGTGTGTCATTATAAACGTATTACAAAAAATTGTGTCACTACATATGTGTCATTGAAATTTATATGATAAACATAGTTTGTCATTACAAATGTACTAAATTTTCGTAGTGTGTCAAGTGTACTAAAATTTTAATTAGTCATTATAAATGTATTAAAAAGTTTATTGTCACTACATATATACTAAAGTTTTAGTATGTCATTATACATGTATCAAGAAATTTAATGTCACATTACAAATGTGTCAAAAAAACTAGTGTATTATTATACATGTATCAAAATATTTATGTATATATGTATCACAAAAAATTGATGCGACTATATATGTATCAAAAATTTGTGTCTCACTATAAATTTAGTGTGTTATTAATAAAGTATAAAAAAATTAATGTATTAATCGTTAAAATGAGAAAAAACAAAAAACTCACAAGCTTATAGTAGAAAATTGTGTCTCGTAAGCTTTAAAAAAAACTAAAGATATAAAAGTACAAAAATAAAAGTGAGTCAGTGAGTCACTATAGGTGTATCATGAAATTAAGTGTGTCAAAAAAAAAGTGTCGAAAAAATTATTATGTTACTACAAATAACGGAGTATCAAAAAAAACTAAGTGTGTCACAAAAAATGTATCAAAAAAAAATTAAGTGTCACTATATCTAAATCATGAAAATAAATGTGTTAAAAGATATAAATTATCACTAGAAACACAAAAATTAATGTGTCACTATAAACATATCAAAGTTTAAATAAGTATCAGACGTCGCGAAGTTATAAATAAGTAAATAAGTTGCTAGAAACCGAAAGAGCAAAATTGTGTTTCACAAACACTTTAAATACGAAAGTTGAAAAAAGAAACTGAGAAAATGACAAAAGTGAAAGAATCACGTGAGTGTGTCATTAGATTCTCCAAAAATGGGTTAGAAAATTCACCAGCATTTTATAAAAAGTACCAGTTCGGTAGTCAAGTTTAGCAATTGATTGTATAATAAATGTTATTAAGGTTTGTAATAAATATTTTGGGAAAACTATTAAAGTGGAAGAGGAAATTACGTCATTATATCTCATACACCAACAAAAGAGTGTTGAAAATGTGCCACCACTTTTAACTTTTATTACAATAATGCCATCAAACTCATTTTAATTAGATCATATTTAAGATGGTACATCCAATGGTCCAGAATTGTTCCTATTATTTTTATTTTTAGAATGGTCATCACAAGAAAGCCACTATATGTATATATATATATATATATATATATATACTAGTTTTTGAAGCCCGCCCAATGGGCGGGCATGACTTATAATTATTTGTTTGTTGTTTTTTGTTAACTAAAATACATTTTTTAGAATTGTTAAACAATAACTTTTAACAATTTTGTTTTTGTTTTGAGTTTTTGTTTTTTTTTTTAAATTTGGTTTTGTTAATATTTATAAATAATGTTATTGTTTGTGTCGACGTAAATTATAAAAACGTAATGAAAACAATTATAGTTAGTGTATGTTTGTTTTTGTTTTTATAGGTAAAGTATAAACATGTAACAAAAACTTTTGAGTTTAAATATGCTGAATAGTATAAGTGTAAACTATAGTGTAGCGGTATATATACTGTTTTACTATTTACATAACTAAATTAGTAGCAGTACTAAATATAGTGCCAACGTTTCTCCAAAGTTTATTTATTTATAGTTTGGTATGCACTTCATTCCTCAAACAAACACATTTAGTGCCAACATTGGATATGGTCTTATCTCAACATAAACTTGTATCAAGTAACATAATAACATCGAAAATATAAACACATGTAAAATTAATCATTTAAGAGTGTGTTAGTAAACTAATGTTAACTAAACCTCGTTATATAGTTAATTTGAAGGTCTTGAGACTTGTTTAGAAAACACTTTTTAGTTTTTTTGTTTATTGTTTTTTTAACTAAACTGTCATAACTATAAATATAGTGTACAAAAAGGAATTTGTGACTTGTTTATAAACGTATTATTCGGAGACTTAAAACAATATAATGACATACAAAACATAAACACATGTCGTTTAACTAATGTATTATCTCATTGTTTAGCTGAAATATTAATGCAACATGTTTTTTGGGTAAAGGGGAGTAATCCTGCACCCTGGTAAATATATTAACCAAAAAGACGTTTAAGTACAATAGATATGAGTGAAATCCCATATCTCAGCCCGTTACATAGGCATAAAGCTTACATAACAAGATACTTCCTATTTTCTAAACAAGAAAACAAACCACTACTCAAATGATAACATAGGACATAACGAAAAAAAATTACTTCCTAGGACCTTGAAGCTTGGTGCCATACATGGCATTAAAGGCATCCAAATTCCCTGGAAGATCATAAACCTGATTCGCATAGTCATCGTAGTCATAGTTGTTAGGTTTTAGGTTCCTTGATTCAAGAATTACTCTAAGTACTGGAACCACGGACAGGTTTGATATAACCACGGACATAAGAGTGTAACCGCTGATGAAGACAAACCGCGGCTAGTAGTATTGTGTAACCACGGATAATGTATTGTAACCACTGCTAGTCTTGTATAGTCGGTTTAGTTTATTGTATTAGATAAATATGGAAAATATATTTATCTTGTATGTTACGTATTGTATAATGTATAGGACTCCTTAGCCTATAAAAGGAGGTCCTAGGTTAGATTAGATATACATAAGTTTTATATCTAAGATCGATACACTTCAAGGTTGCAAAACCCTAATACTGTAAGAGTATTCGTATTAATAAATAATATTAAAGTGTTGAATGTTCTTTGTTCTTCTTCTTAAGATTAAGTGTTAAATTCCGCGTAATACTTAATAAGTTCTTGTTACAAGTCAGTTTCTATATTAGATCGTTTGCTCAACTGGGATCAACAAGTGGTATCAGAGCTTGTGATCTAGAAACTGTAATCAAGAAGAAGTTCTTTTAAGGTCTATTCTAAGAAAACTAAGATGTCTGACGAAACTCACATGGTGACTGCTTCAAAGGTACCCATGCTCAAGCATGGCGAGTATCAAATCTAGAGAATGCGAATGAGGCAATACATTCGTATGATTGATTATGCTCTTTGGGATGTCGTTGAAAAGGGTGACACTCTTCCTAAGAAGGGTGAGGATGGTCTAGAGATAGCTATTATTAGTGAAGTTGATAAAGCTAAAAGGAAAATGGAGATCAAAGCTCACAGTATTCTCTCCATGGGAATACCTAATGAGTATGCTTTGGACTTTGAACAATATGATTCTGCTAAAGATTTATTGGATGCTCTTGAAACAATGTTTGCTGGTAATGAAGCCACTAAGAAGTCAAGGATGAATATGCTCAAGCATCAATTTGAAACCTTCACTGCTCTTAGTGGAGAAAAACTTGATGGCACATATAATAGACTTCAAAAACTAATCAGCCAACTAAAGTCAGTGGATTACAAGGTTCTTCAAGAAGATTTTAATTTGAAGTTCATTAGTAGTTTATCATCTGAATGGGCTATTCATACAATTGTGTGGAGAAATAAGGCGGATTTTGATAAGATGACTCTAGACAACCTCTTCAACAACTTGAAGGTTTATGAGTCTGAGAATAACTTTGCTAATGCATCTTCTGCTAATCAAAACATTGCTTTTGTATCCACTAATCACAAGAGCCCACAAGATGTATCCACTGCTGCATATGGTATAACCACGGCTATTGCAAACAATATCACCAAGTAGTGATAATGTCGTGATGGTGCAATTTGTGCTTTTCTGGCTGATTTAACTACCAGTGTTACTGTATTGAATCAAGATCTGGATCAAATTGATCCTGATGATCTTGAAGAGATTAATCTACAATGGCAAATGGCAATGTTGACTCTTCAAGCAAGGAAGTTTCTAAGAAGGACTGGACGACAGGTGAAGTATGATGGTCAAAGGAGAGCTGGATTTGATAAGAGTAAGATGGAGTGCTTTAACTACAAAAAGAAATGTCACTTTGCTAGGGAATGTCGAGCTCCTAAAAGAATTGAAGGCAATAAGAAGACCACAGAAGAGCCTGCTGCTTCTTCAGCTTTGGTTGCTCAAGATGGGATTGGTGATTATGATTAGAGTGATCAGATTGAAGAAGGTCCCAATGCAGCTTTTCTTGCTAGTGAAGCTTCTAAAGAGCATAACTTTGCTCTAATGGCCTATGCTTCATCTTCTGGTTCAGATTCTGAGGTATCTAATGATTCTATTTGTTCTTTTAAATCATGTCATGATAACTTAGAATCTCAAAAAGCTATCACTGAAAGTTTAAGAAAAGAAGTAGAAAGACTGTCAATGGACAACCTAGGTTATAGAGTTGGTCTAGAGAGTGTAGAAGAGAAGCTTAAATACTGCATTAAATGTGAGTTTGAGTATGTAGATAAGATTAATATACTAGGTGGTGAAATTGATCTTAAAAATAGAGAGATTAAGATGCTTAAAGATAAACTAGCAGAGGCAGAGAGTGTAAAACAAAAGGCTCTAGATGAAAAAGAAAAACATGTTGTTAGGGTTGCTAAAACACAATATGCTTCTGATCTAGTAAATAAACCAATAGGTCAAAAACTGTTCCAAGATGGTACTGGTCTTGGATACAATAATATGCCACCTCCCTCTTTGATTAAACATGCACCACCTGCTAAAGAACTGTCATTTAGTAGTGAATTCAGTTTTAACAAACCTGTAGAAGGGTCAAGTAATACTGAAACACCTAAGATAGTTTCTGATAAATCACCTGATGCTCCCATAATTGAAGATTGGGAATCAGACTCTGAGGAAGATAGATCTGAATCAACTCAACCTGAAAAGATAGAACATGTTAAGAAAGTTGATTCTAAACAAGCCAACCTTGTACCTAGATTTGGAGCTCAAATTACCAAGAAAGTAGTTGAGTACAAGGAAATACCTAGGGAACAGATGAGACAATTTAAACCTAGGGGCAATCAAAGAAGCTTAAATGGCCTAATTTCTAGTAGATTAGGTGATGAGTTTCAATGTGTCAAGAAAGCTTGTTATAATTGTGGTAGTTTTGAGCACTTACAAAGAAATTGTCATAAAAACAGACCACCAGTTTGGAATCATTGGAGGAGGGTAAATCATCAAAACTTTTCAAAGAAAACAAACCCTCATCCTAACAGTAACATGATTCCTAGGGCAGTGTTGATGAGGAATGGAAAAACAAAATCAATTGTCACCGCCGCACCTAAATGGGTGCCAACCATCGCTAAGCAAAATGTAAACACGGCTAAGCAGAGTCAAACCACTGATAAGCAAAATATCACCACTGAAACAAAAGAAGTTTTAAAAATTCCAAAGGTGATAACTGACACAGTGGTTGGAAATCATTTTTATGTTGTTAAGGCCTCAACAAGTTGGCAATGGAAGCCTAAGACCAAGGTTTTACATCATGTCAATCGCATCAATGGACCTAAAGAAATTTGATTATTTTGATGCACAGGCAGCACCCAAGTCAGTATTGGCTTGGGTCCACAAAAGGAACTAACTTGTTTAATTTCATGTACAGGGCAATCTACAAGATGAGCTAAAAGATAAAGGAGTTTTTGATAGTGGTTGCTCTGGGCACATGACTTGGGATGGGAGCAACCTGGAAGATTTTGAAGCTTTTGATGGAGGATATGTGGCATTTGGCAATGATCCAAAGGGAGGAAAGATACTTGGCAGAGGCACAATCAGAACAGGGAATTTAGACTTTGAAAAAGTCTATTTGGTGCAGGGACTTAAATACAATTTATTCAGTGTCTCTCAAATGTGTGATAAGAAAAACTGGGTACTTTTTGGTGAAAATGAGTGTGTGGTGTTGTCTCCTGAGTTTAAGATGCCTGATGAGAAGTTGACCATATTGACTTACCTGTTCTAAACCACGGATAGGTCTTTTGGAACCACTTCTGGCTCTTTCTAACCACTGACAACAATAACCTTCTTCTCTGTGTTTGTTTTGTGTTTTTGTCTTGCAGGTATAAAGGATTTGTGTACATAGGAGCTAGTGTGTTAGCTGCTTGTGTTTGTTTTGAAAAAAAAAATTGTGTAATCCTTCAAATTTTTGTGAGATCTCTCTTATTTTGACACAGATTTACTTGCTGTATCCCTTGGACATTTGGAAGAAGTGATACCATGTATCCACTGATGGTTTGTTGCAACCGCGGATAGCAGTTCTGGAACCGCGGATAGACGGTTGCTTGATTTTGGATACTACAGGGGTTGTTTGGTAACTTTGGTAAAAGTATATATCTCTCCCCAAATCATGGATGGATCATTTATTTGATCTTCAAACCACTTCCAATTGGCGCTCATCCTTAACCCTAATCACTTTCTTTGCATAATTCACAAAACCCACAACATACCCATCATTAATCACAATGGCTGAAAAGTATTCCACTACACATAACCTAGTTGCCAACCTTACCAAAAACGAACGATCTGAAGGGTTTTATCAAATGATTGATTTCCTATTTCACAGTCCTATTCACTATGCCTTAACAGTTAAACCTACCATTCTGAAAGCCTACATACATCAATTCTGGAGGAATGCTACACTTGAAGCGGTTGATGGTGTAGAGGTGTTTAGCACTGTTGTGGATGATCATGATATTTCTGTTACTGAGGAGATCATTAGAGAGGTTTTGAAGTTTGATGATGCTGCTGGTATTGATAATCTTTCAGATGCTGAGATTGTTGTTGGCTTAGAGAGATTAGGTTATACACACAGGGGTGAAAAGGTACAATTCTTTAAGAGTTTGTTTTCTAAACAATGGAAGTTTTTAATTCACACCTTGTTGATGTGTATGAGTAATAAGACCACTGGGTATAATGACTTTCCTTCAAAGATTGCTACTGCTATTATTTGTTTGTCTGATGGAAGAAAGTTCAATTGGTCTAAGATGATTTATGAGGGGCTAGTTCAAAATATTAGGAAGAAGGGTAAATACTATTTATATCCTAGGTTTTTTCAACTGATTGTGGAACATCAAATAAAGGAACCTGTTGAGCATACTAGGGAGTATGAAGTACATCATATGCTTCCTAAGGTTTTTGCACATATGAGGAATCAGCCACATAATGTAACAATTAGAGATGTTCCTTTATTTTCTCATATGCTTATTTTGCCTGCTGATTATGAATTTGATGAAGGTCTTGAGTCTCAACCTCTTGTCACTGAAAACACTGATGGTACTTCTGAACCCAGTGACAGTACACCTCAACACACTGACAGTATCATTGCAACCAGTGTTAGTGCAACTCAACCTACTTCTAATCAAACCCAAACCACTGTTAAACCAATTGTATGGACTAGGAGACAAAAGGGCACTAAGCTTCCTCAAGCTAGTGTTAGTGGTGTTGTTCATGAGGCTGTCACAAGGAGTGGAGGTGACATGATTGGAAGGGCTTCCTCTACTGATTCATGCTTAGATGCTAGTCAGGATAGTGGAAACATAAATAAGACCCAACCTTTGGCAACTTCTAATGTGGAGAGTTCCTTGGAACTTAACACAGGTGGAGGAATCCCTAGCCAACTGGCTGATACAGGGTACATAGATGATCAGGCACGGTCTGATGCTATGTTTACTTTATCCAAGGATTCACCTGTCACAATTCTCATTTTCCGGTCATTTCTCATACTCCATATTCATCATTTCTTAACGGTTCATTCATGATTTTGCATTTCACATTAAACGCGTAAATTTTATATTAAATAAACGTTATAGCGTGAGTTATTATTTTGAGCATTTAATCCGTTACTTTCAAAAATGATCTCGATGTATTTTTAAACTTACATTAGTTTATAAAAACTATATTTTTAGTTTACCTAGTGTTTTGAATTTATTTCGTATATAAATCGTTAAAGTTATATTATTACGACGTTTTTCTTAAAAACTATACGATAATTATTTTATCACTCAAATTTCACAAGGAATGTATTTTTACAATTTTTATTATCTCATTACATTCTATTTTGATCTATTAAAAATTTACTTGTACCAAAAAGTTACCATTTACCTTTAATTATACATTTTTCCTACACATGTTACTTATACTTTTTATCAAATATTTACACAATGCATTTAAAAAAAAAAATATATATCTTAGCCACATTCCTCCCCCCTTGGCCGACCAAGGGGGAGGGTGGCATTAAATTGAGCATGGTTCTTTGATTGTTATTATTTTCACTCTACATAAAAGTCTACACTTTCATTCTTCTCATTTCATACTCAAATAATTCACATAGTTAGAAAAATATTTCTCTCTTGGTTTTGCTCCTTCTTCAAACCGGCCACATCAAGGGTTTCAAAGGGATCATCATTTTTTCAAGTTCAAGCATAAATACAATCTAGATAATACTCTTTATAAGGTTTTGAAACAAAAACCAAGAGTGTTTAAGTTTAACCTTGTTCTTTGCACCTCATCATATTAACTTGTAAGCATATCATTTATATTTTTCATATCTCCTTTTCATTTCATAAGTATCTCTTCATTTTTTTGGAGCAAGCATGCATGAATTGTGTTGTTTATACCATTTTTACATGATTTTAGAAATATATATATATATAAGGTCATCCTATAATTATCCCCTTGGTATATGTTGGTCTTGATGATGTTTAGGAACCCATGACACCCTAAGAAGGTGTATGGTAGGATTAGATTAGCTTTGGAGTTGATTTGAAGGGATTAGAATAGGTTTAGTACGAGAAAAACTATTTTCGATACGTATAAAATGTGTTCTGTCCTTATTTTATTTTCTGGAAAATCCGACTATAGTCACGAATTTTTGGCCTTGATATTTAGAAAATATACTTTAAAACGAATCCGTGGCCGCTTGAACGGATTAAAACGGAGTTATAACGAAGTCGTGATGAATTTTTAAAGTTTGACGACGAAATATTTTTTTTTCTGAAATTTCAGCAACATGTTTTTGTATTATTCGAGTCAAAAACGAGCCTTAAGCTTCACAAATTATTTCGACTTGTCAAAAATATATTAGTATACTTTGATACGAAGCTAAGGACGTATTATACGTAGAAAACGGATTTGAAACGACTAAAATATGCACGTTTTTACAAACTTGCCGTAACTATTATTTTTAGAAAAACTACATTATTTTACGAGACAAGTGTTACGGTAACTAAAATGACCATGTTGAAGGTCTGTTTTAACGATGATGTGGAACTTTTTGGAACGAAATGTCTTCTAATAAAATCAAGATCACCGAGCATATTTTTCAAAACAATCAACCGTTTGTATAGCGGAGTTTTAATAAATTATTTATGGATGCTTAAACTTGGCCGAAACTCATTTTTAACCAACATTTTAGCCAAAATTACCATCTTTAACCCTTATTATCTTTATGTTCGAGACCTTTATGACAAAAACTCCTGAACTGAAACTTCTAGATTTCGATACAAACTTTCCAAAACTGTCGACTTCGTTTCCTAACGATCGACGCACACCATTTTACGACTAGTTTTTCGAAGCCATTTTTGTCAATTTCATGAAATTTCCGACGACTTTATTTTACGACGAAAAGTGATAATTTCACAATAAATCATTATAAAACCATTGTAGGATGACATTTTGACGTAAATACTTGTAAAGTCATTTTGAATGGTCAAGACGTCAAAAGAGTATTTTTCGACGATAAGTATTATTTTCAAAACTCGCAAATGGTATAAATAACATACGAACTGCATGCATAACATTACATCATAGCTCATTACATATCATATCATTCGTATTAGGTCCAGATTAAAGTATCCCGATACATTTCGGTGTAACCACTTTTGTCATCGCCTCTATTCATCAAGTGAGTAATCACATCCCCTTTTTTTTTTTTTTTTTACCGTTTTACTATATTTTGGGGGCTGAATGCATGAACTATACTTGAATTAAATTGATTCTTACTTTGTGAACTCTTTTGACTAGAACTTGTGAACTCGAATCAAATCCTTGAACTAAATTACGAAATCATGACTTATTTGAACTTATTGAACCGTACGTGTTATGACCTTGTCCTAAAGTCTCCCATGTTCGGAGCATCACCATAAAGTCTCCCATGTTCGGAGCATCACTATAAAGTCTCCCATGTTCGGAGCATCAACTTAAAGCCTCCCCGGTCCGGAGCAGAATGTCTCCCTATGGGAACGAGCATTTTCAATTTAAGTCTCCCCTGTTCGAGCAGCAAAGTCTCCCATGTTCGAAGCATCTCTAAATTATTATATACTTGGTACTATATTGTGAACTATTATGACCACTTACACTTGACTACTTGACGCGCTATCTTTTGTGCAATGGGTTGTGAATACAGTGTTGCAAGTTTTGTATGGGGCGAAACTTGGAACTGAGTGGATTTACAATGCCTTTGCTTTGTGGACCATTTTCGTTGACCGAAAGCTTTGATTATTTCTTACGAGTTTTCTTATTTTGCTAAACGTGTTTACTCACCAACTATTTTCATAGTTGACCCGTTTTTCTCTCATGCATTTCGGGTGATCGTTAGTAAGCTTTTTCTACTGTGTCTTGCATAATGAAGTTTTCACTTGTCACTACAAATCATTATGTAATAGAACTCAATATTTTGGAAACTAAACTTTGTAATATATTTGCCGATGACGGCTAAACTGGTATTGTAATGGTGTACTCTTTCTTTTAAATATTAATGTTGGTATGTTCTATTATCTTGTGCTTATGTTCCCTTCCGTTACACCTCGTGTTTCCGCCTCCGGCGAGGGTGTGACAGATTGGTATCAGAGACAAAGGTTATAGAGAATGCCGATTTTTCAAAAATAAAAATCAAAGCTAAAACCAGAAAAAAAAAAAAAAAATTTATTTTATTAAACATTAAACATCATCCGAGTCATCTAGTCCTATCGTTGCATCGTTAATCATAAATTATACATAGCCGGATCAACTATGTCTAATTTATGAAGAACCATGCAATGATAAGAAGGGTAAATTTAAATCATGATTAGTCGATTCTTTTGAGTCTGGTCACCTGAAGTTGCATTGGTCGGGTGGGTATGCATAGCATGTTTTACGTTCACGTCTACATTACCGTACCTTGTTCATATCTTCTCTTTTCCATCTTTCGACTTGTTAGACATAGCATGTCTCTGTTCTTGTCATGTTTCGATCACTATAACACATTACCACCGTTCGCACCTCATCGACTTCGTTAGAATGTCGTTTACTCAACCCGATGTTTTGGTCCTCTCAGAGGATCATGGCGCAAGAAACACACGCTCAAGAGGTAACAACAACGGCAACCCAAACAACAATGACAATCCAGACAACAACGCTGCTGGAATAGCGGATCTACTCACCCAAATTTTAACACATCTCGATGCTAGACGAACCAACAACGGAGAAGGTACTTCAAACGTGGTCAAGGATGCACTACAAAACTTTCATGACCTGCAAGCCAATGGAATTTCATGGTACTGAGGGTGCCATTGGACTGCTAACCTGGTTCGAGAATGTTGAGTCGAAACTTAGTATCACGAAATGTACTGAAGGAAACAAGGTTGAGTTCTCTGCTGGTCTACTACAGGGTCGAGCATTGACCTGGTGGAACAACCAACTACAGACTAGAGGAAGAGGGACTGCAAATGCGTTATCTTGGGAAGCATTTAAGAAACTACTAACTGATGAGTACTGCAGAAAAGATGAAGTGCAGAAGCTAGAAGCGGAATTTTGGAATCACTTGATGGTTGGAGTAGAGATCGACAAGTACACGATCCGTTTCCACGAGTTAACTAGGATGGTTCCTCACATGGTTTCCACTGTGGAGAAGTTGATTGACCGATATATATGGGGATTGATACCGGAAATTAGGAGGGATGTCACCTCGTCGAACCCAACCACTCTGCAAGCCGCTGTGAGTATGGCGTATCGCTTGACAAATGATGTGATCAGTGTCCGAGAACTAACAAAAGCAAACGACAATGGACGAAAACGACAGGAGGATCACCAGGGAAACCGAGACCAGAATCAAAAACAAAAGGCAAATAATAACCCGAACTATGGGGCGACCGCCCAGGAGCGCAGAGGATATGCAGGTCCACATCCTTTGTGCACTCGATGTAATTATCATCACTTAGGAGACTGCCCAAGGTGCGACAAATGTGGACAGACGGGCCACTTCGCGAAATTGCTCAAACAGAATCGGGAATCAAGGACAGAGAACAGCATGTTACGAGTGTGGAAGTCTAGATCACCTTCGCAATACCTGTCCAAAGTTGAAAAGAACTCCCAATCAAGGAGGTAATCGTCCAAACTTGGCATTGGCAATAGAAGGCCCACAAGATCAGAACATTGAAATTCCTCCCGCACGTGGTCGAGCATTCTATCTGGGTACCGAGGAAGCCCGCAACGCTTAACGGGTACATTCCTTTGAACAACTACCTTATTTCTGTACGACATAATTTTGAGTGCATAACTTCCTTCCAATCCTTACCACGTTCACGACATTGATTAATTTGAGACCTATTGATATCGACCTTAGTTGTTATATATTTTGTTGATTTGATTTGAATTGTGTAAGCAAATCCAAGATCAAACGAATCTTTCAAAAGACTTCATTCAAGGATGTTGAATCCTACCTTTCTAACAACTTGTTTCCTAGCTTGATCTAGTGACAGTTCTTGTTTGATGAGTTGCGAAAATCAAGCTAAGAGACAAGTTTACTCAAGTCGGTTTAGTTTAATCTCATGACAGTTCTTGTTTGATGAGTTGTGAGATTAAATTAGAATCGACTACCTAAAGGTCTTTTGAGAGCTACGTTCGATATTGGGCAAGTTTACTCTATCCAATCTAATCACGGGCACGTACTTAGTTGAATGGGGAACCTGTACGCATGGGCATTGATATGATCACTTAGACTATTCGTACGAGCATGAACTTTTAGAACTCTTGTCGAGGTTCGGACCATAGTATCGTTAATCGAATCACGAGGACGTGATTCCGCTGACATGGGAAGAATGTCACAATTCTCATTTTCCGGTCATTTCTCATACTCCATATTCATCATTTCTTAACGGTTCATTCATGATTTTGCATTTCACATTAAACGCGTAAATTTTATATTAAATAAACGTTATAGCGTGAGTTATTATTTTGAGCATTTAATCCGTTACTTTCAAAAATGATCTCGATGTATTTTTAAACTTACATTAGTTTATAAAAACTATATTTTTAGTTTACCTAGTGTTTTGAATTTATTTCGTATATAAATCGTTAAAGTTATATTATTACGACGTTTTTCTTAAAAACTATACGATAATTATTTTATCACTCAAATTTCACAAGGAATGTATTTTTACAATTTTTATTATCTCATTACATTCTATTTTGATCTATTAAAAATTTACTTGTACCAAAAAGTTACCATTTACCTTTAATTATACATTTTTCCTACACATGTTACTTATACTTTTTATCAAATATTTACACAATGCATTTAAAAAAAAAAAATATATATATATATATATATCTTAGCCACATTCCTCCCCCCTTGGCCGACCAAGGGGGAGGGTGGCATTAAATTGAGCATGGTTCTTTGATTGTTATTATTTTCACTCTACATAAAAGTCTACACTTTCATTCTTCTCATTTCATACTCAAATAATTCACATAGTTAGAAAAATATTTCTCTCTTGGTTTTGCTCCTTCTTCAAACCGGCCACATCAAGGGTTTCAAAGGGATCATCATTTTTTTCAAGTTCAAGCATAAATACAATCTAGATAATACTCTTTATAAGGTTTTGAAATAAAAACCAAGAGTGTTTAAGTTTAACCTTGTTCTTTGCACCTCATCATATTAACTTGTAAGCATATCATTTATATTTTTCATATCTCCTTTTCATTTCATAAGTATCTCTTCATTTTTTTGGAGCAAGCATGCATGAATTGTGTTGTTTATACCATTTTTACATGATTTTAGAAATATATATATATATAAGGTCATCCTATAATTATCCCCTTGGTATATGTTGGTCTTGATGATGTTTAGGAACCCATGACACCCTAAGAAGGTGTATGGTAGGATTAGATTAGCTTTGGAGTTGATTTGAAGGGATTAGAATAGGTTTAGTACGAGAAAAACTATTTTCGATACGTATAAAATGTGTTCTGTCCTTATTTTATTTTCTGGAAAATCCGACAATAGTCACGAATTTTTGGCCTTGATATTTAGAAAATATACTTTAAAACGAATCCGTGGCCGCTTGAACGGATTAAAACGGAGTTATAACGAAGTCGTGATGAATTTTTAAAGTTTGACGACGAAATATTTTTTTTTCTGAAATTTCAGCAACATGTTTTTGTATTATTCGAGTCAAAAACGAGCCTTAAGCTTCACAAATTATTTCGACTTGTCAAAAATATATTAGTATACTTTGATACGAAGCTAAGGACGTATTATACGTAGAAAACGGATTTGAAACGACTAAAATATGCACGTTTTTACAAACTTGCCGTAACTATTATTTTTAGAAAAACTATATTATTTTACGAGACAAGTGTTACGGTAACTAAAATGACCATGTTGAAGGCTGTTTTTAACGATGATGTGGAACTTTTTGGAACGAAATGTCTTCTAATAAAATCAAGATCACCGAGCATATTTTTCAAAACAATCAACCGTTTGTATAGCGGAGTTTTAATAAATTATTTATGGATGCTTAAACTTGGCCGAAACTCATTTTTAACCAACATTTTAGCCAAAATTACCATCTTTAACCCTTATTATCTTTATGTTCGAGACCTTTATGACGAAAACTCCTGAACTGAAACTTCTAGATTTCGATACAAACTTTCCAAAACTGTCGACTTCGTTTCCTAACGATCGACGCACACCATTTTACGACTAGTTTTTCGAAGCCATTTTTGTCAATTTCATGAAATTTCCGACGACTTTATTTTACGACGAAAAGTGATAATTTCACAATAAATCATTATAAAACCATTGTAGGATGACATTTTGACGTAAATACTTGTAAAGTCATTTTTGAATGGTCAAGACGTCAAAAGAGTATTTTTCGACGATAAGTATTATTTTCAAAACTCGCAAATGGTATAAATAACATACGAACTGCATGCATAACATTACATCATAGCTCATTACATATCATATCATTCGTATTAGGTCCAGATTAAAGTATCCCGATACATTTCGGTGTAACCACTTTTGTCATCGCCTCTATTCATCAAGTGAGTAATCACATCCCCCTTTTTTTTTTTACCGTTTTACTATATTTTGGGGCTGAATGCATGAACCATACTTGAATTAAATTGATTCTTACTTTGTGAACTCTTTTGACTAGAACTTGTGAACTCGAATCAAATCCTTGAACTAAATTACGAAATCATGACTTATTTGAACTTATTGAACCGTACGTGTTATGACCTTGTCCTAAAGTCTCCCATGTTCGGAGCATCACCATAAAGTCTCCCATGTTCGGAGCATCACTATAAAGTCTCCCATGTTCGGAGCATCAACTTAAAGCCTCCCGGTCCGGAGAGAATGTCTCCCTATGGGAACGGAGCATTTTCAATTTAAGTCTCCCCTGTTCGAGCAGGCAAAGTCTCCCATGTACGGAGCATCTCTAAATTATTATATACTTGGTACTATATTGTGAACTATTATGACCGCTTATACTTGACTACTTCATACGCTATCTTTTGTGCAATGGGTTGTGAATACACAGGTTGCAAGTTTTGTATGGGCGGAACTTGGAACTGAGTGGATTTACAATGCCTTTGCTTTGTGGACCATTTTCGTTGACCGAAAGCTTTGATTATTTCTTTCGAGTTTTCTTATTTTGCTAAACGTGTTTACTCACCAACTATTTTCATAGTTGACCCGTTTTCTCTCATGCATTTCAGGTGATCGTTAGTAAGCTTTTTCTACCATGTCTTGCATAATGAAGTTTTCACTTGTCACTACAAATCATTATGTAATAGAACTCAATATTTTGGAAACTAAACTTTGTAATATATTTGCCGATGACGGCTAAACTGGTATTGTAATGGTGTACTCTTTCTTTTAAATATTAATGTTGGTATGTTCTATTATCTTGTGCTTATGTTCCCTTCCGTTACACCTCGTGTTTCCGCCTCCGGCGAGGGTGTGACATCACCTCTCGGAGCAGGTTACACAGCTCGAAGTGATGAGGATAGTTTGGAACATGAACATGAATTGACAGATCTTAAACAGGTACATGATGACTTTTCCAATGAACCACCTCTCAGACCAGTTCACACAGGTCGAAGTGGGGAGGATATTCTTGAACGATTTAATGAATTGACGGCTAAGTGTACCAAAATGGAGGAAACAATCTCAAGTCTTCGGGAGTTGGCTGTATTTCAGGGTAAAGATATAAGGAGATTGAAGCACATGGTGTTGGTTTTGGAAAGAGTAAGAAGGCCTGGGGTTGCTGTTTTGAGATCTATAAGGAGAAAGAAAAAGAAGGTGGCCTCCTCTCCAGCTCAGAATATGGAGGATGTATCCAAACAGGGGAGGAGTGACGACATGAATTCAGGGGAGGCTATGGATGTATCTGTTAATATAACTATGGAAGAAGATGTTGATAGTGGAGATCAAGATTTTTTGGTATCTGATAAAGATGGGAATAAGGCAGTTCTTGAATGTTTGAAGACTGTTGCTGAAGATGAAGTAGTGCAGGACATAACCACTGATAGTATGTCTGCAACCACGACTAGTACTCTGGTAACCACTGCTGCAGTTTCAGACTTAGCAATTATAACCACTACTGTCATACCCACTGCTATCATAACCACTTCCACTGTTGTCACAACCCTCTCTGTATTACCACCTAAAACTAAAGAAGTGGAGAAAGAAGCTGCAAGTACACTGATAAATCTAAGCAAAACTTCATCTATTGCTACACCTGTCATTGCACCTGCTTTATCTGTTCAATCTACTGTAACCAAACCCAAAGGTAAAAGTTTAGTTATTAGTGAACCTTTGAAGAAGAAAGTGATTCAATCAGATATTGGTAAAGGTAAAGGGGTTGATGTACCAGAGCTGAAGTTTAAAAGTAAAGCAGAACAAGAAGCTTATGATGCAGAGTATGTAAAAAATATGGTAGCTAAAGAACAAGCAGCTTTAGATAAAAGGAAACAAGAAGAAGAGGAAGCTAGTCAGAGATGGTTAGCTACAATGTATGAATCACAAAACTATCTTGAAGCTTCTCAACAAATACATAATGAATACACTGCACAAGAATGGGCACTGTTGGATGATGAGGAAAGAGCTAGACTTTTGGGTCTATTGGCAAGGAGGATTGGTAAAAACAAGAAACAAGTTATAAGAAAGAAGCCTCCTTCAATTGCACAGATGAGGAATGTATTGATGAAGATTATCAAGAATTCAGGCATTCATGTTCCTGATAATCTGAGTAAATGTTCATTTGAAAGAATTTGGGAGATTTATGAAAGATGTATGATGATTAATAATGATGAGTTCTGTCCAATGAATTCTAAGAAGGAAGAAGAGTGGATTCAAAGTAGACACAAGAGAAAATCTGAGCTTCAGGAGACATTTGATTCTAAAAGATTGAAAGTAGTTGAAGATGTTAATCAAATTATCTCTTATGAGTTTCATGTTAAAGTTGGAAGTGAAGGAGTTTGGAAAATTCAAAGACTCAACAATGAAGTTTGTGAGTATAATAATTTTTCACAGATGCTTCAGTATTTTGATAGAGATGATTTGATAAATCTTTCGATACTTTACAAGAATAAGTTTGGTGAAGTACATCCAACTGATTATCATGAAAGACTGGTTTATCATCATTTGAAGATTTTATTTGAGCCTACTCATGATGAACCAGAATGGAAAGGACTCTACAATGGTCATGTTACAAGGTGGTTTTTATATCAAACTTGTGGAGTTCATGTCTTAACTGTTTCTGGAAAGATTATTCATATGCTTGTAGAAGGAGATTATCCTCAGCTGAATAAGCATCCAGGAATTATTGCTCAGATGTTAAAGCCTGGTTGTATCAAGATGTTGGTACCCTATGATGGTCAAGTTTACAACTTATTGCTGAAGTATGAGAACATTCTTAAGGATAGTAAGTGTTTGGCTACATCCTCCAATTCAGATGTTTTGAGCTTAAAGGAAACTTGAGAATTCTGTTGGAATGTATCAAGTTTAGGGGAGGATTGTTGGGTTTTAGGTTCCTTGATTCAAGAATTACTCTAAGTACTGGAACCACCGACAGGTTTGATATAACCACGGACAGAAGAGTGTAACCGCTGATGAAGACAAACCGCGGCTAGTAGTATTGTGTAACCACGGATAATGTATTGTAACCACTGCTAGTCTTGTATAGTCGGTTTAGTTTATTGTATTAGATAAATATGGAAAAGATATTTATCTTGTAGGTTACGTATTGTATAATGTATAGGACTCCTTAGCCTATAAAAGGAGGTCCTAGGTTAGATTAGATATACATAAGTTTTATATCTAAGGTCGATACACTTCAAGATTGCAAAACCCTAATACTATAAGAGTATTCATATTAATAAATAATATTGAAGTGTTGAATGTTTACTGTTCTTCTTCTTAAAATTAAGTGTTAAATTCCGCGTAATACTTAATAAGTTCTTGTTACAAGTCAGTTTCTATATTAGATCGTTTGCTCAACTGGGATCAACAATAGTCATCATACTCATCTTCAAACTCTTGGCCACCACCGAATAAATTAGTAGACTCATCAAATGGGTTAGCAACTACCTCATCTTCAGAATCAGAAACTACGATCTCTCCCACTTTAGAAAAAGGGTTAACTCTCTTAGTAGAAGAGGCGGGCGGATTACAAGAATCACTAGTTTTAGGAGCCACACCCGACTCCATCTCTTTCAAATCACTCACAAGGGGTTCTTGTGATGCAGTACCTATCTTAGTAGACTTATCTTCATTAACTTCCATTGTACGACCAGAATCCACTTCCTTATTGGTGTCATTAGGAGGAATACCAAACGCATCCGTATATTCCATATTAATGCAACATGTTTTCTTCCTTTAATTAGTTTTTATGGTATTTTGTTGTTCGATTAAATACGTCCTACTTCAATGATCACCATAATTTGATGATACAAAACTTGTAAATTTTATGTTCGCGATATTTTACGAATGAAATGTTGAATTTGTATTCTATTTGTATATTACCCATCGTTTTGTAAGTTACAAAATACTACTCAATTTTAAAAGATGTATTTGTGTTATTAGTGTATGTTTAAAAACAATGGTACATAATACACAAAAGAAAATATATTCCTGCTATCAATGCATATCATCATTGCTAAAATAAGTTGATATTCGTGTATACAAAGATGATGGCTATGATTTTACTTTCCATTATATACTTTGACTTTTCGTTTACTATCTTCATCACACCTACTTCTTTCTTCTCGAAGAAACGATCAAGAACAGGTTAGGTTTATTTGTAGGTTAACAAATATGTTTTTTTTTTTTGTAATTTTTTTGTTGTTGTTGATGAAGTACTATTACTTGATCTATCAATATTTGAATGATTATAGCATTTTTAAAATAAATATTAAGATGATCTTGAAACTGCGGAATATCTGCCGATCTTGAATGCATGTGTAGTATAGGATTAAAGTTAAAGAAGTTAGTTATCATATTTGTGCCTACTCTTCAAGAAACAGGGTTTTTAGTAATAATAGGCACGATCAATTGACAAGTTATGATATTGGGTTAAATGAAGATGTATGGTCAATTTTGTAATATGACTAATGATATTTTTGTTGATATTATGATTTTATTTATAACAACTTGTTTTTTTTAGTATATGATTTTAGTTCAAGCAAAAGATATTTTGTATGAAAATCAATTAGTGGCGAAATTACATTTGTTATTAGTATCATCAGATGATGAAACATGTTTAATGAGTTAATGATTATGTTAATGCTGTTAGATGTTTCATATGGTTAAAATCCAGTAAAAAGTAATTGTTATTGTTAGTTAGGTTTTATTGAAATAAAACGGATTAACTCATTACATGATATAACTTAGAAATAGATTTAACATAGTTATTGATAAAGGTAAAAGGCAGTAATGCGTTAATCCGATGAAAGGAATATAGATAAAGTATCATAGGATATGGGCATATCGATTGCGTAAAGCACTGTGGAGTATAATAACAGTTTGAAAGTTGTATTTCATGCAGAAAACTAAAAACCCCGTGATCTACAATTAGGTGAATACTACTTGTGTTAGTAGGCTTCTAACATAAATTTATACGAAAACAGTTTTTTGCATTAAAAGGGAAATGTTCGGAAATAACATTGTAGTATAAGTTGGGTTATTGAAGCATGCTTGTAGTATAACATTGTAATTTTTGAAAACTTGAGAGTTCCTTCTAATAGACGTTTATTTTTTGATTAAATAGAATGACGACTCAATTTATCGTCTCGACGAACACACGAAACTTTAGAACAAGGTGTGTAATTTGTAACCATTGTTACTTATAATATATATGTTACTAAATTTACCAATATGGATATCACGAAACTAAAAATACATTTACGTAATGCGTTGTTGAATGCAGATTCTACCAAGTGTGTTTACGGATGAGCTGTACACAGGCAGTCCATGGTTGTATTTAATTCACAACAGACGTACAATGCAAAACGTATGGATCAAGAAAGTACCCGGTAACCTTTATGCACTGTACTCGGACGAATGGAAGCAATTTGTTGATGACAGCTACCGAACGCGGCAATACTACATTTCATATGTCAAGGAGAAGACATGTACTATGTAACTGCGTATGATAATGCTGGTGCTGAAATTGGTGGATATCTGAATGCTGATATAGGAACTCGTAAAAGGCGCTGCTTCAGATGTAAGTACTTTATCTTTAATTTATTGATGGTCATACTTTAATTAAAATTGTATATACTATGTTTGACACATATTTACTTGTTATGCAGTTCCTTCCTCATCAATTTCTGCCACAAATTAAGAGAGTCAGAGTTATGGTGAGTGGCCTGCTAACGTCGACCGTCACACAGAATCGTATTACTCTTCCTGGTAACACACACGGACATGTTTTTAGTTGAACTGGATGGGATTTTCTGGTTTTTTTGGAAGGACAAAAGGTTGGATCGCGTATGGTGTTCACTGAAATTGAAGAAGCTACTGTCTCGATGATCTTATTTTCGGATGCTGGTTTAGGAATGCGTTTGGAGAACATACCGCGTGTAATTTTGAACGACGAAAAAACGTTCAAAAAAAGCCCCATAGACAAAGGTATATTATTAGTTTCTAATTCTCAAAAACATGTGTTTCGCTATTTTTTTTAAGATTGATAATAATATAGTTGCATCTTTTAATGTCATTGCAATCATCCAAATGTAGATCCTCGTATGAAACATAAATGTGACTGGTTTAATCACTCCGAGCATGATGATGAGAAAGACTGCTTTTATCAAGATGTTCTAGATTACGTAACTGGAAGAGGTCGGCTGGTAAGTGTTTGTTATTTTTCATGCGAGAATGTTTTACATTTGCAACATACAGTATCGTGTTACTTTTTGGATAGTGCATTTACTTATGTTTTGTATACGGAAATCATTTGTTGAATGCAGACAATACCATGGGATTTTGCTGGGCCTTATGAAATGTATAAGTACCACAACGCAGCTTCGATACACCATGATGAATCTTTCTATGTGGACGTGGACTGGGAAAAACATAAAGATAGGCCTGACAGTAAAAATCATGTCACCATCAAAACTAATTGGAAGGATATTGAGAAGAGGTGCGAGTGGGACAAAGACAAAATGGTAAGGTTCAAACTTATGAGGATGGTAAAGGATGAAAACCAAAATGGTGAATGGACTTAAACCGGTGATGATTCCATTGTTCCATATGTGTCAGAAGAAGATGGTTTGGATGGTAGAATATATTTTGGTACCATATCAGACGAAACTGTTATTTTGTTGGATGGGAACATATTTAATGACTTGTTTTATTTGCTGCTTTAGGTTTAATTTCTCGGTGCTTGTGTCTGTCATGATAGTGTTTTGAACAATCCTACCTGATAAGGTGGTTATAAGTTAAAGTGTCGTATGTTTGGGTCATTAAACTTTAAACTATGGTTTTAAATTGCCACAGACATCAGTTCTATGTATCTTGATGATCTATATTATCAGGTATTTGTCCCTGTTGGCATCATCGAAAGCGGCCAACACACTGAATCATGTATAGCTAAGTGGACACCTGACACACTGAATCATGACTATATTTGCTATTCAGATATACAGATTCTTTTATTCAGATTTTATAGGGACGGAATTGAAGTCAAAACAGGTTGTTCAGGTGGCCTAGCTAACACGTTTTTGAACATATCATTACATTTCTTGAAATAATGAAGGCGTTAACTTGGTATAAAAAAATTTATTATTTCAAAAAAAATCTAAAGCTTGAATTAAAGGATTAGGAGGTTGCCTACAAAAACGTACTTTCGAATTTTTGATTACTCTCAACCCGTTTTACCCCTTTCCTTTTAGCTAAATTTTCTGATTTGCGCAAAGTGACATTGACATAAAACACAAACCCAAATTCACCCATTCCTATGTAAAATGATGGATGGTTAATAAGACGTCCTATAAAATTTTTGCTGCATTAATGAATGGACGGATGTTTGTAAAGTGTAGATAACGAAAATGTATTAAAGTCATATAACAATCGGCTTAAATTCTAAACAAAGTTTCTTTGTACACAACATTAGTTGTTGATTTTGCGTACTTCCCGTCTTTATCGCAGCATAAAATCTTCAATCCTTGTCTGCTTTTGACCCTTGAAACAGCTACGTATAGTTGGCCGTGAGAAAAAACCGGCCGTTGTAGAAACAATCCTACTTGTGTTAATGTTTGTCCTTGAATTTTGTTTATGGTCATTGCAAAACACAATGCAACTGGGAATTGTCTACGATTTAATTTAAACGGCATCTTATTATCAGAAGGGCTTAACACTATCCTTCGAATTGCGCAAATTGTACCTACATTACCGCCTGATATAATCTTGGCTTCTATTATGTTGACACCCATCCTCAGCACTTGAAGCCTAGTTCCGTTGCATAATCCCGCCGTTTGATCTATGTTTCTCATGCACATAACAGGAGCGCCTATTTTTAATGTTAGAGAATGGTGTGGAAGGCCGGCAATTTGAATGCTATTTAGGAACTCAGTTGTGTAAAGTGACTCGTTGAAGTTTGAATCCATATCGATAATACCAACTGAGTCGTAGCTGTCGTATGTCTTTGAATCTCTTGGTAGTTTTTGTAGCATTCGATCGTTGATCATATCCACAAGTTCATGAGTCGGTGCGAGGATTGCTTTTTCTTGGAAGAATTTTGGGCTGTAGAGGTTTTATACCAAATCCGGGTAGGTTTGTTCGATAATTGTAGCGATATGGTCGTCAGAATCTAGTATCAACATATCATCAGGGAATTCAACCGTCGCTTCTCCGTCGCTTCTCCGTCGTTCTTTCCACCGACTGTCCCGTTTCCTATGCTTAATATCCAATCGGCAAAGTCTTGGATTTCTTTTCTCTCAGAGTTAGTTGATCCTGTTCCGAGCCTAATGTTAATAGTCAAACGCATTACTTTGCAATGTTGCCACATATATGAAGCGTTGATCGACGCATGTAGGACATCATCTCGGCTGCCATTTGTAACCACTGGTAATATTTGCCTAAAGTCTCCGCCAAAGAGAACCACTTTACCTCCAAAGACTTTTTCTAATTGTTCGAATTTGGACGTTCTGCATATGTCTCTTAGTGTCCTATCGAATGCTTCATAATAGTGTCTGTGTGTCATAGGAGCCTCATCCCATATTATCAGTTTACGCATTCTTAGCAATTCGGCTAGGTCGTTGTCGGCTGGAATATGACATACTGAATCTTCCACCACATTTATAGGGATAGCGAATCGAGAATGTGTTGTCCTTGCACCTTCTAACAAAAGTGATGCAATGCCGCTTCATGCGACATTTATGACTATTTCGCCTTTTGATCTTAATGCGGCGGATAGTGTTTTGTATAGGTATGTCTTTCCGGTTCCACCATATCCATAGACAAAGTACATTCCTCATTTTTCATGTGTAACAGCGTCCATTACTGTTTGGTATATGTCTTTTTGTTCGTGTGTCAATGTCTTGTAGAGCGTTCCGTGCTGTATTCATAATTCGTCTTTGTTGTATTTCAACTCATCATACACCAATATGTTGTAATTGCCCATTGTTAACATCTCGTTAGGGTATGGCATGTTTGGTATACTTTTTAAGCTTTTGTTGTTACAAAGTAGCATGTGCGCAATATATGTGAGACATATATTCTTCCTCTCAATGTCTGTAAGCTCTAACTCTGCAAATGGAAATAAATGGGTTAGTTATGTAATTTTTTTTATATGCAATGTATTTCTGCATGTTACACATTATATCAATTTGCATTGCACTTAGAAGATAGGCAATCATTTCACCTATTTTTTTTCAACCATTATACTTTGTATTAATAAATATATTGTTTTGTTTTGTGTTTCTCATAAATCATAAGCCCCTAACTAATTTCTTCCGAGCGATTCTCCGCCTATCAATCCAATTATATAGCGATTTTTTTTAAGGATTCAAATCAAAGATTTTTTTGGATTGATACACTAACTATTTTTTTTGGTTAGTAGTATTTTTAGCTTTGAAAAAGGTTTCGTTCTTTTCCTTTACCGGTTTGAATAGTGTTAGTTATTTAAGATTGTGTTTTTTTAAGATAGTAGGTGCGGTATTATGCTTTGAAATGGTTTGTTATTAGATTTTTATGTTGCATTGTTGTTTGATATTGATTTTAAGAAACGCGTAATTTTTTTAATCTTTAAAATTGTAGCTGTTTTTGTTGGTGTTGTTTATGTTTTGGTTTCAATGGGTGGAAAGTGTTTGAAATAATAATGTTTTGAATACAAATACTTTGTTTTTTTTGGATGTTATATTATGTTTGGTGTTTTGGTAATTAAAGAGTTTTTTGGTTTAATATGGTTTTCTTTGCATCTGTTGTTTTAACATATGTTGTTGTTTGTATATTTTTTTAGGTAATTGATGTTGATTTGTTTGTTTGGTTGTTGTTGTCAAAGTTTGTGTTATTCACTTGTTATGTGTAGATAATGGTTTCATTGTTGATGAAAGTTGGTTTAGAAGGTTAAGTAGTGCCCTTTGAGTGGTTGGTTTTTTAGTTTGACTTGTTAGTTGACTGTTTTGTTTGTTTATTTTTTTGTTAATCTGATATATGAATGGGAGTAGTCATTTTGGTTTTATACTTACAACACGCTTGTCGTAAGCTATTATGCTATATTGATAGGTGTCTGATGTTTTGAAGTTTTTTAATTTAGAATACATGTTGTTTATTTACATTGTTTTTAAACGATTATTTAGTTTGATGTAATATGCGAATGATTAGTTTGATAACTTGTTGTTTAAAATGTGTGATTTTACATGGATATCGTGTTCACCATGAATGCAATGGTCACGTAGTGTTGTTTGTGTTTAGATATGCATTTTCGTAAGTACTTGTATGAGGTATTTGTTGTTGTGTTTAGATAAGCAGAATGGTGAGATGAAACATTTTAATAAGTGACCGTAAAACGTTGTTTAGTTTATAAAGATGATTTCAAAAATGTGGTTGAAATTGAAAATACAATATTATTTTGAGTTTGTTTGTTTATGATTAATTGTAAAAATTTGGTTGTTGTTATGTGGTTGTAACATCTGCTTTGTTTGGTTGTATCACGGTTTGTTATGTTGGTTTAAATTTATTTTTTTAATATCTGTAGGAAAATGGCCATTGAGTTTGTTACAATGCTGGACGTTTTTACTTTTCCTGATTCTCAGGTATTGATTGTTTTATTAGAACGTCGGAATTGATTATGGTCTGGTTTTGTATGTTTAATAATTTCATTAATCTACGTTGTTTTTTTTTCAGGTTCTTCCGTTTGTTTATAATTTTGAGGCCTATAATGGTAGTGACAACGTCTATATTGTCAGCTCGGATGGTTATCGTTTCCGAGTCAAGTTGAAGAGACCACGTTATGGGCAATGGTACCTGTGTGGCGAGAAATGAAGGGAGTTATGCAACCGATACCTTGATGAGGAGGTTGAAGTTTTACACTTTTTCGAGGAAGGTAACGATTGCTTCTACGTGACTGGCTACTATGGCAACGGAAAAGAAGCTTGTGGTTATGAAGGGCCTTTATCTTCGTTTAATAGGTTTAAGATTTCATTGTTTCCGTACGCACACGTGCTTCTGGTGGTGTAGTTTAATGCTATATTTTTATTTATTTTATAAACATTATGTTTACGTATGTTCTTGTGTCTGAAAATTATAAGATTTTGATTAATGTTTGTGTTTTTGTCGTTTCTTGACACAATCCCAGTGAGCTCATGTTGGGATTAGGAGAGGAGGATGAAATAAGAGTTGTTGTAAATGGTGTTTCTTTTGGGTGTAATGTGCGACGTCAACCCGGTAATACTGAATTTCAGTTGGTTGCTGATTCATTTAACGCGATGATCGAATCAGTTGGACTTGAAGCCGGGACATTATGTGTGCTGACAAAGAACAGGGGCTGGAGATTTGGTTTGATGCATTCAGTGACGATGGAAGTATTATAACTGATCCGGTTTTCAAAGGAGCCGCCACGTTAAGAAGGCAGCAGTTGACGGGTGATGAAAGGCGTAAGTTGAATTTGTTATTTATTTTTTCCAAGCAAATGTTTTTACAGTTGTTTGCGTAATTGTTTTAGGTTGTAGTAATTATACATCTGTTTTATGCAGAGGACGATAGGATGAAACATGTGTGCTACTGGCCGTTCCACATGGATCACTTTAGGGAAGGTCACATGAGCTTTTATAAGAGTTACGCGCATATTCAAGCGAAAAGCAGATTGGTATGTGTGTTTTTTATTTCTCGATGCAGTTGTTTTTTTTAAAAGTTGTGGCATCCGTATTGGTTTTAATTGTAATTTTGTCCCGGGCCATTCCTGCGTCATTCCAAGTGGAGAATCCTATGCACATCCACAATAGGACTTTGATCATACACCAGGAGTACAAGGACGAATTCCGAGCACGTATGGATTTTCACCCAGAAAATCCTACCAAGACTAACCATGTAAATGTGTGTGGGAGGTGGAAGCTAATCATGTCGATTCCCATACTCGAAGCTGATCATGTTTAAGTACGTTGGGAATGGTTATACGGTGGATGCTCTAGATGGTGAAAACCCTGAATATCCGATCTTCCATATCTGCTGAATGTCAGAGTCCTTGTTGTTGGTGTTAAGGCTGGAAGATGTACAAAGTATTTTACAAGTTTTGGTTGTTGGGTGAAAGTTCATGTCGTATGGTTTAGTTGTTTAAGTGTGTGGTCAAATATTTCAGAAATGGGTTGATATGTCTGTGAATATTTAGTTATGTATTTATGTTTAAACAGTCTGTGTGGATGTATGGTACTATTTCTAGGTTGTGTAATATGTAAGTATGGATGTGTATTTGAATGACGCTGTTCCTGGTTCTGTAAAATATTCTAACATTATACTATTATGACGTGTTATTGTATTTTGTTTCTGTATTATTTATTTTACTTGTCGGTTAACTGTTTTATATTCATTTTCCACATTTTTTTTACGAGACACTGTGTTTTTTAAAATGTGAGTGCATCAGATGCTGGGTTGTATATTTGTATGTGTAACGACATTAGATTTTATTATTATGTTTTTTTTGGTTGCATAGCTTTGTTTGTATTTTTGTAATTCGAAAGTTGTTCGTTTATTGGTTATCGTATAATGTTTGTGTCACTTGATATGTAAAGGTTTGTTTTTTTTATGCGGCATAGTTGGTTTTTGGCTATTCCGTTTTGAGTTCTGAGCTTGTGTTTGTTTTGTTTTAATCGTATATTTTATTAGTATGTATTAGTATGGTGTATTTTTACAATTGTATTTTTGACTTTTATTGTTTCTGTGCAGGGAATTGGAGAATGAGCACATCTGTGTAGTGTGTGGTTCAGATGACTAATTTCTCCAATAAGCCGGGCTTATCTTCCGGAACGTATTATCTGTTGGATGCGTTTGCATTCACGTGTAAGTATTATATTTGTTTTTTCATATTTTTGAATGAATTATTAGTTGAATGTTAGACATTGGTTTTTATGCATTTGTATATGTAATTCCTTTTTATATTTGCTTGGTAAACAACATTAGTAGTGTTTTGGTGATTTTGGTGCGTAGTGTTAAGGTTAAAATGTATTTGTTTTTGTAATTTTTAAGTAGAAGGTGGTAGTTGTTCTCATACGTGGGTCATTCCTTTTCTTTCGCTCGATATATATAGCGTCTTCTGCCATTTTTACCCATGTTTTTTCGTAAGCAATCTCAGGCCTAGACATGCTATCCGTCATAAGTAGCATCACATAAAAAGACCGCAAGTAATTTCTAGTACCCCAGTGGCTGGCTTCCAACAATCCGTCTATATATTCCTTGTCATCTTCCAACAGACAGCGTGCTTGACAGGCCTTTTTATATGTTGGGTAAACAACACCATCATACTCCTTAAAATCTTTCCAATCTGTTGGTCCCCTAACCTTGTTTAGCAATACTCTTAAGTAGAACATTTCTCCGAAAGAAGGTGGTACATGATGTACGCGTCCAATACACGTGCCTTTTTGCCTAGGAACCCAGATCCTTTCTTCTTGCTTCCATACATAATGTTCTGGAAACTCATGGTAAAGAAGTTTCTGAGCATTTGTGTCTATTTTGTTTCTTTCCATCCACGCGACAAACTTTGTTTCATTCACAGAAGCCTTTTCCAATGCAAAATTAATGCTTTGTGTTGCCTCAAATATAACAGATTGCTCTCCTTGTAAGTGAAAAGGTAATCTTTCTACAGGTGGGAAACTTTAGTGTATGTCAAACCTATAGATCCTCCATGCTGCTTCGCACCCTGACAGATGTCTACAGTCGTAATAATCTTTGATTTCATCGACATCTTCATCTTCAAGTGCAATTGTTGCTCTGTCCTGTCCCTTATTAATATATTTGAATAGATATTTTATGGAACCCACTTGGTTGCACCACTCGACGTTAATATGTGATTGAAAACGTTGCAGTAAGCCTGGATTGTAGGGTACAACATATCCGTTATGTAATTCAATCCCGCTTTTTTTTATTGTGGTACCGTCATTTCTTCTTTTATAAATTGCATATCCAGACTCATCAATGAAAGTATTATCATTAAACTCCTTTGGGAATTTTTTGGTGCATTTGTTTTTTACCGTGCACGGCAAATTGGGTCTATCTGGACCACATGGACCGTGGATCATGTGTTCGGTAACAATTTTATAAAGTTTTGGATCTTCATTTTTGTCCGGTATCTCAGATGAAATAAACCGATCGATGTGTGCTGGATATTTCATTTTGTATTCTTCTTCCAGAAATAGGAAAATGTGAGCATGAGGGAGGCCTCTCTTTTGAAATTCAATGGTGTAGACACCTGCGTGAATAACACAATTTCAGTGATAGTAGAAAATGTAGCATTAATTAAATTGTGTTTTTTTTTTAATAAAGTTTAGAAATGTAAGAACCTGCTTTGAGTCGACCAAAATAATGTTTGTCTTTGAATTCTCTCATCATGGTGTCTAGCTTTTTCTTAAAAACACGTGTTATCACATCCGACCTGTCTTTATATTTCAATCTTTTTTCCGCAAGAAAACGTTCAATCTCGGGCCAATTTGGGTTGCATGTGAATGTTATGAACAGATCCGAATATCCATAAACCTTGCAAATTGTCATTGCGTCTAGGAAATTCTGCATCATATATCTTGGGCTTCCTGTGAAAGATGATGGCAACACAACTTTTTTCCCTCTCAACTTAACTCATGAGTTTTCATCTTCGGATAATTTTGCTAATTTGGAGTATGTCTCGCACCTTAGATCTTTTTGCTGGTTTTTGATGAATGACATCCTTTCAGATTCAGCCATGGTGTATGCATCTACAATAAACTGTTGGCATAGCCTGCGTGCATTCAGAACCGTTGAGAAAACATGTGGTCTTTCTTGCAATCGATATGCAAAATATTCTTTCATTGTAACTCTGGTTTTTTTGTTTGTCGGTGTTCTGTCAGTGATACCAAAGTGGTATATGTCTGTTCGATAACCATCTTCAGCGTACGGAAACAACAATGGGTATTGGAGTGCAAGATATGATGGATGTAGCTCACTTATTCGTTTGAGGCCGGCTTCTTTCATGTGCAAGATGATGTCTCTTTGATTTGTTGTAGAGTCAAAATCTCCTACAATTAGTGCCGCCACCTCCGTAGCTGTTGGAAGGTTATAATTTCTTCCGTCGCGCTCTCTAGTGCCAATAAGTCTTAATTTAAAGTTATTTTGTTCAATGGCTTTTTGAAAACGGTCCCCGGCCATGCGGAAATGACCTACCAATGGGTTAATGCCATCTAACATGTCTCGTAGATCAACTGTTAGTTGGTGGTCCAGTGTATGGTTGGTTGAGGACGTCTCTTCGTATTTGCTGTAATTGACATTTAAAATGACCATAATATAATCAGAATTGATTTTAACGTTAAATAAAATCTTTTTTAAAATACGTATAAAATAATTTGATACGAAAACATGTCCAGTGTTTCCTACATACCTGACACCGTTTATCCTATATTGTATCTCATTTTCTGGATCATAAATATATTGTTGGGCAAACGTTGGTGGTTTTCCTTGCTTAGGTAACAAAGTACCTATTTGATGGTAATTTTGGCCTTGTATCCTATAGCAATATGGTCCACGACCATCAGTGACTGACATGTCTTGTTTTTTTTCCCATAAAGGTGAATGAAAACATGGCGTTATATCGCCTGATATTCTCAATGAACGTTGCGCTTTTTGGATGCTCACCGTTAAGAAGATCCATCAACAACTTCGGTGGTGTCTGCACTTCCTCTCCTAATGTTACTTTTCCTCTGCTACAACAAAGAGAATACAAATCCGCTGTTGAATGTGTGTTGCCTATCATACTTTCAGCGTGCCATAATAGTGCGCTACATGATGCACATTGGAAAGTTGCATCTCCGTGATCAATGTAATCTGTCAATAAGAGTTACTCATACAATAAACATTAATATTAAATACGTTTAAGCAATGTTACAATGTGTTTTGCAATTAAAAATTTAGTGTTTCTACCGTTTGAAATTCCAGCAAACGAATCTCTCTGTATGACACGTTCATTATTTATGTTTGTTCCACTAAACACTTGATGATGTGTAGTTTTTTGTCTTACAACTTTGGATTTGTCTTTTAGTCTTTGTGACTTGCGCTTAGATGAATATCTAACCGGTTGATCATAATCTGGATGCGTTGATGTTTGAATTGTTGCTGCACATGAAAATGTTTTTTAACTTTTGTATTTTGTTTAAAATTTTTATAATTGTTTGTGGATACTTTTACATATTTTAAACCTGATTGGGTTTTGTTTTTGGGTGGGCGTCCCCTTGGTCGAGGTGTTGCACTGACTTCTTCGTTTGATGTACCTGCATATGTTGGTGATTGTTATTCAGAATACACAATATTGTTAATTTTTTTTGATGTTATTAAAAATTAGAATTTACTTACCTGTTTTTGTCTTTTTCGTTGGAGGTGTGTCCATGGTAACAGGAAGTAAGTCGTCGTTATTAGCTGCCAAAAGTATAATGGATTAATTTTTGACCATATATTTCTTGTGTAAATAGATTAAATAATTAAACTGTTAATATCTTTATGTTTGTTTACTTACTTGAAGAAGCAGAGTATGATGTATGTTTGTTAGCCTTTCTCCCTGCTCTACGAATTAGTAGTTCATTACTGTCAACTGTTATATTTGAGCATTTAGTTTCTATAATTTTTGCAGTTTTGTAAACAAATGTATTTATTTTCCAATATCAGTGTACCTGGTTGGTTGGGATACTTTGGAGGCTGTACCGTTGGTTGTGCTCCGTTGCTTGTATGTTTAGTTTGTGGTAATTGCTCCTCAGAGACACTTGCAGGTAAAGATGAAGAAACAGAAGATGATGTATGTTTGTTAGCCTTCGTACCTGGTCATAGAATTATTAGATCATTACTGCCTCCTGTTATATTCTGAAAATTAGTTGCTGTGTTTTCTGCAGTTACGTAAACAAATGTATTTACTTTCCAATATAAGCGTACCTTGTGTTGTTTGGATACTGTTCAGGCCATAATGTTGATTGTGTTGCGGTAGTTGTATTTTTTGTTGGTGGTAGTTGCTCCTCAGAGACACTTGCGATTTCACATGAAGAAGCACAATATGATGTATGTTTGTTAGTCTTTCGACCTGGTCTACGAATTTCTACATAATTATCAGTCCACTTGTTATATTTAAACAATTAGTTTTTGTGTTTTCCGCAGTTACGTAAAGAAATTTATTTATTTTACAATATTAGTGTACCTGGTTCGATTGGACACAGTTGAGGCCGTCCTTTTGGTTTTGCTGTTCTCACTGTATCTTTTGTTGCTGGTACTTGCTCCTCAGACACACTTGCAGGTTCAGATTCCTCCATTCTTTTTGTTTTAAACCTAGTTCATATGCTGTAAAAAATTAAGTTTTTGTCTCTGTTTATATTTAATGTATAAGTGTTATTATTTTTGTATGATAATCCTTTGGTAAATTTGTTTTTAAAAATAATTCTGATAAACATAACAATATAAAGTAATAAATAATTACTTATAATAGATAATTATATTTTATTATCTGTTGATTATTATAATTGGATACATAATATTTTGTTATACTTCATATGGCCAAATAATAAATTTCCAATAGCGTTGGTCAGGGAAACAACCTACAACTTCGATATCTTTCCTTGTTGCTTCTGAACTAACAGAATGCACTGAGCACATGGTTTTTCAGAATATCAAGTCTTTTTTACTGACCTACTGAATCAAAATTAATATCGTGTAGCATACTCGTCTTTTTAAGTAATTTTGATTGTCTGTTAGTTTTATGTTTTTGCGAATCAATTTTGGATTACCAAATCTTTAAAAGCTTTGCAAATAATTAATACAATTTGAATGTACGGAAACAAAATCTGGTGAATATGTTTGTTTATGTTCCTTAATACAAAAATAACCAAAACACATACACTTGCAGAATGGTATTCAATTTTTGGAGTATGTAATTCTTTACAATATAAATGATCAAAAACATGATAATAAAAGGGAAATTTTATTATTAATCAAACATTATTTCTGACAATTGATTGTTGTATCAAAAGAATCAACTTTAATTATTCGAAATACAAAATCCTAAAGAAACATCAAAATTGTAGAATGTTGGTATGTTATTTTAAAACTCGTCATCGGTGTTGGAGTCATCATTTGTTTCGTAGTCCATAGAAGTGTCGTTAATGAAGCTGTCATCATAATCTCTACTGGATACTGATCTTTTACTGTACCCATCCGAATCAACTTCCCAAGCTTCATCATCGAAATAGCTGTTATAGGCATGTTCACCATTAACCATTCCATCAACATCAACCATATCAGCCCACATGTCTTTGTTAATGTTTTCACTATATTCAAGGGCTTCATTGTGACCTTCATCTATCGCTGTTTATTTGGAGTCACCTGTAAATTTAACATACCATAAAACATCAGCATAATTATACGCTTATTAATTTCTGTTTAACTTACAATTCTTCATTAGATTTACAATGGAATGAAACTTGTGAATGAATCTTCTTTGATATCTTCATCTAGGATACTATATATGGATTTACTGTTATCTAAATCATAAAAAGGCTCATCAAGATCATTGATGTTGACCCAAACACCATCTTCAGAATTGCTTATGTTGCTAACGTATTCGTCATCTGTGTCTTCATCACATAGCATATACTTTTGGTTTTTCACAACATTAGAGGCTTCACTTCTTTTTGTTCGCTTAAACTTGATTGCTGTTTCATCATCAGATTCCTAGTGTGAAAGAAACAAAAATTATCTACATGTTAATTGTACTAATATATATGTGTTTATTGTTTTAAAAAACATAAATTTATTTGTGAAACAAATACCATTGTCTCAACAAATTGGGTCGTGTTGGAAGTGTTTTTTGTTTTTTTATGTTTGTTTTTTTCATTCTCAGCGAATTTCATGGCATTATAAACCTTGTTGCTTCCATTCTAGTGATTGTTGCTGACTCTTTGTCTTTTTCGTAACGCCGGAGAAGGCTGCAAACATGTGTCAAATTAAATTTTTTTGTGTTTATAAACTATGTTGAATAACTTACAGAGCATACTCTTGGTACATCATCATTGTCTGATAAAACAATGGTTTTTGTGTCCTCATTCAATAAATCAGTAGGGGTAGGCTGCAATTATTTATAAGTGTCACAGTAATAATGTTTCAGCTATTACATAAGATACAATTTAAATTTGTAAATCATACCTGTTCATCATCTGATATAAAAATGACAGAGATGTCCTGGTCTTCAACATAGACAGATGTAACATCTGTGTGTTGTTTTTTAAAAGATACACCAATTTGTTTTTCATTATTCTGCAATAAATTACCAGGTATAAGTTGCGATTATGTTTAATTATTACAGAAATTATGTTTTATTCATTACAAAGTATACAAATTGAAATTTTAAATCTTACCTCTTCATCATCTGAAATCACAATAACTGAGATGTTCTGCAGTTTATTGTCTGAAGATGTTGCAGGATGTTTCTTTGATTTTCCAGTTGCCATTGTGTGTGTTTTCATAACTGCCGTATTAAATATTTTGGTTGTAGAGCCTAATCTATGGCTTTATTTATATCCTCTTAAGATAAACTTTACTTAGTAACCTATTTGTTTCCTAGTATAGTTAGACTAAATATAAAGATTATCTAAATATTGTGTTTATATATTAGGAATGAAGATAAACATTATTTTTTTTTTGATTTTTTTTATATTCTAGTTTATTTTCGTTTTTATTAATTTTATTTTAATTTAAAAGATATCTAATTAGATTTTTGGTTGTCTACTATCATCTGTGTTCCAAAATATTTTTTTTAAATAATAAGTATTCATTGGTAAACTGATTTGATTGTTGGATACTCAATTTCAAAAGACTTTTGTTCACAAACAGTTTCATGATCTGTTTGTCACTTAAAAATGGCTTTTAAAATGCTAATTTGTCAAACAATTGTTCTGTGAAGCAGAATCTGGTTATCCAAACATAATAAACAACATTATTTTCTTTATACTTTTTTATGGTATGCTGATTGATAAGAGTTATATCTATAGTGTTATGATTGCAATTTCGTATTCCTGCTTGCATGCTTTGCATAGTCAGATGAGTTTTTTTTGTGGAAGTGTGTGTGCTGTTGATAGTGGACAACTATGTTTCATTTTTTTCATGTATAAATTAATCCTTTATGATTTGTGGATGTTTCTGTGTTTTTATGTGTTCCTAACAATCTTTTTCCTAACATGTCGCACTTTGATTGCCTTGCTGAACTTGGATTTGCATCTCATAGCCATGCTTTGCAAGATCATATGGTTTTGTTCTTTGAAAGGGAGGTGCTTGTTGCACGCGAATGGGAAAGCATGCTGCGCAGTCGTTGTTTTGGCATTAGAGCGCGGGTGGTATATTTAGAAAACCTCATTCAAGAGGTTTTGCAGCAACGCGATAGCTTGGTTGTTCGTGATTCTGTGAGATTTTTGAGGCAGGTTCAGGCTCGCGAACGCTCTAAGCAGACTGCATTTCAGATTCTGTTACGTGAAGCCCATGTTGCGCTCCGTGATGCTGCTGTGTATATCAACAGTATTAGATCTTTATGATGTTTGTTTATGTGTATTTGTTTGTTTTTTTTGTTGTTCTATTAGTCGTTTAAGTTAATGTTTTGTATGTGATTGTACTCGTTATGTGTCAGAAATATATCCGTAAGATTTACATTTAATAAAACTTACTTTGCGTGCTTGTTATCATCTATCGATACACTTTTTAATAACGGCCATACCTAGAATCTCATGATAATGATGTAATAATAATTATTATTATAAACTTTTAAAGAAACAAAAATTAAAAAGTAATTGAAAAAAGGAATTTAGTGAAAAATTGGCCAAGCAAGGCTCGAACCCAAAACCTCAACCCACTGTACCTCCTTTCACACACAATCTCAACCATCAGCGCCCTAGGGTCTTTTTTGTTTACTATTGCAATGTTTAATAAGTTAAGTAATTTATTTTTTTATGCTTATTTATATTATAAGCTAAATAGGAGCTTATTGGAAGTTGGGATTTAAGAATTACTATTTTACAAAGTTCAGTATTTCTCTAAAATATTCTTACGATAAATTTGTCTTTTTCCTTTTTTTAATTTTCATTTAATGTTTACATTTTACCTTTAAATTAATAATAAATAAAACAAAACTAAAATAAATAAAATCTTTTTTTACAAAATTTTATTTGATACTATTGTATCTTTTAGAATTATATTTATGTATCAATGGTTTTTTCACACATTTTTCATACTTAGTATTGTTATTTTAACCAGCTTGTGTGTTTTTAACTTATAGTGTCTTTTATTGGTTGGTAATTTATAATAAGTTATTTTTTTGTGTATTTACCTTATTCTATCTATTTTTGTCATATTTTATTAAAATTTTTCATATTTTATCGTATTTGAGTATTCAAATCCTTAAAAATGCAACGTCAACTTAAATTTTTTGTTTTTTTTTGTTTTTTTAAAATACAAAATTAATTTATGTTAACTTATAAACATATGAAAAAGTAGTTTCCTAATATCATGCAAACACAATTGCAATTGAACAAAGTTATAATTTTTGGATAATATGTCAACTTTATAAAATAATTATCAATTAATTAAGTGCAACTACCTACAATTAAATTTTACCTTGGCTATAAAATATTTTACCTTGGCTATAAAATCTTCTAAAAGATTTTATACCATCTACTCCCTACATATGTTTTCTTTCCTTGTTCCATACATTGAGGCCTACTAAAGTTTCAACTATCAAACCCTTTGTCAATCATCACTCTTACATATTCATTCATCTTTTCTCCATCTAGTCAACTTGCGGATCTCCATTAGAAGTGTAAGTTTTTAGTTTTTGTTTATGAAAAGAAACCGTTATATTGCTTTAACCTACCTTGATCAAACGAATATGTTGGAAACTCATCGTAAGTTGCATTTGTTTTTGTTAGTAAGGGGTTATTGAGTATAAGAATATGGTTGTTAGATCAATGATGGTCAGCTTTTATGTTAGGATAGTTCTATATTGTTTGTGATATATCTTTCCTACTTGCAAAGGTTTGGGATAGACTTTTTACAAAGATTTGATGTGTTGTAGTTACTAACTCTGATAGGACATCAAAATTGTTTGAAGTTATATACTATTTATCTATTAAGGTTATTAGATTAATGTTCATGAGATATTATGTTACAATATGCCTAAATCAAATATTATTTACTTTGTATTGGAAGTATTGTTTTAAAATACACTTTGATCAAAGGTCGCATGTGTTACTGTTTGTAAACATTATACGACACAATATATTATTTAAGTTTGGTACTTTGTATTTATTAAGATTTTTATGTAAATGATCGACTTAGATCAAAGGTTGGGTGTGTAGGTTTTAGTAACGATTATATGACTCAAAATATGGTTTTAATTTGGTACTTTGTATTCATCAAGGTTGTTAGGTAAATGATCTTAATTCCCTAATGATATCAAATTTGGTTTAATGTATATACTTTCTAAGTATTAAGGTTGCTAGATCAATGAACAACAGATTGTATGTTAGAATAGGAATAAATCTGATCTCATATACTTTGTATTGTTTTTAGATACACTTTGATCAAAGGTTACATGTATTGTTGTTAAGTGTTATGTTTACAGAAGTATAATACCTTTGTATATATAGATGCGTTTACTACAACTTATGCTTATGACGATTTTTAGGATATAGTTTTATGTAAATTCTCTGTTTTATATCAATGAACAACAGATTGTATGTTACAATAGGAATAAATATAATCTCATATAGTAAGTAGCGTTTCTAGATACACATTGATCAAAGTTTACATGTATTGTTGTTAAGTGATATGTTAACTGAATTATAATACCTTTTTATATATAGATGCGTTTAGTACAACTTATAGTTATGACGATTTTTAGGATATAGTCTTATGTAAATGCTCTGTTATTCCTTTTTTAGAAAATGTAATTGTTGGTGCAGGGAAGGATGTGTATCGAGTTTGTGATTCTCCAAGATGAAGAGCACTTTTCAGAGTTTCAGGTACTTACAAACTTCATTCCACAAATCTGGAACATATAATTATCTGTTTTATTAGTAAACATATTTAATTTGTTTCTATTTTTTTTTAGTTTTAGATGTTACCTTAAGTTTACAACTTAGAAGCGTACCATGGTAATAATGACATATACATCATTTTAGCTAATGGATATCGTTTCAAGGTCAAGTTGGTTAGGCCTCGTGACGGACAATGGTATTTGACAGGTCCTAAATGGACAGAATTTTGCAATCGCAGCTTATCTGAAGATGTCCACTTGTTGCATTTCATTGAAGAAGGAGAGGATTCCTCTTATGTGACTGGATATTTACGTAATGGTAAAGAAGTGGCCGGTTATGATGGCCACAGGTCTACTTTTTCAAGGTTTAAAACTTATGTTCTTCCAGATCCTCGTTTGCCACAGGTATTGAATACTGAAACAGTTTATTTTATGTTTTTTTTTAAAAACTTACAGAAGATGACACTATAATTTATATTTACAATTTTCAATTTATTTTTATGGTATACATTCCTACAGACAATTCCAGCCGAGTTACTTCCAGGGCTAGAGGAACTCGATGTGGTTACTATCATAGCAAATGGTGAACATTACCCATGTCATGTTAGGCGTGAAGCAGTTTTGTTAAATACTGGAACGTTTTTTTATCGGTTGTTGGGTGAATCATGGAATACAATGGTGGACGTTATAGGGCTGGAGGCCAGAAGCTGTGTGTCATAACCAAGAACAGGGGAAATCAACTGTGGGTCGATGCTTTTAATGCTGATGGTACCATGATTACCGAGATAGTATACAAAGGATCACCTACATTAAGGAGGCAGCAACTTCCGCTAGAGTGGCATGAAGAGAGTATGTATTCTATGTTTTTATTAACTAATTAGAACTGTTTAATTAATAACATTTTTAACATATACAATACATACTTCTGACGTGTAGAAGATGATAGAATGAACCATATTTTCTATTGGCCATCTCAGATGGACCATTTTGGAGAGTATGATAGGTCCTTCTACAAAGCATATGCAGCCATTTAATGCTACAACAGATTGGTAACGTTTGTTTAATTATTTGGTTATACAATTTTTAAGATTGAAAACAGTTGCTTATTACTAATTACAATATCAAAATTTATAGGCAATTCCAGCTAAATTCCTTAGTAATTATCCAATGCATATTTATGATCGAGCCCTGATCATACACAGAGAATATCGTCAGGAGATGAAAGTGCGAATGGAGCCTCACAATGAAAATCCTGAAAGAAACAATCATGTCAATGTGCACGGGAAGTGGAAGCACCTGGCGGCAAGATGTGCATTTCCATACAGCAAGATTATTCGCTTCAAGTACGTATCGAATGGTGAAGATTTGGATGTTGAAGATGGCCAGAACACACAATTCCCAATATTCCATATTTGCTAAACATTAACATCCACCTGTTTAAATGTTGCTCTTCATGGTTCAATATGTTTAAAACAAACTACTTTATCTGGTATTTTGTGTTTTGTAATTAAGACATATGTTTCGTAATTATCATTAGGTATGTTAAATGCAGTTATGTTCAACTAAACGTAAACATCCAAGTATTATGTGTATATATTTTAATTATGTACTATTTCTTTTGGTTTCTTTGAATATGTGTGTAAAACTAACTATATGAATTATTAACTTTAATTATCTTCTAATTACTTTTTCTAAAAGTTATTTCATAGTTGAACTATATTTTATTTGATTTGCCATGATTTTAAAAAACTTTACACACATATAGCCAAATGTGGTCTACGTTTTATCAATTTACATATGTAATGAATTTTACAATAACATTAAAAATACTAAATTAATGATATAAAAAGCATGTCAATGATAAAAAAGTTTGATGATTGAATATTTATCTAACATTGTAGAAATATGCAAAGTTAACAAATACACTTTAATTGTCCTGCACATTATGACATCATTAACTTAAAATGTTTAATTAAATTCTTTATATCAATCAAATATATTTAGCATCACTTCCACATTTTTGTTTTATGTTTCTTACAACGCTAATAAGCAGTTTTCGTGGTCAAATTATATACACATTCTTCGCATGTTATAAGAGTAAAATTGAAAAAACAAAATTACAAAAAAAAAAAAAAAAAAAAATTATGCATGGGAGGATATATGCAAAGTCTTTTCAGTATTTCCAAAATGAATATTTGGGATAATATGATTGTTTTATGTTTTGTCAACATTTTTTTTTTTAGTATAACTTAAAACTATAGACGTATTAACATTAAATTTGTGTATCTCATTAATGTCTTCATAAACTCATAAAAACACTCGCACCTAAACATATCCATTCTTTGAATTACTTGCTCCAACTTCTATCTTGAATCACAAAAGGTAAATGCTCCACCATTGTTTTTCATTAATACAAAATATAAACAATTCGTATTTTACATTACATAACATTGTTACTTTGTATGTTATATGAAGTTCTAGATGTTCACTGTTTTAGAAAAGTTTCAGAAATTGAAATCGAAGTTTTTTTAAGTAGAAAATCAATGATCAGAAGTTTTTTTTGATGTTTATATACGTATATGTTTATAGTTATGAAATTGCATGTTGCTTAATACTTGGTTTAATAAAACGCCCAAATATGAGTTAGGGTTAACGTTATGTTAGATGAATAATAGATATGTTAGTAGCGATTTGAAACACAATTACTACTGTTTGTATAATCCAAAATATGACCAACATTTTTAATTCTTATTTACCTATAATTATATGTAGGATAATGCCTATGGAATTTATTGTTCAGGTTAATCGGCAATCATTCCCTGCAAAACAGGTTCTTATCTGAAACAAGTTACGATATAACTAAAATAAAATGTGTCTGTTTAAGTCTTTAAATACATGTTTTTGGTTTGTACGCAGTATCTTCTAGATGTGTTTAATGAAAATTGTTACAATGGTAACAATCATGTTTACTTGACAAGTAGAGAGAGAATCCGGGTTAAAGTTGAAATAGTCAAAGTAGGTGGTAAGAAATACGAATTGGCGGTTACGATGGTCACAGCTTGTGTTTTGCATTCATACCAACCGATCTTTGAGACATTACACTTTGTACAATAAGGGACGATTCCTATTATATGACCAGCTATGATGCAACCGGATATGAAAGGTGGTTATGAGGCAATAGCGGACGGCCAAGGTGTATTTGAGTAGGATTCTCCCTCAACATAACATGCTTCAGGTATTTACACTTCTTACATACGCTTTGTTTTTGGATTTTGTATAATTAAACTTTAGTATTAAAATTATAATATACTTCAGATAATTCCAAACGATTTCCTACCGGGTTTAAAGAAGAAGGACAACATCAAAATCTGTGTTAACAAACGTAGGTTTACTGTTGTTGTTAGACGTAAAAAAGATAAGGAAAACAAAGGTCGTTATCAATATGTTATGTTTGATGTGGGTTGGCAAAATATTGTCGAAAGATTCAATCTTAGAGTAGGAGAGTATGTAGTCTTGATGAGGGAGAGGAACAACTACTTGCGTTTACAGGCCTTTAATATGTACGGTAGTCCAATAACTGATTGTCACTTTCTTGGAGCAACAAAGCTGAGAAAACACCAACCCAAACTTGATTTTTGGGAATAGGGTATGACATGTTGAATCTTTTAATACTATAAAAACTAAATGTAATGATATTTCAAATGTGTTTTAAGTGGTTTTTTGTGGTATGTCATTACAGCTGATGATAGAATGAGGCATCAGTGTTTTTGGGATCAACAGATGGACCACTTTGGTGAAAAAACTCATTCTTTCTATGTGGCTTATGAAGATACCATGGACAAACAACGACTTGTAAGTAGTTATAGCTAATTTTTTTATGGTTATGATGTGGTGTTTAATAACATATTATTATAATTATTATACTTAATTGCAGTGCATACCAGCTGATTTTCTTGACAAACATCCAATGCATACTTATAAAAAGTGTTTCATAAGACACAAAAACATAGAATATGAGATGCGTATAAAATTGGTACTTCACTTAGAAAATCCCGACCGAACAAACCATGTAAACATTCATGGGAAATGGAAGAAATTTGCTGAAATTTGCAAATTCAAGAAAGACAAAATGCTAAGGTTGAAGTACATGTTGAATCGGGAGGTGTTGAATGGTCCTAACACAGGTGTGTTCCCTGTGTTTCATGTATGTTAGAAAATGATTTTATGGAATGCTTTGGTTATCTTTTGTACACAATGGATTGTTCTACTCTTTTGTAATTTCAAACATTGAAGCAACTGTTTAAGGTGTTAGGTTGGTCATATGTATTGTTAACTAAGACTATTGTTCGCTTGTAAAATATTCTATTTAAGCTGATATGTGTTTTAATTAATGTGTTTGTTTATCAAACAATTGCCTCGTAATATGCAACTGATTTATTTACGACTATCATATCTAATGAATCTAAACTTGTTAACATACAATACTGATAATGCTTTTAATCATTAAGGTTTGATTGATAACAAACCACTTTTTATCTACACAATTCAGTTACCAACTATGACTTATATTCAAAATTTCAAAAAATCAAACATTATAAAAATGTAAACAACTTATTTAGTAAATGTAATGGATTTCGTGTGTTTAATAAGATATTCAAACTAACAATTGCATGGTAGCATATATATTAAAAACTCATAAAAACTACAAACATTTAAAACGTGTAAAGTAATACTTGTCCAATAATAAATGTAAACAAACGCAAATATTTAAACTGAATACCAAATTCAAATTGATCCTATAAGAACCTAAATAATAATCTGTTTTCCAAAATCATAAAGGAAAAAAATTGATTGTTTATCAAACAAAATGAAATAAAGAGGTTAAAGATGTAGTGCATGTTCTATGCATCATTGTTTCCAATATCATTTGTTTGCATCTTTTTATTTGGTTGGACATCTTCCTCATCGACACAATCATTATCTGATAACTCTTCTATTGCACGACTTCTTTTTTTCAAAACACCAACTGGATCATTCACACTATCATCAGTTTTTTCACCTCCAACACCACTTGCATTATTTGAAGATTTAGAAGTGTGTATTTCAGCATTTTGCAATGTACAACAATTACAAAATTAATTCAAGTTATTTTTAAAGCAAATCTAAATGTAAACTGCATTTAATAATAAAATGTATAATACCTCCTCCATATCATTTGATGGTTTTGTATTCATATTCTCAGCAACTTTAAACTAATTTTCTGAATTCTTTCCCTCATCTTCTAACTCATGAAAACCATATGTACCATCTTCTAAATCAACATGAGGTGTATCTAAATCTTCTTCGCCAATTTGTGATTCATCTCATGTTTATTATCGACTGAGATATTCTCGGAATTCAAAACATCATCTTCTTTTTCAAAATCATCTTCATCATTTTCAGAATCATCTTCACCATTGCCAAACTCATCTAAATTATCGTCTAAACCACCCTGATTATTTTCTAACACATCATCAGCATTGTCTGAAAAATCTTCCATATTGTATTCCTCATCTTCTACATCCTGTTATGTTTTTCCAATTCAATTTTATTTAATAACACTTGTCTACAATTTAAGGCTATCATTAAAGATGGACAATCATAAACTAATATAAAATGCTAATATGAATAACTCTTCATCTAGGAAACCATTCTTGAAGTACATGATTGTATCAACATCATCAGTCACCTTCTCAGTTCGATAGATATGACTGTTGTTGATGTGGTTAAATTCAGAATACTTAATTTTAAATATATATTGTTTCCCAATAAGCTGGTTTAGATCATCTGGGAAGTATTCTTCAGGGTCCATGCCATGTTTCTCCATAATTTGCCACACTGACAAATTAGTCATCTTGTGTACATTGTTATAAAAAATAACAACCTGTGCGCTTCCACTTTCATCAACAATACGAACAATGATCTTGAACCTTACACACAAAAATAATATAGTTTTTGTATTTCAGTAATGAATCATAATTTTATAAATTGGAATACTGATTAAAACACAATGTATTTAATTCCTCGATGCAACAGCATATGTTTCTCCGTGTTTCTTACAGAACCACAGTTGCTTCTTGTTTCGATGATTCATTCCACCTTTTGATGAAACTGTTGTCACTCTTGTGTTACATGCTTTACACGCTGTATAAGCCCAACCATTTTCATATTGGATGCTATGCACAGTAGCATAAACAACACAATATTAATCCTGCATTTTGAATAGTTTTTTATTTATTATATTAAAATAGTAAATTATGACGGATTTATTATGCTTTTTCATAATTAAATAAATGCAACAAAACACTCCTTTCTTACCGGTTCAATGCTTCGGATCATTCCAACAAACCTCTTTACACAACCATGCATAAATTCTGCCGGTGTAACCACAGCTTATTCTTGATTGTGCAACTGGATCTTGAATTCATTTGCATTATATCCTTCTTGCGATTCGTATCTTGTATGTTTCAAAATTATGTTACATACAAACTTAAAGTAAAATACCTATTAATTAAACAACAAATATAGTATATTTATTAGAAAAACCTTTTCCGAAATAACAATAACGACTGAATCTTCCTGTTAATGAAAATCATGCTTCCAAATAACGTATTATGCACAACTGGTTTATCTGATTTTGTAAAAACAACACAAAAACAAAAACAAAAACAATTTATATTAACTAAACGCAACCTATTTGGGTGTGTTCCAAATTATTAAAAAAGACATGACTAAAAACTTACTGTCCCAATACTTGACCTTCCCAAGCATCAAAAGGATGTCTAAATGGCCAACTTCTTCAAGCCTGTTTTCATAGTCGTTCCACATTAATGCCCAATTATCCCAAAAAGTGCACTCAAGCCTGTAAGATCTGTATAGTATGATATAAATAAATACATTTACATTGTAAAATTGTATAGAATATAACTATCATATTAAAGTTTTTATTTACTCGGCATCTTCAATAACAACTGTTCTGCGCATTTTTGGTCCACCATGGTTGTTCACACCTACAATTTTCCCAATAGCAACAACTGTTCCAATCACATCTGTTGAATAAGATAGGCTAATGTTTTTGTATTTAAAATATTAACTATGAATTAATATTATAAGTATGTGTCAATGAAATCCATACCAACACAATCATGATCATGGTACTCATTCACTGGGTATAATATACGCGAAAATGGCTCATATATATGTCACACCCCCAAATTACCTGTTTTGCAGCGGAATGGAATTCCTGGGGATTGACTGTCATAGCATCACAATCACAGTTATATTGAACGACTTAAAGTGTCGTTTTAGAAACACATCGTTTGATATTTATAAAACATACAGAGTTACAAGATAGGTCCCAAAAGTTGATAAAGTTTGCGGAAATAAGTTTATTACAAGTCCAAACGATGTTTTGAAAAGAAAACCATAATATACAATGAAACAAGTCGACGCCGCGACTCTATGAGGGTTCCTTATCGTGCCATGATGCGAATGTCTAGTTACCTGAAAATACATTGCTAAAACGGTCAACAATAATGTTGGTGAGAAATCATAGGTTTATGAAAAATAATTTATACGACCACACAAGTATAGACCATATATGACAAACATGCCACATAAAAATGTTACAATTGCTATAAGTCCATGACACCGAAACTAGACTGATTATGATGTTAGCCCCAACAGAGTGTTTGCCAAACAACTCAAATAATGATATTAAATGAAATGCATCCGTTTAACCGGTTGGAATCCACCAACCCGGATGGAGGAGTCACCCTCGATAGATCTATCCACTCACCCTCGCTTCTATGAAATTAACGGTTCATGTTATATAATGGGGACATTCAATTGGCATGAGGTAACTTAAGCAATGTAATGAATTTGATATACTTGGTATCGTAATAAAAATGATGTGCAATGTATTCTCCCCCGTAGGTTTGAAAATAAGTATAAACGTATACAACGGGGCTATGAAAACTCACTTGATGAATTGATGCGATGACAAAAGTGTGTACACCGAAATGTAGCGTGAATCTCAAAACTCGACCTATTATGAATGATATGATACATAATAAGTTATGATGTAATGTTATGCATGCAATTCGGATGATATCTATACCACTTATGAATTTTTGAAAATAATACTTTTCGTCGAAAATATAATCTTTTAACGTCTTGACCATTTTTAAATTACTCCACATGTAATTACGTTGAAATGATATCAGACGATAATCATTTAGCGATTTATTAAGAAATTATAACTTTTCGTCGTAAAATAATGTCGTTGAAATATTCATGAAAGTGACAAAACGGCCTCTAAAAACTAGTCGTAAAATGGTGCACATCGAGTATTAAGAAACGTACTCAACGGTTTTGGTAAGCTTGTATCATTATCTCAAAGTTTTAGTACATGAGTTTCCATACTAGAGGTCTCGAACATAAAGAAAAATAAAGGTTAAGTATGGTACTTGTGTCCCAAAATACAGTTTAAGGATGGTTTTTCGGCAAAGTTTGAGTAAACGTAAGTAATTCATTACAACTCCGCTAAACAAACGGTCGAACATTTTGGAAAATATACTTGGCGAACTTACTTTTACTAGAAGACATTACTTTATAAAAAGTTCTACATCAATGTTAAAAACAACCTTCAACTTGTTGCCGTAATACTTGCCTATTAGAAATTTAATAGTTTTTCCTTATATAATAAAGTTACGACAACTTTTGTAAACGTGTATAATTTGATCATTACAAATCCGTTTTCTACGTTTTATAGGTCTTTAGCTTTGTATCAAAGTATACTAATATATTTTTGATAAGTCGACATAATTTATAACGCCTAAGTTTCATTTTTGACTCGTACAAAATAAATATAACATGCTGAAATTTCCAGAAAATTATAGTTTTCGTCGCCAACTTGAAAAATTCATAACTTCTTCGTTATAGCTCCATTTTAATCCGTTCAAGCGGTCATGTTTTCGTTTTAAAGTGTATTTTCTAATTATCTAGGCCAAAAATTTTTACTTACTGTCGAATTTTCCAGATTTAAAAATATGGACAGAACCTTTTGCAAACTTGTCGAAATGAGTTTTTCTCGCGCCAAACCTATTCTAACCCATTCAAAACAACTCCAAAGCTATTCTAATCCTACCATACACCTTCTTAGGGTGTCATGGGTTCCTAGACATCATCAAGAGTGATTTATAACAAGGAGTAATTATAGGATGTCAAATATATATGTAACTCTTAAAATCAATGAATAAGTGGTATAAACCTCATGAGACTTGCATGTTTTCTCAAATAAAATGAAATGACCATAAAAATAAATATGAGATATGATGATGAATATGGATGCTTACTAGTAAACTTGATGAGGTTTATGGACAATGGATTTTTCCTAATCACTCAAGGTTTTTATTGCAAAACCTTAATAACAAGTGATACTAGAGTGTTAAAAACCTTGTCTTGAAAAATTTTGTGATGATCTTCTTGGTCCTTGAGCTTGCCGGTTTTGGAGAGGAAGAGAGGAAGCAAGAAAGTTTTCACCTTGATATTATGTTTGAGTATGTGTTAAGTTGTGAATAAAATACATTTACATAGTTAGATATTTGCAAAATCATGTGACTCACCCCCCTTGATTCGGCAAGGGGGTGTTAGTCACCTCCTAATACCTTCTTTTTTTATGTTTAAGTGTAATAATTTGTAAGTAAATTGAAGACTTGTGGCAAATTAAATACACATTTGAATATTTAGGGTAGCATTAGATAAAAATAAATTTTAACGGGTCAAGATAAAATATATTAAGGTCATAAAAATTATAAAAATAAATTTCTTGCAAAATTTGAGTGAAATGATAATTATCGTGTAGTATTTAAGAAAACCGCCGTAATTATATAAATATAACAATTTAGATACAAAATAAATTTAAAACACTGGGTAAACTCATAATATTATTTTTATAAACTTAATATGAGTATAAAAATATATTGGAATAATTTTTGGAATTAATGGATTAATTGTTCAAAATAATTAATTACGCGATAACGTTTATTTAATATGAAATTATACGGTTGATGTAAAAATGCAAAACCATGCATGAACTAATATGATGATAATGATGATAATGATATGTAGACTAAACTTAGTCCATATGGAATGTCCTAAATGATTGATCATGAATTCACAGCTAAACCATTACGGTTACGTGAATTTGATGCTCGTAAACCTAGTTTACGATAAATGATAAATGATGAAGCGTGAGTAATGTTTTCAAATATGACCTGAAAATACGAGTTGTCACAATATAAACCCAATCACATTATCATTTATTTGGTCAACACGCGTAACATTAGTCCCTTTGAAAAAATATACTTTCCATCTGTTTGGTAACAATGGTAACCTTCCACCATTTTCCGCCACACCAAAGTAAGATATTATGTAGCATTGACCCTCTTGAAGGAGAGGTTCAAATTTAAACATGAATTATTTTTTGATGTAAATCTGGATTCGGTTGTCCTGGATATACATTATTAAAAATTAGTTGTCATTTATATTAATTTCATAAAACACAAAATGAATCACAAAAATATTAGTTACCTCTTCATCTTGGAAAACACAATCCAAACTATATGGATCATGTTCTTCATTTAGTTTGTGAGAATGCCAAATAGAAATACATCTTCCTTTGAAAGCCATGTTGGTAGCCATAGGGTTAACGTTTCTTATTGGAGTTATGGTTCATTCCTTCACTCTTTCATCTGGATATTTTATAACATTTTAAATCAAACAAACACACATTTCAACATCAATGTAAATTACACTAAAATATAAGAATAAACCTGCTAGAGCACTTCCAGTGGAGGAAGTATGCATTGCATTTCCTTTTTTAGAATGAGATTTACCTGTTACAAATTGTTATTTATCAAATGCATTTACAAAATAACTTATATTCAATAATCAGTAAAACAAAAACCATCAGATGAATTTTCAAACGACGTAGCATGTACAGCATAAGCTTCTTTTGGTTGTTGTCTGCCTGACACATTACTCTTAAACCCCGGACTTAGGTGTCCCTGAATAGTCTTCTTGATAACGAAATTTTGAATTTCTTGAATTTAAATAAGCTGCACTTCTAGGATCTTTTTGCTGGTTCCTGATGTATTCCATCCTTTTACAGTCAATAGAATTTTAATCAACTGAGCCTTTTTTACCAACTGACAAATGTATACAATATATAAGTAACTAATCATTCAGAACATAATATATGTTTCAATTTAAAAAGCTATTGTACCTTTTTCTGATCTTCCAAAATCAACAATGTTAGATATATACTTATTAGCAGGTGTGTCACTTTGAGAGCTATCATAAGCTGCATGAGACTTTAAAGATGATACTTGCTTCCCAAATTTTTTTGTTAACGCAGGTTTAACTACAACAAATAACTCAGAATATAACACATACATTATCAAATTTAATAAACACTCCACAATATAATAACTCAAATCAGCTTTACCCTTCGATGCCATTGAAATAGTCTGAACATGGGTTCCAGATCTTTTCCCTGGTGTGTCACTTTCAAATAACGACATATCGATAACACTGTTATCACCTAATGGTGACACAACTGATCAAAACAGGTTCCAAAATTGTATTAGGTTTTCAATTCAATTTTAACTACAACAAAAATATCCACACTATATTACATTCAGATTAATTACCTGTAGAAGGATCTCTAATTGTGCTTGTCTCAATTCTTTTCTTAATATTATCTGTATGATTTCATGATCATAGCTTATAAACATGTATGAACTATGTAAACATGCGTATGCAGAATGTAATATTGAACACATCATCTAACTCGTAACCAATTAAATTTTACAGATATAAACAAACAATTATTCTAATAAAATAAACATCAAAATAAACAAAAAACAACAAACTAAATTAAAAAAAAAAAAAAAAAAAAACTTCATGCAACATGCAACCATAATATCATAATCACTTCTTTATTACCTGCAGCTTGTGGATCAACTGTAGTGTCATTCTTTTGTGTCTTCTTGTTAAAATCAGAATTAGTTGTTCCTGTAAAATTATCAACAAAAACAAAAACTCAGCAACAACATCAACATCTTATACATGCAAAAAACATACAACCTGTAACCAATTAAATAAAAATAAACAAAAAACCTTCATGCAACATGCAACCATAATATCATAATCAATTCTTTATTACCTGCAGCTTGTGCATCAATTGTAGTGTCATTCTTTTGTGTCTTCTTGTTAAAATCAGAATTACTTGTTCATGTAAAATCATGAACAAAATCAAATATCTCAGCAACAACATCAACATGTTATAAATTCTAAAAACATACAACCTGTACCTGTTGAAATATTTGTAGACTCTTTGTTACCAACACGTTTCTGTTTTTTTCCATGCAGATTTATTCCTGCAAAATACAAAACATATATAGTAAACACATACATAATCTAAAAACAGAACCATCATATTATTTTTTTCATTGCAGATTTATTCCTACATACATAAACTAAAAAGAAAACAATCGTATATGTTAACACCTAAACAACCTGAATCTTTTAAACTCATTAATTTAGCTTCTTCTGATTTCTCAGAACTGTTGCTGTGCTTGGCAGTTGAAAGCCTCTTTGAGAATCTCTTGGACTGAATGTTCGACATTGAAGAATACAAAAGATGTAATTGTGCAATACCTATGTAAATAAGGGTCTATATATAGTGTGAGATTAGGTTAAACAATAAGGACATAGTTAAGATAACAATAAATACATACCAAACTTATCATATTCTTATTTTAAGTAAAAATCAAAACCCAAACACAATCCTAAAACAATACAGATTTCTAAATTTTTTTTTAAATTCGAAATTCATAAAGCCATTTATATATTATAGTATGCAACATAATTATCAAAATAACTTGTGGCCTAAGGGGTAAACACACAAGTTATTAATACTACTCTTACAAACGACCCAAGTTCAAATCTCACCATGGTCATTTTTTATAAAAATCGATTTTCAAAAACAATTGCTTAATAATTTCTAAAATTAATACATTAAATCCGAAGAATAAATATTATTGCTTAGTTGGATGAAAAAATTGCTTAGTTCGACAAGAAATGCTTATGTGGCATGAAATTTGATTATTTGGCATTGAGGTGGCATTTATGCCAAATGCCTCCTGTTATATATATATATATATATATATATATATATAGTTAGGATCAAATAAGAAGATTACGTAAAATAAGAAGGAATAAGAAGAACTATAACCGCAAATCCGAGATGCATCGACCTAAATTAAATGCATCCCTATAATATTTGATGCATTATAACGCACAATAATGTGTTTTCTAGCTTTTAATTAGATGCATATACGTATATTAGATGCATTTCATGATTTCTCTTGTTTTTTGTTCCTCTGCACGTGCCAAAATCATGAAAATCAATTTGCACCATCTATACATCAAATTAACTTTCGAAACTCAAGATGTTGCATCTATATGAATAGAAATGCATCCAATGCAAGTCGTTGCATCTCAAATGCGTGGTTTTGGTCACTTCTTACCACTTCTTATTTTAATTTACTTCTTATTGGATCCCTACTATATATATATATATATATATATATATATATATATATATATATATATATTTATATATATATATATATATATATATATATATATATATATATATATATATATATAGAGGATATCTTGGCTACAATTTTTGTAGCCAATTAGCTACAATCCTACACAAAAATACACAAATAATAAATCGGGATCCACAAAATGAATCGGGACCCACAAAAATAAACAGGGACCCACAGTTTTTAGCACAATATTAGTGCTAATTAGCTACAATAAATTGTATAATATATTCATATATATATATATATATATATATATATATATATATATATATATATATATATATTATTGGTTAAAAGGTTTAAGACCCGGTAAATATAATACTCCAAAAAACGTTTAAGTACAAAGGATATGGGTGAATCCCATATCTCAGCCCGTTACATAAGCGAAAAGCTTACATAACAAGATATTTCATATTCTCTATATAAGAAAATAAACCACTACTCAAAGATAACATTAAACTCCTATGGAGATAAAATTACTTCCTACCAAGGCCTTGGAGCTTGATACAATACGTGTCAAGGATAATATATTTTGTTATAATCCATAAATGTTCTTTTATCTATATATGCAATTGCTACGCATGTGAACCAAACACTAACCAATTTTACGATGCAGCCAATGTGTGCATGTCTATAAGTATAGTACTGACTATTAAATTTAGTCTATGTTTGCTTGCTAGTCTCAAAATTCAAAATCATATCCTTCCACTAATGCTGGTATAGTTTTATCATTTTAATTTCATTTGTACAAGGTAAACGTCAAGTCCGATAACAATTTAATACGAAAAAATAAATATACAAAATTTAAATTATATAAATATAATTATTTAGGGTTAATATTTATCTTAAATTAAATTTCAATAAAATAAATTTAAATAAAATATCATTACAAACTTTAAATAAGATAGTCATCATTAAAATAAAAAAATAATGAAAATAAATATATGTAAACTTTTAAGGTAAACCAAGTCAAGATCAATTACAGTTATTGTTTATGGCTAATATATATTTACTTATCTATTATCTATAAAGATTATGTTATAACTTACTGATGCTAGCTCTTCTCTATATTTTTAATCTGTCAATCAATAATATTTTTCTACCAATTTATTAATTACTATATACATACAATAACTATAAACTTTCCACAGCATGTAATTTTATTGTGACGTTTATATAATGTTTAGTCGTTCACAAAGATTGAAATTTCCATAATATTTCATAAATATGTCCCTGAAGGTTTCGGAGTAAAATAGATAATTTCTAATAGATCATCACCCAAGAGTTGAGATCAATATAGAACTCATATTTGTCATAGAACAAATGAACCAATCATAACCCTCCATTTTTTATCTAAATTAATACAAAATCATTTTTCACTTTTTTTTAAAACAACATATCTTACAAACGGTAAATCTTCAAAATATAAAAATACACCATCGTGACGAGAATTAAATTATCTTTCTATAGATATGCACTTTTACATATTTTCGACAAACATTTTTTCCAAAATTCCGTCCGAAAAAATCATATATGATTTTTACGAATCATATATGATTTTAAAAATCATGTATGATTCGATTTTTACGAATCATATATGATTTTTACAATCATATATGATTCTCTAAAATCATATGTGATTCGTAAAAATCGAATCATATAATATTTTCACAAATCATATATGATTTTCAAATCATATATGATTTTCACAAATCATATATGATTTTTGTTGACCGAAATTTTGAAAAAAAAAAGTTGTTAAAAATATATAGTAGTGCATATCTATAGAAAGATAATTTAATTCTCGTCACGATGGTATAATTTTTATCGCGTAATGATTAACGGTTTGCGAGATATTTAATTTTTTAAAAAAGGGTGAAAGTTTATCATAATAAAAAAATGAATGGCTATTATTGGTTGATTGGATATATGGTAAATTTTGGTTCTATATTGAACTTTTGCCCAACACCCAATTAGACTAGTACTTGTGTTATTCTTCCTACTTCCTCTATACACTCGGAGACGTCAACGGGTATTATTTAACTAAAACGGCAGCGACTATTCCAGGATGACCTGTATATCTTTTCAGTTAAGTAAAATATGGTTATGGATAAATTAAAATAAGCAACACTCATAAGCTATTATCTTAAAAAGTAATACAATATTTCATGTTTTCTTTGGACGTTTAAACGTCTGTCATGGGATCGGATGATTGGAATTATATTAATAGTAGTATTATTGGTGATTTGTTGACATGTATTTAATTTTACACAAAAAAATTAGCACGTAATATTTTCCTTTCAAATTTTATATAGAAAATTTGAATTCTTCATGTATCACTACGGGTGAGTGCTGACATATCACGAGTTTCACACGACACAAAATTAAATATGAATAAATAGCCTGTATTAAAATCCTCTCGTGTTAAGAGCGTTGATAGGTAGTGTTGCAAATTTTGCAAAATACAACAAGAAATCGAATGTTATAATTACTAACAATATTGATATCAACATGAATGTATAATTACTAACAATATTGATTACTAACAATATGTTATAATCACAAAACATATGTTCATTCGTTAACATTAAGTTCTTCTGAAATCATGTAACATGAAACAAGTTCATGCCAATGTATATAAACATCCATACTTGAAGACAGATTAATAATGGGTCCAAAACATTCATTATTTGGACCCATGTAGCTTGATCTGATAAACAAAACTTTTTCTTGTAGTATATGTTTGTATTATGTTTCTCATCAACTTCTTTTAATGAAAAATAAAAAGTAGTTAATTTTCATTAAAAAACGATGTCTTAAATGCACGAGATTTGAGAATGATGTCTGGTTTACGAATAGGTTTAGGTTAACGCGGAGCACTTGAGTTAGAAGTTGGGATAAATGATTAAAAATGTATCCAGTTTGACACCAAACTTATTTATTTGTATTAACATTAATTTTCTCAATCTAAATATAAACTTCTAATTCTTTTTTGTGTGTGTATCATTACAGATGAGAGCTAACTTGACACGAGTCTCACTCATAATGATACATACAAAAAGAAGAACCGCAAGTTTGTATATAAAATAGAAAGAAAAAAAGTTGATACATCATAAATATTTTTGTGTTAAATTAGGTATATTTTAACACAGTTAACCTTATGGTTATTTAGTATTTTCTTTATTATTATATATTTTACCTGTTATTACTTATTAGTTATCTACTTTTTCTTGTACTGTATCTTCTTAGTAACCATGTTATTACTATTGTAATTTACGAATCCTCTAGTAACCAAATGATCATTATGGAAATCAAGTATGATGAATATTATGAGTTATTAATTTGGGATCAATTATGGGTTAATTTATCTTAATAATATAAACCAATCTTATTTTATTTTGTTGTTTGCATAAATTGGTCTCAAAGCGTTTGAATATGAGATTTAAAAAACTCACGAGTTACTTTTCACCACTTCAAAACACTATTCATTGTCGTTTAAAAACACTCTTCGTACCCGAAATTTCTACTCACTTCATCTTAGCTAGTTATGTTGGTGGCTTAGCCAAGTATATTGATATATCATAGTTCAAACAAGAAATTGCTGAAAGGTGAGAATTGAGTGAACGTGAGGCCAAGAAATAAGAGTTAACAAAAAAGATCCACACAAATTCTATTGACATAGGGTGCCATGGTAGAGATTTTGTGCAGCGAGAGTACAAGTTAACTCGTGGCTGCTGAAAAAATAGTGAATATGGTAGTAATTAATTTGGACGAGTTAATGGTTGCATCATGTGTCACGAGTGCAGCTATTTCAGCACTAATCATGGTGGCGGTGGAAGTTTTTGGGAATAAACTTATCGACAACTTGTGGAAGCCTACTGAGATGGTTTGAAAGAAGAAATGTCTTGGAGCTCTTTCGCAGTTTTACTATGTTTCGATCGCAATACAAGTAAATATTTGGAATTACAAAATAGCTAGAGCCGAAGTTTTTAAACAACACCTTTGAGGGCAAGTTAATTTTTGAGCGGATTGGAACTTGGAAGCAATAATACGACCCGCTAAACTAAAATATATTATTATTATTAATATTTTGAATTTCCTTTTATTGTTTTGTTTATATATTATTATATCTTTCAACGGGTCAGCATAATCATATTACTTTACATAAATACTTATCTATGCTACATATAAACGTAAAAATATATTTGCATAATCTATTAAAGATTTAATTACAATTTAAACTATTAACGTTGTTCACTCTCACTTATTCTACACTTATATATACACAAAGACATACAAACTAAAATTAACGCTACTATACACCGTCGTCGCTATACGCGAGTTATCGTCTAGTATTGTTAATTGACAAATCCGAAGTCTTATAAAGTTATAAGATAATTATTTTGAAATGTAAGTTTTTTCAGAATGGTAAATTTCGCACAAATGTACTATTTATATCATATTATCTGAAATTTTTTGAACGATATTCGAACAATTAATGTTTTAGTTGATGGCATGTTCTCACAGAAAATGGGATATGATATTCTTTTGTACGAGGTTTGCGGTTGGTACATCTTTTCATGGATGTGAACGATAAAAAAAAATGGTAACTCGAATTTGAAGTATTATCATTGGAGAGGCTCAGTGTTGAAAACTTTAGTGCACTTGTGGGATTAGTTCACACCTGGTAATGGGTTAGGAGGTACGGGGTGTACACCCATAAGGTCCATGAACAACCTGACTCTAATAGTGGTTTGTATTAGTAGTGCTAAGATAGTACTGATAGGTAGTGTTTCCACTGATAGTGCTAAGTTGGTACTGATAGGCAGTGTTTCCACTGCTAGTGCTAAGTTAGCGCGGATAGGCATGGTTTCCACTGCTAGTGCTATGTTTCCACTGCTAGTGTTATGAAAGTACTGCTAGTGGTATGAAAGTACTGCAAGTGTTAAAGTACTGCTTGTAAAGGGCATTGACCTATTCAAGTGGCAGTTTCAACTGCTTAATGACCACGTTTAATTGGTCATGTAACCACTAATGGCTATAATGGGGATAATTATGAGGCTATTAATGGGCCGATTAATACTCATAATTCCATTTTACTAGCTAAGAGTAATCTCCTATAAATAGGAGATCTGATTATGCATGATAGATATGCAGAAAACAATTAACAATTCTAAGCAAAAGGGTTATTGATTTGTGCCAAAATCACTAACAAACATTTGGTCTTATCCCAAGTAGATATTCGTGATACCCAGGCATTAGGGTCGAATAGTTTACTTTGGAAAGTGATAACACGATTCCAAGTGATATCCGGTAACCATCTAGTGGTATTGCTACTGACATTGATTATCTTACCCAGTTCTGGGCGAATACACACCAACAATAAAAGTAAACTATTTTTGTGATAATCAATGGCAACTGCTGCAATGAAACACATGGCTTCCAACTTTGCTAAGCTGGATAAGTTTGAAGTGGTGGACTTTAGGAGATGGCAGAAGAAGATGCACTTCCTGCTGTCAAGCATGAGTGTGGTGTATGTGCTGACCACACCTATTCCTGATGATGGGGATGATGCTACGGTTGAGCGGTCGAGAGAAGGAGCAAATGGGAGAATGATGACTACATTTGCAGAGGTCTTATTCTCAATGGTATGTCTCGATTCTCTGTTTGATATTTATCGAACTTTGAATCTTCCAAAAACTGTGGGATTCCTTGGATGCCAAATATATGGCTGAGGATGCATCAAGTAAGAAGTTCCCTGTTAGTAATTTCATAAATTACAAAATGACTGATTCAAGACCAGTTATTGAACAATACAATGAACTTCTTGGAATACTTGGAAGATTTACACAACACAAAATGCACATGGATGAGGCTATTTCAGTCTCTTGTGTCATTGACAAACTCCCTCATTCTTGGAAAGATTTCAAGCATACCTTGAAACATAAGAAGGAGGAATTAACTCTGGTTGAGTTGAACAGTCATCTGCGCATTGAGGAATCTCTCAAAGTGTAGGATAATGACAAGCCAAAGAGTAGCAATGCTACTGGACCATCTGTTGTCAATATGGTGGAGCATAACAACTCCATGATAACATCAAATAGTCCTGATTATTAAATGTCAATTTTCCCCGATAATGCTCGTTATTTATATCATTTATATGGATTTACGCTTGTTTTCTATTGTTTTCCACTTTCAGGTAAATTACGAGCATTGGAGCTAAAGACGCGGAAATGGAAACATTACTAAAGATTTATCACAGTATGCCTATTTTGAAGAAGTTACGGCGTAACTCGTCTCTCACATTACGCCAGTAACTATTGGCGTGACCTGCAGGTCCAACTTATCAAGAAATTACGGCGTAACTCTTCCCAAAGGTTACGACGTAACTCCATTAGGTCAAAAGAGGCTCCACCCGCTGATACTTACCGTAACTAATGCATCACTACGACGTAACCGAAGTTTATTGAAGACTACGGTAACCACTTATAAGGTTACCCGTAACTAGCGATCTAGTGCATTTACGACGGAATAGAAGGTTATGGCGTAACTCCTATATTGGTTACACCGTAACCCGCACTGGCCTATAAATACCCCACAATTCCAAAGATTTCAAAGCATCCCATTCCACACACAACACTCGAGAACGTGGAAAAAGCTCAAGGCAGTGTCTAGGGAGCATACTGAGTTGTTTCCAAGGGAGAAGTCACACACTTACGATAAGCTTTAGCGTTTTATATTTCTTTTACTTTCAATTCTTGTATTTCGTACCTTTGAATATTGAATTGATTTGCATGATTAATATGAGCGGCTAAGCACCCTTTGGTGCTAGCCTAGTTATGATTCCTTAATTGTTTTGTTTGCGTTTACCTTTACTTCCATACAATTATTTCTAAGTGTATGCATGCATAGTTCTTTGGTAGTTACCCTTGGTTCGGTAGTTTTAAATGACGGTAGAGGCCAATTGCCTAGGAGATATGACCAACTGACCCTAGGTGAGTGGACTGAGACGGGAAGGGTAAGATATGACCAACTGACAACCCTTTCTACTTGTGCGATTTGACAAACTGATCACCTATCGTTTGGATGAACTTAAGAATTGGGGGGTGTAGTGTATAAGTTCCTAACGGCCGGGCACTCACTATTTAGAATCTTGCATGTAGCGGTATTTAATGACTCGGCTTAGGGGACCAGGAACAACAAGACTTATGACGGTGCGTCTGATTTCTCCTGTGGTGGCATCTTTGCAGATAGGTTAGGGCGAATTGACCAAATGCTGTCCTCTCGAATTTGACCCCACCTGAAGTAATTGGAAGTAGGTAGACGTAGACATAACTAGCTAGGAGGATTGACTAGGTTAGCACCACTATTCCTCTATTGATTTCCCTTTACCATTTATTTGCTTTTATTTTATATTCTACATTAGTAGTTTAATTAATTAAATCCCTATCAAAACCATTATTATTCTGTGACAATTAGACTTAGTAATAATCCAACACACATAGCTCTTGGGACGACCTCGACTTTACCATTACTACACTACACACGACCGGGTATACTGCCCGTTAGTGCATTAGGGTAGACCATAGGTATAGCGAGACACTATAAATATTAAGACCAATGGTCAAGAAAACCTGCATCAAGTTTTTGCCACGCCGGGAGTTATATTTGGATTAATATTAAGTCTTTCATTTCATTTTTAAACTTTTCTCACGATCATATTTCAAGTTTTCGGGTACCATGGAAGTTGTTAACATCGATGACCTCACTCTTGAGGAATACTTGGCGTTGACTAGAGCAGATCAAGGGTCGGGTCTCGTAAGACCGGCAATCGAGCGGATGTTCGCTTCGAGATTAAAGACCAATTTATGAGAGCTTCGCGCTAACCCTTTTCGTGAAATAGGGACGAAGATGCATATGAGCACGTTGAAAATGTCCTATACATCGCTAGCCTTTTCAATATTCCGGGCGTGTCTCATGATGCTGTTATGCTTAGGGTATTCCAAATGACCCTTACTGGAGCAACTAGAAGATGGATCGAAAGATTGCCCGCCGGGGCAGTTAATACTTGGGCGCTACTAAAGAAACACTTTATTCAAAGATATTGCTCGCCATCGAAGATTTCTAATCAACTTTTGGAGATCCATAATTTCAAACAAGAAGACGACAAAACTCTTTATCAAGCTTGGGACAGATACAATGAACTTCTTTATAAGTGTCCTACCAATGATCTAAATAACCAGAAGAAGGTCAATATTTTCTACAAAGGAATAAATGTAACTACAAGACAGATACTGGACTATCAAGGACCTATCCCGAACATGACTCCTACTACTGCAATTGAAGCAATTCAAAAAATAGCGGACCACTCTCAAAAATGGCACGACGGTGGAAAAGAAACAAAGGTGGAAGTTTTGACGGAATTGCAGCAATAGCTAGTAAACTTGAAAATCTCGGTAGAGATATGCTAAAAATCAAAGAAACTATTCATGCCATCCAAGTCGGCTGCGAAAATTGTGGTGGGGGACATTTGACTAAAAACTGTCCTAAAGTCGACAAGGAAGATACGATCGAGGAAGCTAAATATGGAGAGAATAGGCCTTTCTACGGGGATAATCGTAATGGGTTTCGTGGAGGACCCCCACCGTATTATGAGCGTAATGAGAGAAGAGCTAACCTGGAAGGAATTATTAAGAATGGCTTAAGAATTTCCAAGAGGCAAAAGGAGCAAGAAGAATGGCTTAAGAATTACCAAGAGGCAAAAGGAGCAAGAAGAATGGCTTAAGAATTTCCAAGATAATACAAACAAAAGCCTCTCGTCCCATGAAACATCACTTAAGAACTTGGAAACTGTAATTGGAAAGCTTGGCGACGAGGTTCAAAGGAGGAACGAAGAACAAAAGAGCAATTTCACTATATGTAAGGCTGTGTTCTCTGACAACAACAAGTGCTCTGATGAGTCGGATACTGATGGCGAAAGTGAGTTACGCCGTAATCACACTCCAGAATTATGGCGAAATCCAAATTCAAGCAAAGACACGAGCGCCAAGGACAACAACCCTAAAAGAAGGAGTCATTGGTGTAAGAGTATTGCAATTGACGATGGAGAATGCTACAGCTTGTGGGCCTCATGTGATCCTCGGAAAACCTGCGATGGTGGTGTTGATAAGGAAAGGATAAAAGATGATAGATACAAATGGACTACACTAAACGACGAAGAAAGGTTAGCCAAGTTCTCAATTAACAAAGTAGAAGGGCCGCCCATTAAGCATTACTGCAAACCCTTACTCATCATGGAAGATGAGATTACTAACGCTTGGCCAACGTGGAATCCTTTTCGTGATTATTGCAACAGAGGAGGTAATATGAAGAACGAAGTTTGGATATGCCCACACGAATCTGGGAGACACGACGTTGATTTTGGAAATCTATCAATCAGTGATTGGTATTCAATAAGGTTCGGGGACGCGATAATTAATTCAACTCTGTTCAAAAATCTGGAACTCAAATATGAGAAACACATTCTTCGAGGGAAAACCATTAAGCCCCTCGATGATATTCCTTCTGAAGATGACGATGACGAAGGAGTTCGAAATCATTGGTGCGAACAAATTAAAACCAGTGACGGAGAAGTCTGGGCTTCCTGCAACCCTTTTGAGTATGAATGTGACGGAGGAAGCAGCATTGCGAGAGCTGGGGAAGATGAATTCCTTTGGACTTCAACTAACGATTCCGAAAGAACAGAACTACCTTGGCCAAATGATCTCGGATTCGACTAGTGGATCAAAATCAAATACGGAAAAATTGACGCGGTAACTAAAAAGAAAATCTGGAAAGGGTGTATGAGTAAAAACCAACCTAACAACGAAGCTCCTAATGAGAAACCAGAAGATGACACCAAAGGCTCATCCAAGGTAGAAAATGAAGAATGCAAACAAACACTCAACCAACTTGAAGATACCGATTCTGACAATGACGATTTCGACTATCTCGAGTTACAAGGCGAAGACGGTTTCATTGACCCAGATGATGAATTTCACGAGAAACGAAGATGCAAGATTCTTGGCATCCCATTTAAGAGGCCACCTCCTATTATAGCCAAAAAATTTGAGTTTACACGATACCATCTGGGGCCTGAAGAAAAATTTTGCAAGAAACGAAAAATGTCGGATGGGTTAGGCGCAACTTAATGAAAGACGTGGATGAAGTCGGGGATGTTCAAAGGCCCCCAAAGGAGCCCCGCGGCTCTGAGTCTAACTTAAAGACTCGTTAATAAAGAAAAGTGCTCTTTCGGGAGACAACCCGAATTATCCATTTCTTTTGTTTTTTTTATTTCCTTTCTATTGGGTTTTGTGTTTTCTAACTATTTTTGCAGGAGACGAGGAACTAATTGCTGGCGCAGTAGCTGTGTCGATTCAACAGAGTTACGGCAGTAACTCATCTTAGTGATTACGCCGTAACCAACATTTTAGCAGAAGAATTCTTGACGCATTACCAATTACAGTAATACCATATCGTGGTTACGCCAGTAACTACCGCCTTTACAACTCATACCAGTGTTTTGCCGCTTATGGCGTAACTCCCTCATAGGAGTTACGACGTAACTTTCCTCTGCTTTAATTTTTTCATTTTAAAACACAATAACCTTGTATTAGTTTTAAATGAACTTTGTGGGTGTGTTCCCTGTAAACCCTCACAAGACTTCACTCGTCCACGTGGGACACCAAGTGGTTTAAAAGGCTTGTTGCATTCGCTAAATGTAACCGTGATTCCTACGAAAGTGAGTTAGGTTTGTTTTTCATTTTATTCTTTTTAGAATTATGCTTGTCGGTATTGTGATTTCAGGGATTGAAGTTTGTTCATGACGCTTAAACGAAGGCACGATTCTTCCTCGTGGGCCTTCTTCTTTTTGGAGCAAATTTCAAGGAAGTTCTCGCTCTAATTCTACCTTTCTCTTCACCTTTATTTTAATGCCTAGTACTAAAGGGACTTTGTACAATTCAAGTGGGGGGACGGGAGTAGAATTATCTCTTGAACTCTATTTCGCCCTCATTTTTCTAGTTTATTTTGAAAAATTATGCTATTTTTAAAATTTTGACATGTTTTTCCGAACCTAACTAGATTAGACCTTAGCCGAGCACATACAACCCTTGACATTACATGGTGAGATTAGCCTTATCTATTTCCAATATTTTACCCCAAATCCACAAATTATGAGTGTGCCGATAGCTTGTAAATTTTAGAACTTGGCCTTTGCATCATTTCGAGACCATAGACGAGGTATGTTGAGTTAGCTCGATGTATTTGGACTTTTCAGTTTTAGAAGGCAATATTATAGGATTATCACCCAAACAGCCTACCATTGTGAGTCTATCGATTACTCACCTCGACTTTTCGACCCCCATGTGAAACCCTTTTGTTGCACTCCCCTTTAGTGCAAGATACCCCTAGATACACCCTTCTAAGCCATTCCTTTCATTTTGTCAACTAAATATATTGTTTCGTTACACCTATACACCTTAGCCTACCCTGTAGTCTTTATTTGTGATTGGGAAGTCATCATTTGCCTAAGTTCAAGGTTCGAGTGGAAAGGTTTGGAAATCACGCTTTCATCGATGACATTTATGAAGATTATTTAAGACCCCCGAATTCCCATTGTTTATCTCAAGTGGGGGGATAATATGTTATTATGTTATGTTGAAAAAAAAATGATGATTCGAAAAAAAAAAAAAAAAAAAAAGTTGATTGAGTTATGATATTGTAAAGTGCGATGTTATAAGCACTATAGTATGAAGCTTTATTGATTAGTATCGAGGAGGCCACCTCGGTCACATTGTGGGATTAGTTCACACCTGGTAATGGGTTAGGAGGTACGGGGTGTACACCCATAAGGTCCATGAACAACCTGACTCTAATAGTGGTTTGTATTGGTAGTGCTAAGATAGTACTGATAGGTAGTGTTTTCATTGATAGTGCTAAGTTGGTACTTATAGGCAGTGTTTCCATTGTTAGTGCTAAGTTAGCGCGGATAGGCACGGTTTCCACTGCTAGTGCTATGTTTCCACTGCTAGTATTATGAAAGTACTGCTAGTACAGTTTGGATAACTATAGTAGGCGTATCACAATACAAAACAACTAGAACAATCACCATCGTCACTCACAAGTATGTACTATTCAGACAACAAGAATTTATAACTGATTACATGTCTAGAAGTTAAAGTGAATAGCTTATTGAGTAATTTTCAAAGATATATTAAGTTAGACCCAGGACTCCTCAAAATACTATAGCACGTAGTACTTTTGCAATTGGAGTGAGAACTTAGGTATTTTAGCAGAATTCTCTTTAGTATCGAAAAAATCATTTTTTTTCACCAAAAATTGTATGCAGTCCAGGCTAGCGTGCCCGACGTTATCCTCGGGGTAATTTCTTTTGGAATATGATCTTTTTCTAAATTCAATGAACTTCTTCATTTTGGAAACTTATTAAAACTACCAGTGCGACTATTTGTAATGATTGATGGTCTTTTCACCATTATCACAACAGAGGGCCACAATAATGTAGCTAGATTGCAAAAATAAATTTTGGAAGCAACCAAAAGAATTTTCATGGTAGATATTCATTAGGGACCAGTGAGAAATTTCATGGAAGTTTTCTATTAAAAAAAGGCGGCTTATACAATTCAAAGTAATGCCCCATCAAAGACTCAAAATAAAAGATATTTTTTTTATCAAAGCGTCTACTTATTCTGAAACATGAATCTACGACTAGGTTAAAATGAAATATTGAGTAACTATTATGTGGTTCGTAATGAATTGAATCTATAGAAATTAGTGTGCTTTCATTCTAATTGCGAGGAAGAGATGGAGCCATTGGCGAGAATTGGCGAGGACATGCTATTGCCAATATGTCCTCCCAATACGCCCGCCACTAAATTTATTGACGATGACTTTTTCAAAGTTTAGCGATGACTATATGAGACCACCCAAAATCTCAGTCAAAGTTATAATCCGGACCCACCACACCTTTGGTGAGGACGTGTCATCACTAAAGCCTAATTACATAAATAATTAATTATATTAATTAATTAGTTAATTAATAAATTAATTAATCACTATAAAATAGCCGGGCCCACCAGGGTTTTGGCGAGGACTTATGTGCATAACTTTACAGAACTCCTTTAAGCCAATCAAAATTTAGTAATATTAAATAATTTTATCTAATTGAAAAGGGTATAATAGTAAAACACATTTTTACTTTCGTATTGTGGGTTGGTAAGTCCTCACGCCTATAGACTCTTATGGGTGAGCGATGCCTATATGAATGTCAAGCACACCGTACGACTAGCCTGCGCAATAAATAACTTTGACAAATTAATGGCCTAAGACATAAGCATTAAAAGGACACGTTTTAGTGGACGTTCAAGTTAGTCTAGTTTTCCCTAGCCAGTTTTCCAACTCTTAACGTGCACATCATTAAAAAGAAGATGATAAACAAAGTAACTAATAAATAGGTTTCATACAATCCTAAGTAAACACTAATTAATTTAGCCTAGCATAGTTATGTAAAAGAGAAATAATTAAATAAATCAAACAATAACACATAGACATGATTGAATGATTAAATAAATAACTTATCTTAGCAATACATAGGTTCTGCAATGGCCAAAAGGCCTAAAAAGACAGATAAAAACGACCAAATTCAGTGGTGGTTCCTCCATAGTTACATACAGAATAATGAGAACATTGCAATTATATTTAATGTGGAATCTTCATAATGTTGTACACATGCCGTAAAATCAATCTTGAAGCATAATGTGGTGCACAATTTCTCATGAGTTATATGTTGATCTATGACTCTCTTTACAATCTCATCTCGTCTCTTCAACCTATAAGCGACCTCTTCAAAATCCAACCAGCTAGTAGTGACCACGAATGGAGATAACCCTGTATAACCAACTTCAGAATGAATGAAATGAATACAAAACTTTCTCACACCCCTCATGGAGTGTCAGGAGGGTATTTATATGCTCATTACAACAATAGTTTACCTTGTATACATAATTAGTCCCTACGAGCACAACTATATTACATATCTAGTCCAATTCACATGTAAGACTTTATCTTCACAGAATAGCGAAGCTAACATCAACAATAACTAAAACCTTTATAATAAAAATAGCTTAAGAAAACCATTCTCACACAAAAAATGCATTTCCTTCAAAAGTATGAAGACACACTATTAAAATATATTTACAACTAACACAAGAAAGCCGGTATCTTTTTTTTTTGGGTAAAAGGTCTAAAAGACCCGGTAAATATATTACTCCAAAAAATGTTTAAGTACAAAGGATATGGGTGAATCCCATATCGCAGCCCGTTACACAGGCGAAAAGCTTACATAACAAGATACTTCCTATTTTCTATATAAGAAAATAAACCACTACACAAAAATAACATTATACTCCTATGGAGATAAAATTACTTCCTACCAAGGCTTTGAAGCTTGATACCATACGCGTCATAATAAGCATCCCGATTACCAGGAAGATCGTAAACCTGATCCGCATAGTTATCATAGTCATAGTCATCATAATCATCTTCACGATCATGACCACCACCAAATAGATTACTCGACTCATCAAAGGTGTTCTCAACCACCTCTTAATCACTATCAGACTCCACAATCTCTCCCACATTAGTGAATGCGTTAACCCTCTTAGTAACAGACGTATAAGCAACCTTTTTAATAGGATTTCCATTATCATCAACAAGAGTAGCTTTCCCATCCATAAGGAGCTTTTCAAACTCCTCAATTTTCTCAACAATTGGGGTATGATCAACCTCGTTAACTTTCATTAAATCACTCACATTTGGAACATGTGATACATCACCTATCTTAATTAAACCAACCTCATTTGCTTCCATTGTATTATCAGACACCTCTACATCAGTAGGATTCCCACAATCATCAGAAACAATCGTATTTAGAGCATCAAAAGGATTAGATGTAGTGATCCCACTCGTACTGGCCACTTCAGTGGCTTTTTTCTTTGTATTTTCTACCTTCTTGTGTTCAGGAGGAGGCGCTTTAGGTTGATACCTAAACTTAGGACCCATACTAGGTTTAAAACCTCCCTTACCTGGAAAAATTTGACCACCATTCCTACCCTTATTCTTGTTATTGACAGTTTGAAAACCATCATTTACACATTGTTTAGGCTGAGTAGGAGGTAGAACAGATTTAGGACAGTCAAGAAGCATATGACCAAAAAGCTTACACGCATCACACCGAGGCGGTTTCCATTCGTATTCAACCCGAATCTTTTCAATATTAGAACCTGTCCCATCAAGTAAAGGTATCTCAACAGTGATACTCTCCCTAAGAGCCTGATCCGCCTTAACATCAATCAAGCACCTAGCAAAACTACTTCGACCCCATGATTCCAAGCACATTTGACTAGTGTAAGAATCTAACATTTTTGGCATACCAATCAGTGTAGCTAGGAGACTGAGACCATCATCAGAAAACATAGCAAGGGGCACATCATGGAATTTAACCCATACTGGAATATTAGTCAAATCCTCTTTAAGTAGGTTGGTGTTTAGGGTCCAATGTTTAAGAATAATAGGGACATTTCTAATCATCCACGGGCCATCTTCAAGTACATCTTCAACACCTTTCGGTGAATTAAACTTAAAGAAGAAGAAACCCTTTGCATTCATCATGACTTTTTGAACGCCATACTTAGCCCACTTATTACGTACATAATAATCAACAACCGGGAAAGCAATACGTTTACCAAGAAAGTACCCATATAAAGTATTCTCAAATCTAGAGTTTACCTCTTCCACCACTTTCATAGGAACGGAAAGGTCCACTTTATTATTAATATTGCTACACTCCAGCCTACGAAAATTAGACTTGTGCTTTAGAGTCTCACTAGAAGTAGCACCCGCATAAGAAACCGGCTTCTCATTAGATAAATTTGTAGTAGACAATTTCAGAACACTTTGAGTGTTAATATCCCTCTTCGCATTCTCATCAAAACCATGCATTGCTTCCTCAAAACTTTGACAAGCATCCAAGACAACCTGAGCAGTACTAATGGTTACATCATCAATGTTATCAGGAGAAGCCAAATTCGCCATCGTTTCAACCACACTAGAATCCAACACAACCCGTGGTACCTCAAAACATTGGTCAAAGATCGATAGGAACGTGAAACCGCTTTACTGATTCAGAACTCTCGTCGCTTGAATCAATGTTGACCTCACGAAAACTAACATCAGATTTGCCAACAGATTTAGACATTTTAGTAGCACTATGTTTGTTAAGAAACCCTTTATCCATCTCTCAACCCACTTACAAGAAAGACGACCAATGACAATCAAAAAAGATAAAACCCTAACTGAAAAAGTTAGGGTTTTAAGCGTAAGCACCACAAAATCTAACCTCCAGACATGTAATCGATAAATGAATGAATATGAGTAATAATGATAATTGACTTGCTGATATTAAGCAGCAATATCAACCAAACAGTAGGCCTATTGGATAGTAACACCAAAGCAATCAAAAGATAACACAAGCGAGAGTATATAAAAATAACTTGCACCGACCCACGATACCAAGTAGCTAAAGACAATTTAATTAATCCAACCGACCTATGAACAGGTGGAGATAGGATTAAAGAATTGTGAGTTCGACTTTTAGGGTATCGTGTTCGCTTGTATCGCCAGAGAGAGAATCGACTTTTTTATGCGTACAAATCTAGAAAAACTAACATTTCTTATGCGTACAATAGTATCGTATACAGACACTCCGCCGCAACACGCTGGTTGAAATCCTTATTAGACAACAAGAAAACCAACCCCGAGTACAACCAAGAATATAGTTTATAAAGTTTTTCTAACAAAAATTAAATAACCATAAATTTATGTTTCTAGCACTTTGGTGGCTTAAAATCTTAAGCCACACATCCACCTTTACCAATTAATGGAAATTATGAAAATTGTTCATTTTTGTATATAGATTAAATTAACTCATAACAATTAGGGCCAAAATTTATTTAATTTGATGTCATTCAAATTAGAACAAATATTAGAGTTAAATTGGCTCTGCCGCAACGCACGATAGCCCAATTACTCGTTTAGAACATTTAGGGGAATGTTCGATTCTGAATAATATAAAGTTGTAAATATGTCTGGTCTTCAAATGACTTGTCTTCCCGTAGAATATATGAAAGTATGTCTTGTAGCCTATATAAAGTTAGCGGTTGTTTGATAAAACCTTGTGATCTAGCGCTGAGTGATTCTAAGCTATAAATAATATATAGGCTTTCTATGAGCTTGGTTCGCAATGAAAGATATATGTCCAGACGCATAAAATTACAAATCTTACCTTGTGAATTGTGATGTATATGATGATTTTTTTATTGATTTTATCTTAAAAATGCACATAACGGAGAGTGAATTATTATTAACACATATGCGGACGAACTACAAAACTTTGATAAAAATTAAAATAGTTGATAGTCATTTTAATTATAAAAATTAAATAACACTCGTTTACCATTTTGTCAACTAAACACAATAACAAATGAGAAATCGTAAAGAAAAAGAAAGTCGAATGACGATGACAAATTCTTTTATCAAAGAGACTCGAGACTTTTACATTTAATACTATAAATAAATAAATAATTAAATTTTAAATAGTTGAATGTGACCATGTAAAAATAAAATAAAAAAGGTGCATGGGTAAAATGTTGGGTGCTATATGGTTTAGAGACTCCACCCAAGCAAACGGAATAATTCAGAGGTATTAATATTTTTGTCAAACAAGGAAGCTTTTGACCGAATAAGTTGTAGGCTCTGAATTAGTCAATTAAGAAGCAATCAAACGGCCCCGTCTATGAAAGCGTGCCTTGTAGCCTATATAAAGTTAGTCTGAGAACCTCTTAACAACTACAGCTCTCTGTAACCATAAATTCAAAAAAGTAAGCCATGAAATTCCTTGTCCTGATGTGGGCAGTATTTCAAATGTTTTCGTTTACAGCTTCGTATACAAATTTTACCTTCATTAACTCAACAAACCTCGCGAAGCCAGGCTGTGACAGCCGATGCGGGGACTTAATTGTTCCCTACCCTTTCGGTGTCGGAGACAACTCAGAGTGTTATATAAATGAGGGATTTCGCATCTACTGCAACACTTCACTAAACCCTCCAAAGGCCACTGTTTATGTAGGCGGCTACAACTCGATCAAATTAATATCGGATTCCACCATCCGGCTTTCCAATCAATTGGCGAGGAGGTGCTATTCTCCAAATGGCACAATAGACAATGGATCCTTATTCGAAGCGGATATTTTAGGTGGCCAGCCATACAGCTTCTCGTCAGTTAACAAGTTCACAGTTATAGGTTGCGATAGTTATGGTTTGCTGAACTCAATAAAAAACAGTGGGATCGTGTCTACTGGTTGTATGGTCTTTTGTTCAACACCGGAGCAGGTTGTAGCAGACGAGTGTACAGGAAACGGTTGTTGTCAATCATCAATACTCCAAGGCATGACCTATTACGTAACTAGCGTACGTAATTCAAGCAATGATATGAACACTACGAGGTCGTTTATTCCTTGTACATACGCGTTTGTTGGTGAGGAGAATATATTCAAGTTTAAGGGTGTTGATGATTTAGTTGATCCTAATATCACAAAGAAGATCGAGGATACAGTGCCGATTGTGCTTGAATGGGCTATTGGTAATCTGAATTGTTCTGAAGCCATAGCGGCAGATGGTGTTGCCTGCCAATCAAATAGCATATGTGTTAGCTCTACAAGGGAAAGGGGTGGGTACCGTTGCGCATGTGAGGAAGGCTATGAAGGAAATCCATATCTTCCTCCTGGCTGCCAAGGTATAATCTAAGTTAATTTCAATATCTATATCTATACTATCTATACTATGTATAATGAAAAAACTAACTATCTTAAAAGTGAAAAACTTAAATGAATGTTTTGCCTAAATATTGAATCATTCACAGAAAGTATTGAACCACATAAAACTAAAAGAAATTATTGAAAATATTGATTGAAAATATGACAACTATTGAATCATTCACCGAAAGTACGATAGTGATTGAAAATATGGCTACATGTGGACGTGTGTTGATGGTCCATTTTGACCATTTCTATGTGACGTTTACTTTTGTTTTCATATATTGCCTTCTATTTATCATGAAAATCTTCATTTAAATATATTAATTTGTTTTTAATTATCTTTCATTATTTAATTATGAATTTGAATCTATATTTACATTGTCTTTAGCATGTATTATATAAAATCATCCGATATTACATCACTACCTCTTTAAATATGATTTCGTACTCGAAATCAACAAAAAATAAGTCTTTTACTTTTATGGGTTATTATGATATAGTCATATTAATAAAAGAAATTTCATCCTAGGTATAACAAAGGGGCTTGTGTCCCAATGGTATCCCATGTTGTGTGAGAAACTCCTCAACCAAATAGTTGTAGGTTCAAAGTCCTGATTAGGACATGTGAGAATACTGTGAGATAGTTAAAATTGCCTTTCTAAAAAAAAAAAAAAAAAAAATACCCGTGGATAGCAATGAGATTTTATAGTGGCAGATAATTATAATAATACTTTGGTTACACAAAATGTTACGCGAAACACTTAACCAAAATATCATTTGTGTAACCAAAATATGCATGTTGTCAACTAGCTCACCTCTTTCACGTTAGTTTTTCCTAAGTTTAGTGACTAGTTTAGACAATGTAAGCATGTTCCCTTGTTTCTTTAATTTTCCTAGAAAATAGGTTAGTATTGTTTTGCTCTCTATATATATGTAACTAATTACCTTTGCAAATGAAAAGAAAAGAAGAAAAAGAATGAGAAAATTAGTTTAAGAGTAGTTCCTAATTTAGTTGTTAAAGTTTAGTTATCATCTAAAGAAAGTGATCATCTTAAATCGATCTTTATCAATGGTGCTTTCATTCCTTCGTAGTATGCCGCCGACAAGTGGAGTTAATGGCATTCATGGCCGAGAACCTCACGAAACTTATCACTACCACAACCATACACATTGAAAAACTGGCCACATCACACTCAAAACTCATCCTCATCAATAAAGTACTTGCAACCGAAAATGCACGGCTATTCGGTATCATTAGAAATACTGTTAAACCCGAAAAAACCGTGTTGAGTTTCTCACTGCTTCCACTTCATCTACACGACCGAAACTGGAGTTGCAAACAATCTCAAACACTCATTTCCATGTTGCCCACTTTGTCTGCCAACCTGGCTCACAAAATACCAAAATTTCGACATGATATATCCATCTTCCATGGAACCACCCTTCATGAGACTTCTGAGACTTGCGGCCTTGCCACTCTCATCGATGGCAAGTTAACCATATTTCGTTGCACGACGACATTTCATCATGGTCACTAGTGTCACCCACCAAGTTTTGGGTAAAAGGGTTACCCCTAGTAAAATATTATTACTAAAAAAAACAATTAAATACAGCAGATGTGGGTGAATCCCACACCTCAGCCCAAAGAAGGCAAACCAAAAGCACCTATAGTGCTTAACACAAAACTAAGCATAAGAAATGACATGCCATACTTATATAAAACAAAATAGAAACAACCTATCTACTCTGACCACGAGACTAATGTCATAAGCATTAGCAAACTTCAATTGAGTATCGGTCAGACCACAATCATCAAACTAATCATCATCATAAGGGTTTTGATCATGGGTATCTTCCTTTCATTGCTCCAATAAGCTCCCCATGCCCACTCCACTACCACCTTTGGAACCGTCGAATGCCATAAAACTAGAAGTTTCATTGAAGTCCTAAAGGACTACATCATCACTATACAAGATAACTAGATCACCAACCTTAGAAAATGGATTGCCTACCTTTTTTCCTTCTTTAACCATGTTAGGAATGCTCTTCGTAATACAAGGAGGAGGTGCATTGGAGGAACTTGGGACGCTTGCATACGTTTCCACATTAGCCTTTTGCATAGGAAGCGGCTTCCCATCATCACCCGGAATACATGCTTCCCCTCAATTAATTGACTTTCAAGCTTATTAACCTTTTCAACAAGGTGTAGTACTAGGACTGCCAAATAAATCAATAGTAGCACTTGCCTGTTTATCCATGTTCCAAAATCCATGATTAAAATCCGGATCTTTCCTAACAATAGGATTCTCATCTAAATCACCAAGAGCATCAAAAGCATTAGACGTGTTAACCACTTCAGCATCCTTACTTGGTTTTTTAGATGTAGACGCCTCCTTAGTAGAGTCTTTAGGAGGAGTAGCCTTTGTATTCTTAGGAACAACAGGTCGATACTCCATTTTCTTGGCCTTATAAACCCAAAAATCCCGCTTATAAGTGGGACCATTTCGCTTGACAATAGTAACCCCATCATTCGACACCTTCTTAATAGCTCTCGAAACCGGACCTTTGTCTTTATTACCCGTCCCATTAACCAAACGTTTAGGAGCAGCTTTAAGATAATTATCATTCAAATGATCATAAAGCAACCATGTACCACACCTAGGTGGTTCGTATTCAATGCGAATAGTTTCCTTAGTATACCCTTCCCCTACGAGTTTAGGAACAGCCAAAACTAAATTGTCACGGATATCATTGCAAGCATTCATTTCAATCAAAGCTCTCGCATAACTTCTACATCCCCATGACTCCAAACACATGGTATTAGTATAAGAATCAAGCATCATAGAAGTACCAATTTTAGAAGTAATCAAACTCAACCCATCTGGAGTATAAGCAACCATAGAGACATCGTGGAACTTCATGTCCCATCTTGGGAACCACATGACTCGATGTATAGAATCATGAGCCATGAGGACAAGGCTGTTTTTCACGTGGGAAGTTATGATACGATCACCTCATGTGCCATCTCCATGCATACATGGAAGACTTGTTCTCTTTTGGATTGTGCATGCATGTTGTCCACTAGGTCACATCTACCACGTTACTTTAGCTTTCCTTAAGTGTAGTGAGTTGTTTGAACCATGTAAGCATGCATTTTCTCATGTTTCTTTATTTTTTTTCTAGAAAATAGGTTTGTGTTGTTTTGGTTTCTATTTATATGCAACTAATTACATTTGCTAATGAAATCAGAAGAGAAAAGAAGAATAAGAATGAGAAAAATAGTTTGAGAGTAGTTCTTAATTTAGTTGTTAAAGTTTAGTTATCATCTAAGGAGAGTACCAACAACAACGACAACAACAACAACAAAACTCAACCCCGCCAGGTAGGGATGGGGGAGATAAATGTAGACAGATCCTACCCCTAACCCAGGCTAAATCCGGGATTATCATCTAAGGAGAGTGATCACCGCAAATTGATCTCTATCACACCAAGAAGAGTCATTAATGTAAGTCAAATTAAATATCTGTCATCTAAGGCTTATAGTGACACAAAGATTGTGCAGAAATTTTGAATTTTTTTAACGGCAAATTTATATCGAAATAACTAGCTTAAAGATAGAAGATACAAATACCAGCCAATGACAAAGAAACACTCCTATAAGGCAACCAAGAAGTAGACCTACAACCATACGAAACCATTAAATATAGAATTAAAAGCGTTACCTTAATTTACCACGTTTTTCTAATGTTAAATACAGTGATACCTTCTGTGCGTCACTAATATTTTTGGGTAAAAAGGGATCACCCTGGAACAATATTTTCTTCAGTGGGTCACTAATAGGTCTATAAAAACAATATTTTCTTTGTAGTGAAATTTAGTGTTATAAATTAAGTATTTAGCTTTTTATGATATGTCATATATAATGAATCCCTATTTTTATTATGTTGAATATTAGCCGATCAATGGTTCTGTTCCTTTTTTTGCCAGATATCAATGAGTGTGATCGAAAGGAGGATTTTCCATGCTATGGAACTTGTATTAATACTCCCGGGAATTACACATGCAAATGTAAAAAAGGGTATTCTGGTGATGGCAAGATTCAAAATGACTGTCGTCGTAAACCATTCAATGTGGTTGGACTCTCGATAGGTATTTACGCAGTACTAGTTACCTTGAATCCTGAAAATAGGTATTTAAAATAGCAAACCGACAAAAAATTTTAGGAACAATAAAAATAAAGTCTGCAATATTACATAGAGATGTAGAAAATGAGTATTCATTGAATATTTCTTGAGTTTTATACAGAAAGTTTAACCATAGTCATAAGTACTATTGCTAACAAAACCCAATTAAACATCGGAGAACTACTCTATCTAGTATTTTCTATTGGCACACCTCATAAAAGCCTACTTTTTTAGTAATGGAATATATTTCAAACAAAATATTGAAACCAAGGATGTAATGTATATGCGCCCCTCATTAAGTACATGTAGTTTTTATTTATATTTATAATTGTCTTTCAAAAAAGAATTCCCGTACAGGTATGGGGCTTGGATTCCTAGCATTACTGACGGGATTATCAGCGTTGTACACTATGGCCAAGAAAAGAAAGATAGCCAAGTTACGAGAAAAATTCTATGAGCAAAATGGAGGTGCGTTGTTGGAAGAAAAATTAAAAACCACACGTGGTATGGGTGTCGGTTTCATGAAAGTTTTTCAATTTCAAGAGCTAAAAGAGGCGACGGACAATTATGCGGAGGATAGAATTATTGGCAGAGGAGGTAATGGCATTGTTTACAGGGGAACTCTACCAGATAAGTGTGTTGTTGCAATCAAGAAGTCCCAAAGACTAGATCAAGAACAAAGGGAACAATTTATAAATGAAATGGTAATTCTTACACAAATTAAACACCAAAATGTGGTGCAGCTTCTGGGATGTTGTTTGGAAACTGATGTCCCATTACTAGTTTATGAATTTGTACCTAATAATACTCTTCATCATCACATTCACAATAGAAAAAGTGGGATCGGGAGATTGTCATGGGTAAATCGTTTAAGGATAGCACATGAATCAGCGGGTGCACTTGCTTATCTTCATACAAATGTTAGAATGACCATCATTCATAGAGATGTCAAGTCTACTAACATCTTGTTGGATGAAAATTACACAGCAAAAATTGCGGATTTTGGTGCGTCGAGGTTAGTCCCATTGGGTCATGATCAAGTCACTACACTAGTTCAAGGGACCTTCGGATACTTGGATCCTGAGTATTTTCATACCGGTCAACTAACAGATAAGAGTGATGTGTATAGCTTTGGAGTGGTTCTTGCTGAACTAATAACAGGACAAAGACCACTTAATATGGATAGATGTCTTGAGGATAGAAATCTAGCAACATATTTTGTCAAGGCAAAGAAGGAAGATCGATTGCATGAGCTTCTTGACCGACAAATGATAGAGGAGGCAACTGATGAGCAGCTAAAAGCAGCATGTGATCTGGTGTATAAATGCCTTAACCTAGTAGGTGGGAATAGGCCTAGCATGAAAGAAGTGAGTATGGAGCTTGAATCGTTAAGGAAGTGTGACAATCATCCTTGGATTCATCAAGAAAGCTACTATGAAACAAGAAACTTAATGGGTGAATGTGAAGAGGCTGACCTATTTACTGTTCCTCTTGTAGAATATGGTTCTAGCAGTACTGGAACGGAAGAAATAATGTTGCAAGTACAAAACCCTTATTAATAGCTTGAGGAATGAACCAACCTTTTGTGTACATGCCTTTAATTCCCTATTTCATGTTTCTAGTATCGAACTATAGCCCAATTTTAATTCTATTTATGCCAAAGTCAATTGTATTAAGTTTATGTATTATGTATGTACTATGGGTCGAATTTGGAAGGATCCAAATGTCATGGGTTGGGTCACAAGTCCCAAACCCAAACAACCTGTTAGTTAGACAGTTAGAGAGTCAAGACAGTTATTTACAGTTAAGTTAGTTTATGTCAGTTAGAGTCAAACGACACAATGGTTAATCATAACTGTCATGTTGTTTAGATTAGTATAAGTATGAATGAAAGTGTCTGTAAACATTAAAACCATATTCATATCAATAAAGTCTTGTTTACTATCCTATTCCAAACACTGTCATATTCATAATTTGCATACTGTTCAATTCACTATGGTGCATTATAAACACATCATGAAACACAATTGGCTTCAATACCAACCTGTGAATCCATACCAACATTGGTATCAGAGCCAATGGTAAAAAACCTGGAGGAAGTCAATTCACAAACAGGAACAAAAGGGTCTCACTCGAAACTATTTACAAAGATAGACACCACCAAGAATGTTACCATGGGTTAGACAGAAAAGCAGATTGTCCCTTTAAAGCAAAAAAATGTTAAGACGAAAGGTGAATGAAATCGAAGCATTTAATGCTTTAAAACCCCCTGCAGAAATCAAAGATCATGGAAAGGCAACTGCAAGCACTCCAAAAGAAAGAAGGGCAAGATGCTTCATATGCAAAAATCGTTGGCATATTTTCTGGAAGTGCCCAAACAAGAAGAACAAAGAAAAGGCCAAAGATCAAAAGAAGATGGAGACACCCACAGTCAAGAAGGTTGATGAAAACTTGGAGTATCCTGAGAAAGTGCATGTAATTACAGATTACATGGTGGAAGGCTCGGATTGTGAAAATTGGGAAAACATTTGGTACATCAGTAGTGCATACAAACAACAAATGAGCCCAGCAAAGTCACTATTTAAAAGGATGCATAGTAGGTTTCGAATAGAAGGGACGGAAGAGATTAAGAAGAAATTCATCTTGTCATATGGTATTGGAGAGGCAGTCGTGGATACAAAGGATAGAAAATTGGTGATACCTTGTGTACTATACACCCCAGAAACAACTTTGAATATTCTTAGTGTTGATCAGTTGGAGGATCAATGATACATAGTGAAATATGGCCACAACAAGTGCAGTTTACAATATATGTTTGATGATGAATTGCGTGGCAAAGCAAGGATAGGAGATACACAAGAAAAGGACACCAAGGAAGATAATGGACCGGGAGATGTCATTGCAGAACACAACAAATATTTGGATTAATATTTTGAATCAATAGACCCAAAGCAGAAATATTCACTCATAAAAGGATTAGAGGAATTGAAATGGGTTTACAATTGTTCCGTACCCTACTATTAGTCTTGGTGAGTCGTTTATACAATCGACAATGAACCCTAACAGTGGTAATAAGGCTGGGCTGAATTATGGTCCTGATCCGGTTGTTTTGGAGGCGTGTAAGACTTTTGAAGAGGCTATGCAAGGTGTTGAAGTAACTAATGTGGAGAATGTGGACAATGACAATAATGTTGCTTCTAATTCATCTCCCAAAGTTCATATTCAGCCCCATCCAACGGGTGTCCCGAGTGTGAAGCCGGTTTCATATGCGAGTGCTACGTCCACTGATTCTACGAAGCGCAAGTCTAACTTTCGTAGGTTGGAATGTAGCAACAAGTCTAATGGGGTCGATCTCTCCGTTTCATAGGTTGGAATGTAGTAACAAGTCTAATGGGGTCGATCCTGCATCCACACCCCGTCCTTGCAACGCTCTTCGTGATAGCTCTGTAAGAGGGAAGGGTACTCATGAGTCTCACTCGTCTGAAACTGTATATACACATACATATAAGATGAAACAAATTAAAAACCACAAATAAAATACCATATATATAAAGAACAATATGAAAAATAATCATAACGTGTCTTACGTATCGATGTCGAGATGCGGCCAATGACCGAGATCCATGCCGGCTGTAGACCTTGTTCTTATTCCTGTTCTCGGCTTTGGCAACGGCTCTTTTGACAGTCTTTTGATCGAGGTAGTACTTGATGTGCTTCTCCCACAAGGGCAGCTCCATGTTCGGGGGAGGGTTCCTAACATAATAACAAAAACAGATAATTAACATATATCAATTACTAACATATTACAAAAAATAATAAAAATATCAAAAAAACAACATAAATAAAAAACTTACTTTCGTATATCCTCAAGATTGTCAGCCCCACCTTTCTCAACAAAGTAAGTTTTCTTCATCGCGCTCTTCTTGTCCCGGTAGCGTTCTACAAAATACTCGTTCAATGCTCTGTGAATTGTCCCCTACCATGGTGAGCGTATGAAGGCCCCAAATCAAATATTTCCTGAAATAAAAAATAACTAAATTAAATATATATATATATATATATATATATATATATATAGAATCTAGATCAAATAAGATCATACTTAAAGTTGTTAAAATGAGATCGAACTAAAATTTCTCAAGAGATACTCTCCTTACAATAAAAATAATTTTTTATTTACTACAACTAAAATTGTTAAAGTTTCGATAGATTTCTTTTTAAAATTTATGAAACCTAGGTGATACACTTTGATTAGTAGTTTAATGTGTATCAGGTTTTTGTATGTGTATCAGGTTTTGGAATATTTATTAGTGTAATGTGTATCGGTGTATCACTAATCCAAACTCATGTATCATTTGGTTATTAGTTGCTAAAATGTTAATTTGTATTAAAATATTATTTTTTTTGTATGATTGCTAAAATTGTTATTTATGAATGTTTTAGCTGTTTTTTAAATTTGATCTTATTTTTACAACTTTAAGCTTGATCTCACATTAACCCTCCCATATATATATATATATATATATATATATATATATATATATATATATATATATATATATAACAAAGTTAAATAAATATACACATTCAAATATATAAACACGATAACAAAACAATATAAGAGGAAAATAAATAACTGACCTGGATGCACCCAATTATACGTGCCTTCTTTTCAGGCTCGATCTTGTGCCATGACTCATAGCACATCGGGAACTCCCTAATGAGCTCGCCCACGAAGTTAACGAACCACGAAGCGTGCTCGCCGATTGGGTAGAGGGTACCCTTATCATTGATGTCGAGCTCGATTGTCTGGGGGCCGGATTCCCCCGCGGCTTTCTTAAGGGCGACGTTCTTGTTGACAGAACGCACCTTCTGGATGCCACCGGTGGCGCCACCCCTGCCCTTGCCCCTCCCCCTGCCCCTGCGAGGTTGAGATGATCCTAAAAATTGAAGCGAGTGAAAACATCGTAAAATAATAAGTAACCAAATTCAAATGATCAAGTTTAAGTTTCCTTTAAAATAATCAGGAAATTCTTACCACGATAACCGCTCTCAAACTGACGGAATGGGGGTAGTGGGTCACCGGCACCATCACCATCGTTACCACGTGCCACGGCTGCTGCTATCTGTAAAAGTACAAGTTGAATAACATATACTTTTTCATAAACAGATTAATAAAAGCATGCAAACATTCATATACATACACATTCAAATAAATATACACATTTAAACAATTCATAATAATTTCATTCAAATAAGAGTTGTTTTACAAGTTACAATTTAAGATCAATCTGTTAAATCAACATCACTATCATAAACAACATTAGTAGCAAGTGCAAGTTCATCATCAAAATTTTTTTCTTCTTCATTATCAGAAGCTTATGCTAAATCATAACGCTCGTCGTCCTCATCATCGATAAAATCATCGTCTTCATCAACAAGAATGTTTTGTGGTGGTGGTGGTGGTGGCTCAACTTCCGTTGATAGACCATCGATACTCAAGGGATCTAATTCCAAATCAATCAAATTAGCAGACAGTTCGAGATCAGATTAGTTGTTGCCGTGTATCACATCATCATCATCTTCTTCCACGATGACATCCCAGGTTGTGTTGTGATTCACATCTTGGACGACCTTCCAATGGAGTGGTCTTTTGGCAGGATCTTCAAGGTAGAAGACTTGTTTCGCTTGTGTCGCGAGAATGTAAGGTTGATCTTCAAATGCTAGATGCCAAAATTTGTCTCATGTTGTTTCTAAGATTCATAAGTTTGACTTTACACATTTGGTCCCACCCAAAGTCACCTATGTGGTATTTAAGGGTGGCCATAGATACCCATTCAACATTACGACACAAACGACATGGACATTTTATCTTTTCGTAACTATTCAATAACAGCTTGCAATGCTCGTGGAATGCAGCAAGACCATCAAAAAATGGTTTTGAACAACGACTCTCTAAAATGGTCCAACTCTTATCAATTATCATAACTGCATTTTTATGATTCAGTTAGTTATTATATGCACTTAAGTGGGTCTGTTTCCTATTTTAGTTTTGAGTCGGTTTTGGACGAGTTTTTCTTGCTTGTTCCCCAAGTTTGCCTTCCCTATAAATATAGGGTTTGAGTTTTATGTTTATTATTCAGTTATTCAATAAAATTTCCAGACTTTGTCTTTTAAATCCTTGAGATTTGCTAAAACCTTGTTAAGGTTTTGTGTTAAACGCTTCCGTTCTATGTCATTTAGTAACTTGGACCAAACGTGCAACGGGTGGAATTATTTCCATAAAAATGGACTGCACAAAACACCAAAAATAGAGTTACCTCTTTATATGTTTGGCTGTAGTCATAAGGGCCACATGAGTTGGCTATCATTTACTTCTACGCCAATTATTTGAGATCACTGTGCATCAAGAGTTAATTGCGCAAAACGTAACATGTCAAATTGTCAAGTGGTACCACTATAAATTAAAATGATGTCATATCACATTAAATATTGTAACCACAGTAGTAGTTAGCATTTCCTTCCAGCTAGCTATAAATTGCTACAAAACACGCACATAAAGGTTTATAACCACAGTAAAAGAGAGAAAGAAATTAAGTAGAAGCATGTTTCTTTATTTTATCTTGTGTCTTTTTACGTTTCCATTTACAATGGCCCTGGGAACTCTTCAAGGTTCCAACAACATAGCCAAACCAGGTTGCCAAACAGCCTGTGGGAATATTACTGTTCCATACCCTTTCGGTATTGGAAAAGACACGGGTTGTTCACTAGACGACTCGTTTTACGTGAATTGCAGCACGTATTACGATCACCCAAAGTTGTACCTCAGATCAAGCAACATCAAAATATATAACATTTCAGAGTCAGAGTTACGCATCTTCACCGGCATTGGTTATAGATGCTATGACCAATATGGGATTGTTTCTGATGAATATAATTGGTGGACTAGTTTAAGAGTATTCACTTTCTCAAAAAAAAAACAAGTTCACGGTCATTGGGTGCGATGGTATTGCTTTGATCACGGGATGGGAGACAGACCGCTATTCTAGTGGCTGTTTTGGATTATGCAGCAACTTATCCGATGTAGATGAAGGGGAGTGCTCAGGAAAAGGCTGTTGCCAGACATCTATAACTAAAGGTCTCCAATTTTACAATGTTACACTCGACTCCTTTCATAACCACAAAGATGTTTGGTCCATAAATAACTGTGGCTTAGCTTTTCTTGGTGAGGAAAACACTTTTCGATTTGGTGGCGCCAGTGATTTATCTAATTCTACAGACTTATTTCGGAGGGTAGAATCCAGTGTCCTTGTTGTGATCGACTGGGTCATTGGACAAGATAGAAATTGCTCGCATGCTACTGAATGCAAAGAGAACAGTGAGTGCTATGATGTAGATGGTGGTGGATATCGTTGTCGCTGCAACCAAGGTTACGAGGGTAACCCTTATCTTGATCAAGGGTGCCAAGGTCAGCATCTGATTTTAATCAATATCACCTTTTTGTTTTTAAAAAATAAACGTGGAATGACCAGTATGTTATAAAAATAAGAGTAAATTACACCGTTCGTCCTTGTGGTTTGCGTTGACCGCAGGGTTTCGTCCTTTGACCAAAAAAGTTGCACCGTTCGTCCTTAAGTGTGAAACGTTATGCACCGTTCGTCCCTCCATCCATCTGGGCCCACCAATTCCCACTAACGTCAGTTAAGTCACTTAACCCACGAGGGCATATCCGTCATTTCCAAACCCCCCACAAAACCAGATTTTTCTTTCTCTTTCTCTTATTTCTCTTTTTCTCTTGCGTTCACAACAACAAAAACATATACCAACATCATCTAATCCAAACAATACCAATACGAAATTCGAAATATAAAAAGATTTAATAATAAATTAATTCATAATCCAAAATTTACAAGTATTATTCTTACAATAATAATCTGTGGGTCGAGAGTGATGATCTGAACAAGAAGAACTCCGATTGGAATGGATCGAGTTAGAATTAGATAAATTGAGACTTATTTTAGACTTCTTGCACCTTGAATTACAAAACCCCTCTACTAATTTTGAAAAACCCCAATTTATGATGAACCCTAATTTTTTTTACTTGTGATACTTGAAGGTGTGACCATCCTTGTGACTGCGTTCGGTATAAATAGAAAAGAGATGAGAGGGCGTTCACCAAACTTTTCTTCCTGAACTTTGTGAAGATCCGTTATGAGCAAAGATGACAATCGATCATCACCTCCTATGCGTCCTCGTGATGTTTTCTTGGGATGGAGAGAAAACCGTGAAAGTGAACCCTCAATGTTTGCCTTGGACAAGGGAAAGATGATGGAGACACATCCTTGATAACTGGGAAATCGTGTGGGAGGAGAGCAGGTAGGATAGGGATGGATGTATGGGGCGATGGTGATGGCGGTTTATCATCAGGAGAAGGAGGCGAGGCTTTGGAGGTGAGAAAGGGTGGGTTTGACTTACCTTTCTTTAATTATTGTTAATGGGGTTTTAATAATGGGGTTTTAATTATTGTTAAGGGGTGGTTGTGTTGGGGAAGATGATAAATAGTGGTGATAAGATTATTGTGATGAAGATGATGACCAATTTAGATGCGTGGATGAAAGTTTGGGGAAGAAAGAGTTGGTGGGGGAAGGGAATGAAAAAGAGAAATAAGAGAAAGAGAAAGAAAAATCTGGTTTTGTGGGGGTTTGGAAATGACGGATATGCCCTCGTGGGTTAAGTGACTTAACTGACGTTAGTGAATTGGGCCCGATGGATGGAGGGACGAACGGTGCATAACGTTTCACACTTAAGGATGAACGGTGCAACTTTTTTGGTCAAAGGACGAAACCCTGCGGTCAACGCAAACCACAAGGACGAACGGTGTAATTTACTCTAAAAATAAAACAATGACCAAATATGCAGGTAGCTTGGTTACCCATTGACTCAAACAAAATAAATAAATAAATTTCATTGCAAGTATTAAACTAATCAAAGACTTAGAGTGTGCTTGGTTACCAATATTAAAAGGTAAGGAATAACAAAGATAATGATTAATGGTCGTTGGTTTGCTATAATGTAATAGACCATTACTCACTACTGACAATCCGTTACTTTGAGTGTAATGACCCTATAATGCTAGAATTTTTATTTATTATTTATTTTTTTATTATTATTATTTTTTTCATTAATTTCTCACTATTCCACATTATCACATCTGTATTATCCGTTAATTGTTATCTTTAATTTGGTCCACCGCATTTTATTTAAATCTTTTAACCAAGCATCATCAATTATTATAGAAATAGTCGTTATCACTACTAGAAAATTGACTTTCACCGACAGATTTTCCGACGGATAGAATTCCGTCGCTAATTATCGACGATATTTTGTCAGATTAACGACGGATATTACTGCCAAATTGGACTGACCATTTTCCGACTGACTTCCAACGGATTTCCGAGAGATAAGGTTTTTGTAGGAAATCCGTCAGTAAAAAACTTAACCTATCATCGACTTTCCGATGCCATACTGACAACCATTCGTATTCGTCGTTAATCTGTCAGAAAAACTTTAGTTCACTATTAGTTTTTAAATTTTGTATATTTCCGCCGCTAAACAAATGGGTAATTAATGCCCATTCCGAGAGATTTCTGACGGATACATTAAAAGCTAAAAGCCCATTAACTAGTGATTGGGTAGATGCATATATACTATGTTAAGCTATCTATGTAAATATATTAGTTATATTTACTAGTTATAAATTGAAAGTTAATTCGTCATATAGTAAATTTATTAGCAATACGCTAACATTTTATTGGTGGTACCAAAAATTGACTAGTTAACTTATAATGCAAAGTGGCTAATTCACTACAAGAAAAAGTGTCTTTAGTGACGAAAATTCAGTGACGACCTTTTATTTGGTCACTATTTCAATGATTTAATACTTTTGGTTTATAATAGTGACGAGATTTTTGGTCACTGATTTGAGATAGCAAATTAAGTGACCAAACTATTGGTCACAAAATTGTGTAAAGTAATCACTCTTTAAATCACAATGATATTTTGATAAATTTTTATAACAAATGAAAAATGTTAAGTTTAAGATAAATACAAACTTGTAAGAGTTTAACCAAACTTTTAAACATATTTAAATAAAAAAAATTATGACTTTAATACAAAAAATTGTGACTATCAATTACACATAATGATAATACTGATGGAAAAACTATAAGGCCTCAAAGTTACTACATTTTCTATCAGAACCCAAAAACCCAAACTACTTATCCGACCTCAAAGTTATTCCGTATTTCATTTAAAACACGCGGATCTGTCCGACCCGACCCGACCCGTAAACATAATTTTTCACTCATCACTCATCAATAATCTAATCAATCTTTTCTATTCCCTCTTTTCAATTTTTCAGTTTTCAGGTGGAAGGTGGGCGTACACATAAACCATAAATCTGTTGAATTGGACCTGATTTTGATCGGAAAAACTACACCAGCATTCAATTGGACCTGATTTTGATCGGAAAAACTACACCGGCGATCTACCTGCTTGCTACTCTAATTCGGTATGATATCATTACTGTTGATTACACATACTAAACACACACACACAGATACACACAATTATTGAATTTATTGTTTGTTTGAATAGATGTTATATTAAATAGCTAGGCCCCAAATTTGACCTAATTCAGTAGGTTGTGATTGCGATTATCCTTGTGATGGCGATTGCGGAAAACTTGTGATTGCCATTTTGTTTCGTGCCGGTTTGATATAGTTTTATGATTGATTATACCTAGTGAAACAAATACATTTAGTTGTCATCGGCTTATTGTTAAAATTAAGTTGAAGGTAGGTAGCGCCTCAATTTGACATGAATGTCGCTCATCGGCTTTTTGTTAGCCATGGTTTATTAGGCAGTATACATGGATGGGGTTGATCTTAGCATTATGAGTGGGGTTACTAGAATCTCGACATGGTCAAGCTTATAGTATTTGGTAATTTCAGTGGGGTGTTTGATAGAAATATATGTGGTTAACTGAAATAACTAAGTCGACTATTGACTATAAACTGGTTAACCCAACCAAAACTGAAATTAACTCAGTTTTGTTAAGAACTGAAGTGAACACGTTATATTTTTGAAACAACTTACTCGGATAATTTAGCGATAATCAAAGTATAATTAATGGGTTGTAACATTACTGAGGATATTTATAGAATCTGGCTAGAAACCTACTTATGTTGCTCTGATATTAGCACATAGGCCAATTAGTATTGGGGTCCAGGTTCTTGCATATACTTTCATATTCATGGATTTTGTTATACTGCACAACTGCATTATTAGGCGTAAGCAAAATAAAAGTCAAACCAGCAGAGGAGTCGAAGCGTACATTACTACCTGAAAGTCTGAAATACAACTCTGCTGTAGCATTTCTAGGCATCAGTTAGTTGTCTTAGCTCATGCCACCTTTGAATCAAAACATACCATCAATGCATGTTCCATAATTTTCATATCCAGAAATTAAAATAAGATGCTTGAGGAACAAGCTGATACCAACTAAATGACTTTCTTTCACCAGCTAAACACTTGCAAACTTTCTGTCGTACTTTGAGGCTGGTCTGCAGAATAAGTCCCTCGGCAGGATTGGAAGCTAGCAGAAGGAACTACACTTAACCCCATCTGCATCACAATACCAGCTCTTCATAGTTTACTACTAACCAGTAATAGTACCGGAGGTGATGTGTAGACCAAGAAAACTTTATTCATACACCAACACCACCATGTTATTCAGTTTTGTACTAAACTACAGATCACATCCGGTAACTAAATCACCCATAACAGTAACGACCCATAACCCAAAAGTCACATCAGCGACTTCTTACTTACATTAATAATCTGCATGATTATGCAGTTGACGACAGGAGCCGGTTTAAACCATTGCCATGCGTAAGTTTGGTAACAGTTAACCATCTTTCAAAGTTTTAGTATGAAATCTCGAAGAAACTATGACTAGCAGATGAAATAAAAATATTTTCAAGAGTCTTAAGTTTGGGCGTTCCAAAAAAAAAAAAAAAACAGTCGTATGTTTGGTTGATTTATGTTCGTTAAGTTGCCTAGCTTAAACAAGAAATATAATTATTTTGATACAGTTCATTCTCAAAGTAATATTCTCTAATGAGTCACCATTGTTTAATTGAATTAGGTGCTTTTGCTGTATTTTGGAGCCGTGGCATGCTGATATCTTTTCTTTTCTGGATTTGAGGAAGAATCATGGAAAGGTAATATTGACTTACTGATTATGTCGTTAATGTGACAACTTTATGATTTTTACTAGATTCTTTCCCTTTCCCTCCAAACTTGAGATTGCCGTGTTAATGTTGTTCTTTTGTGTAATTTGAGGTTGAACTTGATGTGGATAGTTGGTTCAATACATTATTAGTCTAGAGTTTCTGATGTATTAACATTTCATTAGTTTGTGCAAGCTACTTTATGCAAGAAGAGTAGCGGGCCCGAGATCTGTTCTACGCTCTTTGGATACCTGACCTTTTTATGGAAAGAGTTCAGAGTAACGACCAGTGGTCTTTGTTTTGTCAAAATGAGGCTCCAGGTTTGGCTGATTGTTTGGGTTAAGAGTTTGAAACCCTGTACACCCAGTACGAAAAACAGGTAGGCTTAAGTATGTTCATCAAAATAAAGAAGTTTTGTTATGATGTTGTTCTGGCCAAATAGTAACTTGTTTTTCTATAATCAGGGGAAAGCCAAAACAGTTGTCCAGGCACAAAATCTTTGGTTTGAAGTCCTGAAGTCTCAGATAGAAACCGGGACACCTTATATGCTTTACAAGGTAGTTGGTTTGAAGTTTAAGATAGTTGATTATAGATTAATTAAGTGCTAGTTATGATTAGTATTTGGTGAATGGTGTGATTTTGTACCGCACATGCAGATCAATTTTTAAGCAAAAGGTTTGAGGTGTACGATAGTCGATAATACATAAATAAAATGCTAATAGCTATTAGTACTTAGTCATGAATGCAGACTGTCTAATTTCATTGATGCTCTCCCTGTGGTATGTATTGTTGCATGCCTGCGTCTTTTCTTTTATTCTGTTTTCACTTGCTGTGGTTAAAAAAGCGCGCCATTTTGTGCCTAAGGCGTGCTGCGAGCCGAGGCAGTGAGGTCATCGCATTTGGACCCTTGATGCGATGCGATTACAAAAGGCGATCGGAGGCGTGCTTTTTGGCGCCTTTGAGGAGCGCTTTTTAACGCCTCATGTGTTTATGGGTCTAAAAAGGGCATTCAACAGTGATACAGTAACTACTGTAGCATCTACAGTACTTTGAACAGTGATTTTGCCTCGACTACAAAAGGCGTACGCTTTCGCGTCATCGCCCCGCGCTTCGGTTTTTTGACCCTTAGCGCAACGGAGCGCTTCACGCTTTATGAAACCCACTTCACTTGACTGTTTGACTATCTTCATAGCTCTAAGTCAATCCTGTCATTATTGCTGCAAATCTGAGTGATGGAATCAAGTATGATTATAGTATAATTTTCCTGCTTTCATTTATTGGTTAAGTACTGCTCCGAGAACAACAAGAGGCTCATTAAATTCTCTACTTGTGAAGTATATGGGAAAACGATCGGTAGCTATCTTGCCAAGGATAGTCCTTTGCGATAGGTAAGTATTAGGTTTCGTTTGGTTCATTTGATATAGTGAAATGTGTCAACTCATTTTAGTTACTGATGTGTTGGTGGCTAATGTATGTTATGTTGTGGTTCTTGGGAGCAGAAAATGTAAGTTAGTATAGGTCTTCTGCTTAAGTTTTGATCGATATACAAGTGCTTTAAAGGATGAAAGTTGCAAAAACACTTGCAGAGAATTAAGTTGAAATATCAAAGCTTAACTTTTCTTAATACTGGATTTTCTTTTAAACATGCTCAGTAATATTCTCAGATGTGATGTCATGAAATTGAAGTCTATAATATGAATGTTTGACCTGCTTGTTGGATCAAGTAGTACGCTGTGCAGCTGTGCTTGTTGCTTGGTGATTAACAATTTATTTCTCTTTTGGTTTACAATGTGTACAGTTGATAGAGAGGCTAATCTATGGTAAGCAAACTTAAGCCACATTCTGTCCCAATTACTAATAATACCAACTGTAGCATGCTTACTCACTTCTTTTCCTGTTACGATTTCACAACTGACGGTGCAGAGAACGGTCTTGAGTTCACCATTGTAAGACCTTTCAACTGGATTGGCCCTAGGATGGATTTCATCCCCAGGATTGATGGTCCCAGTGAGGGTGTTCTGAGGGTTCTTGCTTGCTTCAGCAATGTTAGTTTAAGTTTTACCTTTGAACTATTTTGATCTCAATATGTTTTTCCTAAAATTTTATTTACTGGCGATTCTTTGTTTTTCTTAACCAGAACCTTCTGAGACGGGGAGCCTCTCAAGCTTTTGGATGGTGGTGAATCACAAAGAACCTTTATTTACATCAAGGATGCTATTGAAGCTGTTCTTCTGATGATTGTATGTCTAATAATTTCTCTTTAACATATGTTCAAATGGAAAATATTGTTTTTGACAAGCGTTAATCGGTCTTCTCTTCCCTACTCAGGAAAGAGAAAATATTGTTAATTTCTCTTTAGCGTAGTATATGTTTTTTTTTATTCTGTCTCCAATTACTAATAATACCAACTGTAGCATGCTTACTCACTTCTTTTCCTGTTACGATTTCACAACTGACGGTGCAGAGAACGGTCTTGAGTTCACCATTGTAAGACCTTTCAACTGGATTGGCCCTAGGATGGATTTCATCCCCAGGATTGATGGTCCCAGTGAGGGTGTTCTGAGGGTTCTTGCTTGCTTCAGCAATGTTAGTTTAAGTTTTACCTTTGAACTATTTTGATCTCAATATGTTTTTCCTAAAATTTTATTTACTGGCGATTCTTTGTTTTTCTTAACCAGAACCTTCTGAGACGGGGAGCCTCTCAAGCTTTTGGATGGTGGTGAATCACAAAGAACCTTTATTTACATCAAGGATGCTATTGAAGCTGTTCTTCTGATGATTGTATGTCTAATAATTTCTCTTTAACATATGTTCAAATGGAAAATATTGTTTTTGACAAGCGTTAATCGGTCTTCTCTTCCCTACTCAGGAAAGAGAAAATATTGTTAATTTCTCTTTAGCGTAGTATATGTTTTTTTTATTCTGTCTCCTATAACTTTGCTACTTCTCTTTTGATATTAGAGTTAATCTCAAGCACACCCCCCACCCCCACACCCCACACATGTTGTAGATTTGATACTTCACAACTAGAAACTCAGAAATATATGATTAGTGGGTAAAGAAACAAATTCAGGAAAAGGGATACTTTTATTCATAGATCACATGGCTATATATAGCCTTACAAGAAACTGTTTAGCATGAAACTAGGAACACACTACTACTAGCTAAAGAACTGGTACAACCCACTCTCCTGACAAACGTGGCCAAGATATTCGGTCAAAGTGATACCAATTCAAACTACTAGTTACTGACTAAAAACACATAAAGCATAAAGACTTATTAAATAAAACTCTAGCCATGCCATGCAATGCATACGTGAATCCCGACACATAACCGATTATATCCAACAATCACCCCCTTAATCGGTTATTTACCCGTCCATTCACATCAACGTCGGCTCCTCTGAAATCAAAATGCTTCTTCATTTTTTGGACACTCGTTGTTATAGTGACCATAGTCTCCACACTTGTAACATTTCACATGGCTTTTATCCCGGACCCGCTCGTTTCCATCTCGACCCCTCACGGACCCACGGCCTCTTCCCCGGCCACGCCCAAAGTCATCTCGGTTCGAGCTTCCACCGCCACAATGCTTACACCGTCGCGACTTCCCCGTCACTTGCCAACAATAAACCACCTTGAGTGTCTTCCATCTTCTCAGCTCCTTTGATACGCTCCTCATACGCCTTCAGCCTTCCAACGGCTTCATCGAATAACATCGAGTCCAATTCAAAGCATTGCTCAATTGAAGCCACAATCTGGAGAAATGACTTAGGCATAGAATCAAGTAGCCTTTTCACCATGTCTACTTCTTCAAGCTCATACCCAAGGCCCCTTGCCTTCGAAGCTAAACCACTCAACTTGGTTGCAAACTCATCCACGGTTTCTCCCTCCTTCATGCGTAAGCTTTCCAACTCCCTTTTCAATGTTGCAAGGCGAGCCGTTCTCACCGATCTACTCCCATGTACCGCGTTTTGAGACCGTCCCATACTTGTTTTGGATCTATATAACTCGCCATTTGCAACACCATGTCTTCTGGTATGGCTTGAAACAAAAATGCAAGAGCTTGTTTTGACTTCTTTGCATCTGGTTCTTCACCTAATACTCGTGGTTCAACCGTCCCCCATAATCCATATGCATCCATAATGGACTTGACCTTGACAGCCCACACCGGATAGTTTGTTGCGGTTAAAACCTAACTTGGTACGACATCGAACCAACCTCCTTAACAGGTACTAGCGCATTTTTTGACAACTTCAACTCCTTTTCCGATCAAACCCGTCCCAAGAGCTCTATTCACCGATCAAGAAAACGAGCTACCGCTTTACCGTTTTCTTTAACCCGCTAGACGAACAAAATCCAAAGCCACCTGCTTTGACGGATCCTTCACGTTCGGTTTTCACGCACCTCCGTCGGTTAGACTCTTATCACGAACAGAAGATCGAGAGTAGAAGTTGCTTTCGTAACTCTTCAACTTTTGATCAACTTACAGCCCCTCCAAACGAACAAAGCTCTGATACCAAATGTAGATTTGATACTTCACAACTAGAAACTCAGAAATATATGATTAGTGGGTAAAGAAACAAATTCAGGAAAAGGGATACTTTTATTCATAGATCACATGGCTATATATAGCCTTACAAGAAACTGTTTAGCATGAAACTAGGAACACACTACTACTAGCTAAAGAACTGGTACAACCCACTCTCCTCACAAACGTGGCCAAGATATTCGGTCAAAGTGATACCAATTCAAACTACTAGTTACTGACTAAAAACACATAAAGCATAAAGACTTATTAAATAAAACTCTAGCCATGCCATGCAATGCATATGTGAATCCCGACACATAACCGATTATATCCAACACATGTCCCTAATGTAACTTATGGGACATGAACCTACAACCTATGGTTAATGGGATGATAGGGGCCCCTTTGGTACTGTTAGGCCAAATTGTTATCTCAAGATGAGAATCACTGAACCTCACAAAACATCCCTAATTGGCTAATTAATTATCGAAAAATAAAATTTTATTGCAGGAAAAGGGTACAACAAAAGTTAGCATTGTATCAAGGGGTTCTCCGAGGTTGCTGAGGAGACCTTTGAAACTGCTCTCAGCACATTGAAGGTAAGATATGCTTTAGTATACCCTTTTTTTTTTTGTCTTTCTTGAAAAAGTTGTAAAGGGTAATTTATGTGTTTGATCAATTAATCATAATATATATTACCTAGGAAATGGTCATTGACATAAAAAGGGTAATTTATGTGTTTGATCAAATAATTGTAAGATATACTTTAGCAATGTGAGCTTGTAAGACCATAGAAAAATACATCTCAAGTGACTTAGCAACCCATTTGCCCATTCCCTTGTACCTAGTGAAGTACCTAAAAGGTGTCGTTTGAATGTAAAGTATTAATCTTTAATGTCTCTTTAATGTCTCTTTATCTTGAATGTAAAGTATTAATCTTCAGGGAAGAACCTGAAGAATTTGCAGGAAAGAGTTTGCTGGCAAGTTTAGTCATTTTTTCTTTCGTACATTGCGGGCATTGAGAACATAAAGTGCGTGGTGTATCCACAAGATTCAAGATTGTGTTATAAGAAGGTTGTCTTGATAATTATGTTTTTGTATTTATTCATGTTCAATGTTGTATTTCTTAATAACATTGTAGACAAATGGATACAATTGTTGGTATGTTATGGCTGTTGATTACATTCTCTTTTTTGTTCGGATTAATTTTCATTACGTTAAGAAGCCAAGAATTTTAGTTTTTCGTATTGTTAAAAATAAAAAGGTACGAAGAAACTGAGCATTTTGTAGTTGTCGGCAACTTGTAGATAGTGACTACTTTTTGGTCACTAGTCAACCAAATAGTGACCACTATTTTGTCTCTGGCATATTTAGTGACCAGATATTTGGTCTCCAATGGCTTGAAGTTGTATCTACCACCAATCCATATAGTGACGACATTCTGGTCACTATTTAGTGACGAAACTGCTTCTGGTCTCTAATTGTAATTAGAGACGGACCTATAGTGACCACTGGTGACCACCTGAATTTGGTCACTAATCAGGTTTAGTGACGAGATTGGTACTGTTTGTGACGAGAATTTCTGGTCACTAAAGACACTTTTTCTTGTAGTGATTAAATATCGACATGTAAGTAGTCACAATGGAATAGATCGATTATATTAATTAATCGTATTTTAAATAATAAGTGTTAACTATTCTTTGGGTGTGTTTGGTAAAAGTAGCGTGGAGCAGAGAGAGAGCGTGAGTCGTAAATGTGACTGCATACCACCGCCACATTCTTAAAAAAGCATTGAAAAAAATGAGCATTCTTAAAAAAATAGCAAATCTCACCGCTCCTTTACCAAACGAACAATAAAAATCAAAAAACTCATAGCTCACCGCTCATCGACCCAAAATGCTTCAAAAATAGTTAACAGTTATTATAGATAACAAAAATAATTGTAATAGTATCAATTTATCATACAAATCTCAACCAATACATTCATTTTTTTTCCCTTCTCTCCACCCTCCCCATTTCTTCCCTCAAAACACACACTTAAAAAAACACACACCAACTAAATCATTTACACACCCGATTATTCAAAACCTAGATCTGAAAACACACACCATCGAGATCATTTTTGTTGGAAATGTATATATTTATAAACAAGTGAATGTCCGGATTCGATCTCGTGACCACGGGATTGCACACATTAGCGAATGAGAATTAAAGTTAATAATTAATGTTTATGTTTACGATTAATTATTGCACATTAAGTCCGGTTAACGATCGTTAAGTATTTAACGGAAAAATGACTAACGACCGTTTAAATGGAAAAGAGAAGGACTAGAAATGGAAAACTTGGAAAATTTATGGGTTTGGGTTTGGGCTTGTAGTATGGCCGGCCAAGGGGCCTTATCCAAGCCTAATCCCTAACTTGTTTTTCAAGAATTCCATTCACTATATAAGCAAGGCTAGGTTCTAGGGTTTCATTCATATCTTTGTGCATTGAATTAACCCTAGATCTCCTCTCCTCTCTTTTATTCGGCCGAACACCCCAAGTAAGGGAGTTTGGTCTAGTAATCGCTTGATTCGTTTGGTTAATTCGTGTGTACAAGAACGTGGTTGTAAGACATTATTCTTACACCAATAAGTACTTCTTTGTTTTGCTTTGCTCGAGGGTTGTTTTGCTTTGCTCGAGGGATTTGACATTCGCAAGAGGTACGTTACGCATACTTTCAGTTAATTAATTTATTTGTTATGATCTTAAGTCTTCCGCTGTGTACTCTTGATGTTTACTTGTTTATTGTATGTTATATATTTTATAAACTCAACAGTGGCATCACGAGCCTTGTATAACAAGTAATTAATTATTGAAACACATAATTAAAATAAACATGAATGTGTTATTATTTGTATGCTTAGATCTAGGGTTTGCAAAACCTAAACCCTAATTTTGAGGGGGGGCGTTTTATGTGGTGCCCTAATTAGGGTTTTGTAAACTATTGTTTTAATTGGATTAGAAACCCTAAGATGCATGCAACTTTATGTGTATATGCGTAACTTTGATTAATTGCATTAATTGTTAAGTGTAATTTTATATCCATGATAATTATCTCCATGTTTTATCATGGATTTGCTTTATTGTATGTCTTTCATGTTTAAGTGATATACACTAATTTTTTATAGATCTAAAATTGGGGAAGACCTCAATAATTATTAATTTAATCAATTATGTGCTAGGTGGTATGTATTTAATTTTGACTTGCGCAATCGATGAATCGATGCATGTGGTTCACCTTGTACATAGATGAAAACGGGTGAAAGTCTTAATTAAATATATGCATATTGTCAAATCTAGAATTGGTTATTAATAGGATTTATCAAACCGTTTGCATGTGGCTATTTGATATGCATGACTTTTATTTGTTATGCATTCATTGTTTATTTGTTTATTTCTTTTATAAATACTTGCTTGTTTTTCATGTGTAACAAGGGTATTTTTACAAGAAAAAAATAAACTGACCTAAACAATGGTGAAACATGTATTTTTAAGACTAGTAATCATAATCGTTTAATTGATTGATGACTTTGGTACAAATGGTCTGAACGGCTCACCCATGAGAATGAACTAACAAAAGGGGTTTAAAGAAGTGCGCACAGTCACACTGAAAGGATGTCTAAGGTTGTGCTTTAGCTGCACCGGTCCTCTCAAGTTCGAGTGGAGCTACTTAGTAAGCCGTTAAATGTGCAAGCTCATCTTAAGGGCTTAATTAGTTTAATTCCATGCGCCACTTCGGTGGTAATTATCCAAACACTAAGTGTTTACACTTATGCAAAAGTACGGTATAATGGATGATAATTAACACTAAATTCCTTGATTGGTGAACCCAATACCTCAATTAAAGTTTGATGATGAAAAGCTTATACATTAAAACAAGATATAAATGTTTTAATAAAACTATGCTACAAAGATGAATGCATGACATCTTTGTACATATTTGATTTAACATCAAAACTATTACCCTTTAATTTAAGTTATATGCCATCCAACTAAACGGAAACACCTAAGATTACTTTCTATTTGCGTGAGAACGTGACTTAGATCTTAATCGAAGGGTAAAATGTCCACGTGTCATGAGAACGGGCATGGACGATTTTGCAGTTTCTTAAGTTGGACAACTTAATTGAGTTAGGCAATGAGAACTGGCAACTCAAGGCATAAGATGGGATAAAACATGATTACATGGCGATTGATATTGGCTATATGTAAATCCCGTAAATCTAGGTATTGCAATTGAAATTGGGAATTGAGCAAATGCTCCACCATTTTGTGTAAGGTTCATTACTAACAGATCAACTGATGTGATGAAATTATGACAATTTGGATCCTAGTTTTCAATAAATATTAATTGGTTATATGAATATGAACCTTGGGTATTTAATTGTTTATTGAAAAGGAAAATTATCAAAATACTAATTATGGTTTTTGAACTTTTTCTGTAGATGGCTCAATCTGAAAACACTATGAGCTTACCGAGTGCCGCTTTCAAAGATATGATTGGAAGGGACAAGCCGACCGCCCTAATTTCAATGATTGGCATCGCTCACTTAGGATCATCCTTCGTGTTGCCAAAAGGGTTGAAATTTTGACTACACCGCCGATGCTCCTCCCAACACGCAAATCGCTCTTGAATTAGAGGCATATCGTGTTGAATATGAGAAGCACAATGATGTGGCGTGTCTCATGCTTTCGGGGATGTCTGCTCAATTGCAAAAACAATTTGAGCACTATCCGCCTATGAGCATGTTAGATGAACTCAAACGTATGTTTGAGAAGCCACCGAAATTTAACTGTATGAACTTAGTGAAAAGGTTCATAGTTGCAAGCAAGAGGTTGGCAAATCTGTCTCCGACCACGCCCTAGAGATGAAACATCACTTGGACCAATTGGAGAAGCTCGGCCGTGGTTACTCGAATGATGTATGTGTCGGCCTCATCAATCACTCCCTTAATCGGATCGATTTGGTGATTTTGTCCGAAATTTTAACATGCATTGCACGGGAAGACAAAGTGAATGAGTTACATGCAATGCTTGTAGACTATGAGAAGAGATTGCCAAAGAAGGCTCCTACACCTGCTGTACTCGCAATACAGGTGGTAGGTGAATAAGCCTAAACCGCAAGCAGATAAGAAAGGGAAAGGAAAAGGAAAGGGGAAGCAAGTTGTCATCCCACCAGCTCCTAAGAAGAACCCTAGAAAGAAAAAGGAGAATCCTAAGAAGGATTTGTCTTGCCACCACCGCAACTCACCGGTCACCGGAAGCGGAACTGTCCAGTTTATCTGAATGAGTGCCTTCAGAATAAAAATAAGATGGTGCCTAGCTCATCGGGTATTTTTATGTTTGAATTATTTTCTTTGCTCATAAGCAAAACTCCCGGATATATGATACGTGATGTGGTACTCACATCCGTAATACATCGCAGGGACTTAGAGGCAAAGAAGTTGACTGTGGAGAAAGATACTTGTACGCTGGAAATGAAAAGCGCACCGCCGGGCCATAGGGACTTTTGATTTAGTGTTGCCTTCAGGCTTAATTTTAGAACTAAATAATTGTCATTATGCACCCTCCATTGTTAGGGTGTCATTTCAGTTTCTTTGTTAAAAGATATTGGTTTTGTGCACACTTTTACCGCTATGGAATTTCAGCTTTTTTAAATAATGTTTTTTTTTATTTTAATGCAATTCCTATGCTTGGTGTGTTTGAAATTGATATGGATGGTTGTATATCCAATGGAAATAATTCGTTGTATAGCATTAGCAATAAGAAGAGCAAGTTGAACTGTGACTCTTCTTATCTTTGGCATTGTCGCCTTGCCCATATTGGCAAGAAACGCATGGAAAAGCCGCAACACGATGGGCTTTTACAAACGGTCAATGATGAATCATTTGACAAATGCGAATCTTGCATTGCTGGGAAGATGACATGGAAACCTTTTTCACCACAAGTGGAAAGGGCTTCTGATCTACTTGGATTAATACACACCGATGTGTGTGGTCCACTTAGACATGTGTCAAAACGTGGTGCTGTCTACTTCTTAACCTTTACGGATGATTTCAGTCGTTATGGTTATGTTTATTTACTTAAACATAAACATGAAGTCTTTGAAACATTTAAGGTTTTCAAAAGTGAAGTAGAATTACAACTCGGTAAGAAGATTAAAGCTCTTCGATCCGATAGAGGTGGTGAGTATGTAAGTCAAGAGTTCAAAGATTACTTAGCCGAGTGTGGAATTATCCAGCAACTCACATCTCCTTATACTCCACAACAAAATGGTGTATCTGAAAGGAGAAATCGTACCTTACTTGACATGGTACGATCAATGTTTGAACTTACGACTCTACCTTTTACTTTTGGGATTATGCCCTTGAAACTGCTATTCGCATTTTGAATATGGTTCCAACAAAGAAGGTTGTTAAAACTCCATATGAAATATGGACCGAAAAGCTCCCAACTTTTCTTACTTAAAGGTCCGGGGATGTGAAGCGTTTGTTAAACGTGACACACCTGATAAGCTCCAAGCCGATCGTTAAGTGTATCTTTGTAGGATACCCTAAGGAAACTATGGGTTACTACTTTTACTACCCACTGAGAATAAAGTCATTATGGCTAGGTATGGAGATTTCCTTGAAAGGAATCTCATATCTCAAGAACTCAGTGGGAGAGTATATGATCCGGAATATGATCAAGAAGATACAACACCTTCTGAAAATACTAGCCAACTTCAAGAAGAACCCGAAAGCTTAGGTGCTCCTCCCGGTTGTTCCCATTCGTAGGTCTGAAAGGACTATACGTGCACCTGACCGTCTATGTCTTAACGTAGAGGTGGAGGAAAATATGGTTGGGGATCTTAATGAACCTGCCAACTATAAGGCTTCCATGGCTGATCCTGAAAAGGATAAATGGCAGATTGCTATGAATGGGGAAATGCAATCCATGAAAGATAATGAAGTTTGATTAAAGTTGACCTTCCTCCCAATGCTAAAATCGTTGGAAGTAAGTGGATCTTCAAGAAGAAAACTGACATGGATGGCAATGTACACACCTACAAGGCTCGTCTAGTGGCTAAAGGTTTTACTCAAACCTATGGCATTGACTACGAGGAGACATTCTCTCCTGTAGCGGACATAAGAGCTATTAGGATTCTCATAGCTATAGCTGCACACTATGACTATGAGATTTGGCAAATGGATGTCAAAACCGCTTCAATGGTCGCCTAGATGAAGACATCTATATGGCTCAAAGGAAGGGTTTGTGAATCCATTATTTCCTAACCGCGTATGCAAGCTTAAGAGGTCCATTTATGGACTGAAGCAAGCATCAAGGCAATGGAATAAAAGATTCGATGGAGAAATCAAAGGTTTTGGATTTACTCAGAATCTTGATGAGCCATGTGTATATCACAAAGCTAGTGGGAGTCATGTTACTTTCCTTGTTCGTATGTCGATGACATATAAATCATAGGAAATCATATACCAAGTCTAAATGAGGTGAAAGCCTATCTTGGTAAATGTTTTTCGATGAAGGACTTAGGGAAGCAAAGATACATCCTTGGAATCAAGATCTACCGATATATCAAGGCGCTAATTGGTTTAAGCTAAACTGCTTACATTGACAAAATATTGAAGAGATTCAATATGCAAAATTCCAAGAAGGAATTTTTGCCAATGCAAGTAAATCATGGTTTGAGCGCCAAGGCGTGCTTCAACACCTGCAGATGTGGCGCGTATGAAGAAAGTTCCTTATGCTTCTGCTGTAGGATCTATCATGTACGCGGTGCGATGCACAAGGCCTGATGTGGCGTTTGCTCAAAACTTGACCAGTTGGTATCAACAGAATCCGGGTGAAATTCACTGGATTGCTGTTAAGCATATTCTCAAGTACCTTAGGGCTACAAGAGATATGTTCATAGTGTATGGAGGAAATCCGAAGCGAACTGTCGTTACAAGTTACTGCGATGCATCCTGGAAGTGTGACAAAGATGATACGAAGTCTCGGACGGGTTACATATTTGTCATCAATGGAGGTGCTGTGGATTGGAAGAGTAAGAAACAGACAACACTTGCGATGTCCGCTACGAAAGTGAGTACATAGCGGCCTCGAGGTGCCATGGAAGCCGTTTGGATAAGGAAGTTTGTTTCAGGGCTTGGTGTTATGCCGTCGATTGAACATCCTATTAAAGTATATTGTGACAATTCAGTTGCAATTACTTTTGCCCATGAACCCGAGTTATGAAGGGCACCATACACTATCCTAGACAATATCACTATGTTCGAGAGCAAGTCGAGATAGGTGAAATTGAGTTACTCAAAGTTCACACAGATGATAACCTAGCAGATCCGTTAACGAAGGCCTTACCGGTGAAAAACTTAATCATTTGTCCGATAAGTTTGGACTTCGTTTAGCTAGTAGTTTCATGCCCATCTGTGACTAAGTATTTTAGATAAAAGGATATTGTAAACATTATTATTGAAATGAAATAAATTATTTTTGTTATGTTTATTATTCATTTATTATGATGTTGTCCTATATTTGCATGTTTAAATCCTTGAATAACTTAAGTTATTCTAAATAGTCCATTGTCAATCAATAACATGGGAATGATATTGAATTAAGACAAATCTGAGTATTAGTTAGAATATACTTGAAAGTATATTGATGCGTAGCATGACTAATTTAAGATGATATTCAATGAATTGAATATAGGACTTATCCCACCCGCATGATAATACTTTATGGATCTTTGTCATTAAGTATATCATGGATATTTATCCTCGGACTTGAGATACAAGAGATATGTCATGGATGTAGTGCATTTTTGTGAAGCAATCTAACGCTACACGTAACGGGTAGTTATAAGGGTTGTTTTCAGAAGTGTTGCGAAATTTATGAATCCTGCTTGTAGTCAAAATGGGATTTGTTTCCTTCAAATTTATTTTGAAGTATAATACTATTGGGCCCCTCGTAGGGTTGTTAAGATGTTTGCATGGCCATGCCCAAGGTCTTCGGAATATGTTCGTAAGAATTGGTAATCTTAATCAATCACATAAAGCGAGAAACAAATAGTTAATTAAGAAATGAGTGAGATCCATATTCTTATTAACATGGTATTAGAAACAAAGGATGAATATGATGATGAATCATCAAACTTGGTTTTTCTCCAGAAAACCATACACGAATTGTACCGGGGGCATTGGCGTGTTGCTAGACGCTAACCAATGTCATTTCACGTTTTGTAAACATATCCAAGTGGGAGCTGTTGGAAATGTATATATTTATAAACAAGTGAATGTCCGGATTCGATCTCGTGACCACGGGATTGCACACATTAGCGAATGAGAATTAAAGTTAATAATTAATGTTTATGTTTACGATTAATTATTGCACATTAAGTCCGGTTAACGATCGTTAAGTATTTAACGGAAAAATGACTAACGACCGTTAAATGGAAAAGAGAAGGACTAGAAATGGAAAACTTGGAAAATTTATGGGTTTGGGTTTGGGCTTGTAGTATGGCCGGCCAAGGGGCCTTATCCAAGCCTAATCCCTAACTTGTTTTTCAAGAATTCCATTCACTATATAAGCAAGGCTAGGTTCTAGGGTTTCATTCATATCTTTGTGCATTGAATTAACCCTAGATCTCCTCTCCTCTCTTTTATTCGGCCGAACACCCCAAGTAAGGGAGTTTGGTTTCGTTTTGCTTAAACGAGGACTTGTGTTAGATCTAGCAATCGCTTGATTCGTTTGGTTAATTCGTGTGTACAAGAACGTGGTTGTAAGACATTATTCTTACACCAATAAGTACTTCTTTGTTTTGCTTTGCTCGAGGGTTGTTTTGCTTTGCTCGAGGGATTTGACATTCGCAAGAGGTATGTTACGCATACTTTCAGTTAATTAATTTATTTGTTATGATCTTAAGTCTTCCGCTGTGTACTCTTGATGTTTACTTGTTTATTGTATGTTATATATTTTATAAACTCAACAATTTTCACCGTTCCGATAATTGTAGTAGTAACCGGAATGGCTTCGAAAATAGCATGTGATAGATGATCAGTATGTATTCTATATTGCCATATGCCTTCGCTCAGGTATCATTTGTTAACTAGTATGTACTAGACATTTATAAAGTAATTTAGGTAGATTGTGTGTGGTTCATTTGTTTTAATGTTACTGGTGCATATAATTTGGTAAAGAGCTAAAGAACTTTGGGAGTGTTTAGCATTATGTTTTAATAGTTATTATGTTCATTCTTCTTGGTCAAAAGATTATTAAGTAAATGGTATCATTAGTTTGAGCTCAGGCCATTCTATTTGCTTTATGTTTTAGCAAAGAAACTGATAAATACAAATGTGCAGGTACGAACTTACTAAGAGTTATATAATGGATGACCAAGGTACAAACTTTGGAAGAGACAAGAAGACTTGGAAAGGACAACACAGAAATGACAACATGAGTGGAAAGATAGATACGCAGCAGTTACAACGACAAGTCGAACGTCAAGTGCAAGAAAACGCATAACGAGAATTGGATGAATGACATGAACTCGGTGTTAAAGAAGTTGTGCAAATCACGCCCCCTGCCCTCCGTAGTTGGATAACGTCATATCATTTTGAATACTTGGATTAAATACTCTAGTTTCATCTAGAATGTTTTGAATGGTTTAATTTAGATTTTGATTTGGTTACAACTTTTGTTATTTGAATGCTAAATTTTCGTAATCGATCTATTTAGTATTGAATTATCCATTTTATTTATTAGTTTCTTTTTAGCCATTTTAGATGCAGGATTACAAAAATCTGAGCATTAAGCTGTGAAATTATTTGTATCTCTTCGACAGATTTGCGACCCTTTACCGACTACAACTTTCTGACAGATTTCCTATAGACATTTTAGCGACGCTGTTCCAATAGATATTTACCGAGAGACTTCCGACAGAAAAATAACCAACAGAATACCGACGCATGTTTTTCGTCGGTAATTCCAACAGAATTCCGACTGACAGTAATTACCGACCATGGTTTTTCCGACAGAGTATTTCTGTCACAAATCTGTTGGAAACTACTGTTACCGACGGATTTCCGACAGAAAAGTCCGTCGCTGAAGACCTATTATGTAGTATATTCCTTAGTATTCTCATTACTAATCCCTTTCTCATTACTTAATACGAACTAAGCACCTCCTTAGATGATGTTTAAATGTGACTTAATAGAAAAGAATGACTGCAAATATAAAGTGAGAAACATTAGCAATAACCACATGTTAAGCGAGTCTACTGACAACTATCTATTTGGTTTTCGTTTTCTATATGTATTGTACACAAAATGTATGTTTCAAAATAACCTATTAATTTGCTTTTCTGGTGTTAATATAAATTTTTGCTAGACATCAACGAGTGCGACGCCAAAAGAAACATTAGTTGTTACGGGAATTGCATTAATACAGAAGGAAGTTACAATTGCACATGTCGGCCAGGATACACCGGTAATGCTAAAATACCAGATGGATGTCAACCTGTTGCTAAAAATTCACAATTTCCAGTTATGATTTTCACATTTGGTAACTCATCATATAGTCAAGTAACCATATATGTGAAAATGTTCTTTTGAAACAACCAATATCAATATAACAAAGTGTATAAATGTAACTGCTATTAGCTGAATAAAGTTTCCTTTTATTTCCCATATAGCTCTAGTGGTTGGCTTGATAGCAACATTATTTGGAGGGGCCGGGATTTTCTTTGGTGTCAGGAAGAGGAAACTACTCAAGTTACGAGAAAAGTTCTTCGAGCAAAATGGGGGAGTATTTTTGAAACAAATGCTAAATGCACCAGGTATTAGAGAGGCAGTGATTATGTTTAGCTCTGAACAGCTTCGAAAAGCAACTGACAATTACTCTGAGGAACGGATTATTGGGTGTGGCGGTTATGGGGTAGTGTATAAAGGAATTTTGTCAGATAAACGTGTTGTTGCAATTAAGAAGTCTAAACTAGTGGATGGGACCCAAACAGAACAATTCATCAATGAAGTATTGATCCTTACACAAGTCATCCATCGAAATGTGGTACAACTTTTAGGCTGTTGTTTGGAAGAGGAGGTCCCAGTATTAGTTTACGAGTTCATCTCCAATAACACACTTTTCTATCACATTCATCAAAGATCATGTGGAATGAGTTGGTTATCATGGGAGAATCGGTTGAGAGTTGCTTCTGAAGCTGCAGGTGCACTTGGATACCTTCATTCACAAGCCACCATGCCTATCATACATAGAGACGTTAAATCTAGCAACATCTTACTAGATGATAACTACACCACTAAAATTTCAGATTTTGGTGCTTCTAGGTTAGTTCCATTAGATCACGATCAAGTCACTACTCTTGTTCAAGGCACTCTAGGGTACCTTGATCCTGAATATTTCCACACAAGCCAACTAACCAACAAGAGTGACGTATATATATAGCTTTGGAGTTGTCCTTGCGGAACTCATAACCGGGCAAAAACCCCTTTGTGCAAATAGATCCAATGAAGAAAAGAATTTAGCAACATACTTTATCAAGGCGATGAAAGAAAACCGCCTATTTGAAATAGTTGAACCACGTGTCCTACGTGAAGAAACTCTTAAGCAATTACAAGCGGTAGCTGATTTGATAAAGAGATGCCTTAATTTACATGGCAATGACAGACCTAGTATGAAAGAGGTGGCAATGGAGTTAGAAGGATTGAAAAAGTTCAAAACTCATCCTTGGGGTCAACAACAAACTAATGAGGAATCTAGAAGCTTAATTCTAGAAGTTGAACAATCTGATCTTTATGATGTCCCATTAATCCCATATAGTACTAACGAATGGGGATCCTACTCGGGTAGTAGTACGAAAATGATGTTTCAAGAAAGCAAACCACGCTAAATTTGTTTGGGTATGCTTAATCTCCCCACAAATTGCTGTAGTGTTGCCCTTATAAAAAAATATATAAAAAAAAAGAAAAGAAAAAAAAAAAAAAAAAAAAAATCTTATAGCGTTCCGCTTTTAAAAAAAATTGTTATAGGGTTGCCCTTCTAAAAAAAAGAGAAAAAAGAAAAAGGAAAAAAGTTGTTGTAGTGTTCTCTATGTACTCCTTAAAGTAAGTTTTATTTTTGTTTTTGCATGTCTTTCGTGCTTCAAAAGTGGCTAAATAAATGTGGAATTCACTTGTAAGCATTTAGCATGTTTAATGTTTGAGTGGCTTTTTCATGTTTACCTTGTAAGTTATTAGTGTTAAATAAATGTGGAATTCATTTGTGTGTATTTAGCATGTTTCCCTACAAATTAAGAAGGACCTGAGGAATCGGGAAGCTTGTCAACCGAGGAAGGGCTTCTTTGGAGAATGTTGATAACCGAGGGTTGGATGGCCCAGAAGAGCAGTTAGTAGAGGTTGCAATAAAACTGGAGGGGATAAAATCATGTCACTGAATATAATGAATCTGCTAATTTTTATAGAATTATATATCTACAACACGTTTTTAAAAGACTTTGTAAATGTGGATGGCGTATGTGGTGATTATACATCATGAAATTTATATAATTCACACATACGTATGAGTCATTTTGGTATCGTGATATTAAATTTTATGGATCCATATTTATAACTATATATACAACGCCTGTGATAACCCTGAAACCATTCCGCGCATTACAAATTGTTCGCTGTTAGAATCTTTCCCAAGTAGATCCCCTGCGGCGATTTAGAAAAACTTACGGGGTGCTTGTATGCGAGCTTGTACAAGCTTATGGAAGCATATTGAACTTTTAAAGTAAGATTTGTTTGGCACACAAGTTTATAAAAGCTTTTATAAGCTATAAGCTTTGAAAAGCTCAAGCTAATGGAAATGAGCTTTTAGAAATAAGTAGATCTTATATGTAGTTAAATTACTTAATATCCTTCAGAATTTTGAGGATGGATATACAAAAGCTTGCAATATATGTGATTTAATTTAATATATTTTTAAGCAATTTTTCAATAATAAACTTTAATTACTACTAATTCGCCAAAAATATCTATAAAAATAAAAAATTAGCTTACAACTTATAATTTGAACTTCACTCTAGATAATTTCGTCAGACACTCGCCTCCCTAATTTCATACATGCATAATTTATTTTGACAATACTTGTTATAGGTCGCTCTCGTTCATGCATAAATATGTCATGTGTGTGTCCATAAGTATAACTTATATACACACCCAATGCCTATAACAGGAGTGTTTTATATTTTTACAAGTTTTAAATATCATGAAAAAAATATATAAGTTTGCAATATAATGACCTAATTAAAGAAAGAGTGGTTATTACCCCACACGGTGTAGCGGGGTTACTTCAAACAATCTAAACCGAAATGCAAAAACATATATTAAAGTACAATTAATAACTATATATATATATATATGTGTGTATATATATATATATATATATATATATATATATATATATATATATATAATCATACGTTAATCAAAAAGTATTATGATATTATGCTCATTTTATTCACAATTTTAAGACTTTTTCATTAGTATTTTTTTATAAGGAGATTTCTAAATATATGTTAGATATTTGATAAATAAAGTTTATGATATAAAAAGTTGCAATTAGTTAAAAGTATCGGGTAATTTTTGTAACGTGCCACATAGTCTGAGGGGGGCTTTGTAACCATTGTTTTTCGTTATTCCATTCAAACTTGCCGCTCTTCATTAGAAGTTGGTATGTTGGCCAATCTCAGTGTCCAAGATTTGAATATAAAATACCTCAAGTATAACATAACTTCTGAGTTCTTGAATACAAAGAGTCTTCACTTCAATGTCGATGCGGTTGAGCAGCGACTAAAGTACAAGTCCTCAAGAATGTGTTTAGTTCAGTGAGGCTTGACAATACCTTACTGAACGATGACTGATCTCCTAACCTAAGATAATGAGAAAAGAATTTCAAGTATTTAAAACAATGCTCCTAAAGAAGAGTATGGCTTATACTGAATTAAGTGGCTTGTACATATTACTATATTAGCCACTTAATTGAGAGAGAGATGTTTTGATGGAACTCCTCATTAAGATGAATTAAGGGATTGGGCCCACTCATTAAGTGGAAAGTAAACGCCCCTTATATCCCTTATATAAATTAAAAACATTTAATGCACATCTTACCTAACCATTGAATGCTCAACACATGTAAAGTAGAAGCCTTAAAAAACTGTAATTCTCTACTATAAAAGAGAATGTTCACAGTGGAGTAAATGATATCTCTTGCAATTAATATGAAAAATATTCAAGATCAGGTACTCCTCAAATTGAACTTAAGCCGCAGAACTTTTCAGCGAGTAAGTATAAGTTCATAATTAACCCATAACTTAGGTTTTGTATTTAAGTTGTATAGGAGATTACCTCAAATGTCATTCAACTAAGATTGTTATTCCGCAAACATTTTTTGACAAATTATTTGAGTAAACGTTAAAAACATCTTGTATAAATCTTGTTAAAACTTTTTATTGCTTGTTCTTCATTAAACTATTTTAAACACACATAAGTTAACATATAGAGTGATTCTATAACTTAGTTATTGGGTTGTAATAAAAACATGTTAAATGTGTTACAGTATGAATGGCAAAATATATGTTGGAAAAGAAACAAATAATCAACTCATCTCCTATAGCGACATTTTTAAACCAAGCCTTAAACTCAAATCATCAATGCCCATATTATTAAATCCGCATTCTCTTCAGAAACATTCATTTTAAATAGACTCATTGACACATACACAAATCTGGCCTCATTAATAATGCATACAAATTGTTCGACAATGGAACGCAGTTTGAGAAACTTTAACAAATGCAGGTTGGTTAGAAGAGGCGAGAAAGGTTTTTGGGCACATGGGTATCACTGATCAGTGCTTGTGGAATAGTGGTTTCAGGTTTTGGGCGGTATGATAGGTTTGAGGACTCGGTTGAGTTTTTTGTACTTATGCATGGCGATGGGTTTGTCCTTAATCAATATTCGTATAAGGGAGTATGCTTAAGTCGTGTACGGATTTGAGATATGTGAGATTGGTGTGCAAGTGCATGGGTCGGTTGTGAAGAGTCCTTATGAAAGAAATGTTTATATGGGGTGTGCGCTTATTGATATGTACGCGAAATGTGGAATGTGGGGTGTGCGCAAAAGGATTTTGATGGGATGAGGTGTATGAATGTGGTGACGTGGAATAGTTTGATTACGAGTGATGAGCAGTATGGTCCGCCTAGTGAAGCTATTGATGTATTTAGAAAGACTAGAAGCGTACTCGCGTAATGCGGCGGCGGGTATCCGGTGACTATTTTGTGACGAGCAAATGTTTTTCATGTTAAACCTTCCTTATTTAGCATGTCTCAAATACCTTATATCGTAGTAGATATATATTTTTCAAAAGTAAAACGTCTAATTATTAATAGTGTAAATAGTTAACACTTTTATTTTTTAAATTTTAGCATTAAATTGGTGGTTATAAGTTTAGTGATCTTGTCTTATAAACAATTCTATTAAAATACATCATTATTGCAAGGGGTTACTATATGGTTTAAATGAGACACAAATTTGAATTTAGGACAGGAACAAAATAATCGATTTATGAAATTTAAGAAGTTAAGGGATGATCTTGTAATAAGCAACGCGTTTGATATGTATACAAAATGTAGTAAAATAGCCGAAGCAAGATGGATTTTTTATGCAATGCCGGTTAGGGATATTGTCACTGAAACTTCAGTTATATATTAGCGGTTATGCAAAGTTTTCTAATGTTAAAACTGAACATTCGATATTTGTTGATATGCCAGATACGAATATAGTGTCGTGGGACGCGCTAATATTACTTTTGGTATAATTCCCCCCTGACTGATTTCACTAATCTCATTCGAATATATACAAAGAGTATGTCGTATGCTACAAGACATATAATGGGTTGGGCTAATAACTAATAGAGAAAAGTTCCATAGAACAAGTTTTATCTAAAGAACAAATAAGTAAATTTCAACCATCTATCCCCTTTGAATCCAACGGATTAGATTAATTTACATTTTAAATTAAAATTATACTTAGGGGTCTTTTTGGTAAATTCATATTATTTTATAACAAATCAAAAAATTACACTAAAAACACACACAGATCACACACTCTCTCTTTTTTCCCCCAAACCACCAAACGATCCTAATCCACCGGAAACCGCCTCCAAACCACCAAAACCACCGCGAAACCCTAATTGTGAAACATTATATCTTAAAAATGGATATTCGAGACGAATTAGCTCTATCTAAAGTCGATTCATTGTCCAAACCTGATTCATCTAAAGTTCCCGATCAAAAGAAGCTTCGAAATTTCGATTATGGTATGTTTTAAGCTTATTTGGTTCTATTAATTAGTAGATGTTGATTCATTTCTTATTTTAGTGCTTATTCTTTATTATTTTTTGATTAGTTATAAAATAGAACTAGTAGACGTACTGATTGAACTTTGTGATGGACTGAGTTTTTGGATTAGCTTATTTTTTTCTTATAGGAATCAGTAGATTGAATATTTTCTGATTGATTAGCTTATTATTTTGCTTATAGGAATTAGTTGATTGTAGTGTTTACTAATGTTAGAACTTTTTTGGATTAGCTTTTACTGATGTTAGAGCTTTTAGATTAGCGTTTACTGATTAGTTTTTGGATTTGCTTTTACTAATGTTAGAGCTTTTGAATTAGCGTTTAGTGATGTTAGAGCTTATAGGAATCAATAAATTGTAGTGTTTACTGAGGTAAATCTACGCAGATTAGTAGAGACAAATCAATGAAGTTAGTAGAGACAAATCAATGAAGTTGTCTAATCGTCATGCAAACATCGCATAGGGAAAGAGATATCTAGTCCAACGTAGGCGCATAGGCTGCGTAGATCACATGAACATAAAAGTAAGTATCAATGAAGTAGAAGTAATCAGATAATGAAGTTGTCTAATCGTCATGCAAACATCGCTTAGGGAAAGAGATATCTGGTCCAACGTAGGCGCATAGGCTACGTAGATCACATGAACAGAAAGGTAAGTAGCAATGAACATAAAAAGTAAGTAGCAATGAAGTAGAAGTAATCGGATAATGAAGTTGTCTAATCGTCATGCAAACATCGCATAGGGAAAGAGATATCTGGTCCAACGTAGGCGCATAGGCTGCGTAGATTAGGTGCTAAAGATTATGTTTACTGATTTTTTGTACTTTGGTTAGCGTAGGCGCATTGGTTAGCTTGATATTGCGTAGGTTAGTGTTTACTTTTGATGTTTGTTGTTGTGTTAGTGTTTACTGATGTTTGATACATTTGATGGTGTGATATTGCTAGGTTAGGATCTGCTGATTTAATGAGAATGTTATTACTAGTAGTAACATATAACTTGATTCCCATGATTTATTTTGAATCCCATGAGATTCATATTGACGTGTTGTTAGGTTTTGTATGTTTAGTAAGAGTTAGAACGAGATGTTTTTGGTTCGGATTTTGTAGTTTAAGAAGCTGAATTGTTATAATGAATTATGTTATTGGTGTAGGAGTATTTAAATTTTTTTAAATATTTTTTCAGGTTCTCCTAGTTTAAATCCCAAACTTACAAGGTCGGACATTGGAGATATGATAAGTAGCAATCAAGGTTCTAAATTAAAGCCTTTGAATCATTTCTATGATAAGGAGTTGCCGCATAAGAAGAATGTACCGGAGAAGGCAACGGTTGTTCATGATAAGGAGTTGCCACAAAAGAAGAAGAATGTGCCAGAGAAGGCACCGGTTGTTGTTCAGGATAAGATTGTATGGATCCCATGTGATTTATTATGAATCCTATGGGATTTTGTATGGATCTCATGGGTTTGATTTTGAATCCCATGGGATTCATTAAGAATCCCACGGGATTCCATACAAAATCCTATGGGATTGTATCATGGGATTTTTTTGATCAATATATTTATATTATGTCTTTTTTATGTAGATTCCGATGATAAGCTGGATTTTTTATGTAAGTTTTTTACTTTTCTGTTTTGTAAAGTGATTTTTATAGAGAACTCCATGGGATTCATACAGAATCTCACGCGATTCATTAAAGAATCTCATGGAATTCTGTATGAATCCCATCAGATCCCATGTGAATCTTATGCTCCAAATATAGTATTTATGCTCTCTTTTATTTAAATATTTTTGTAGAAGAAGTTGTTTGCCAAACATCTTAAGCTTTATGGGTACAAAAAACATGCTAACATTCTCAAAGTAAAACCAAGAATCGCAAAACTTTAGTGGAGGATGTCAAAAAACTTCCAAGATTATGGTGTGTTCACTATGTTTCATATGGAAAGTTATTCTGGTGAAGCTGCTACAAAATGGGACTGTGGGCTGGTACATGAGTCTAAAAAGCAATTGGACATGTTGTGGCGATTGAGATTTAAATTTGCTATGAAGATCTTGTTACATGAGCTTAACAAGCATTCAACTAAGATGCTTGAATTATCAAAGGAGTTTGATAAACTTCCTTCTCTAGAAAAGTGGTCCATAATTGTTGAAGCAGCTAAGAATAGGGACGCACGTGAGAAAAGCTAAGCTTTTAAGATATTTAGAAAACATGTCAATTGCAGAACAGTTTTTAATGCAATTCTAGAACAGTCTTTATGTCCATGGTAGAAATTTTAAGACATTGTCTTTTGTTAAGTAATACCATAACTAAATTTTTAGTGATTATGTTTTGTTAAGTAGTACCATAACTAACTAAATTTTTAGTGATTATGTTTGGTTAAGTAGTACAAAGATTTTTATGATTACTGATGCGCGTACGAAGCGCGTTCGGAGTCAAAGGAACTTCCTTTTCGTCGAGCAAGTTTTTCAACACCCTAGGCAGTGAACCTAATCGTTGTAGTGTAGTATTGGGCAAGCCTCGGGGATTGATATTGTTCTCTAAGGGAATAAGAATGCTAGCAAGAAGTGTATTACGCTAAGGTGGGTTGAGGATGATTCTTTTTTTTTTTTTTTTTTTTTTTTTTTTTTTTTATATATATGTGTTTTTAGAAAGCTAAGGGTAAAATCTCGGGGCAATTGGTTTGGGGGTGGAATTTCTACCGATTACTTCTACTATTCTAATTATCTATTACTACGGGTAGTTATGTCTTTTTTATGTGTGCTCGTATGATGATTAAAAATGTGTTTACCTATATACTATTACTCCCTAGTTATCTTTTATTGTTGGTTGAATTGTCACGTCCTTATGCTTAACGCGCTCTGTTTTCTAAGGTCGTAGGGTGTGCCTATGCCCTAACTCTTTGAGAATACCTTTAGGTTATTGCCTAAGAAATTCGCTAGATCAATCATAAACTAACTTTAAAGTTATCTTTGGATGTTTAAACTACGAAATCCGCTAAGTGATTCATAAACTGATGTTCAAAAAGATTACTCAAGCATTTAAACACAATGATAGCCTAGTTGCACTCCTAAGCCAATTACAATTAAGATAAGAGATAACCAATCAATAATTAACAACTACGTTTCATAGATCTAAGCAAACACAAAAGAAATTTAGCTAGACATGTTAGACAAGCAAGCATACACACAATCAATGGAAGACATAATGATACTAATGGATAAAAACACTTATCTTGATGTGTAAAATAGATTTTGAGACCCTAAGATACTGTCCAAGTCGGACTACAAATGTTTCGGGTTTTTACTACAAAATTCTACCTCTTTAAATGCAGAAAAATAAAATTCTATATATAGATTTACACTTGCGACGGCGTCGCTTTATAGATGGGACGCCGTCAGATCGCCGTCATTAGGGTTTTCGTCTTAGCCAAGTTATCAATGGGACAGCGTCACATTGGAGTTGTGATGCCGTCGGGCTTCAAGTGGGACGTCGTCTGATTCTGATATGGTCCGTCTAAGATGAAAAGTCTTAGCGACACCCTTCTTCTTCAAAGCCTGACGCCGTCAGGGGTTATGAGCAAAAATTCGACCGAGCCGTCTAGTGCATTCTTTATCAAATCTTTAGAGAGGGATGGCGTCGCCCTTTAATTGGGACGCCGTCAGATTTAGTTTGAGCAGCTTGAGTGGCTTCGATCTTGACTTTGGCATTTTTTTTCATATATTCACTTATTTTCATCCAAATAATCATAATTCCAGCATTTTGCTTCCAAGACCTAAAAAGTGAAAAGGAACGAAATTAAGCAGTAACGGATATAAAAGTGGTCGATTAAGGGATTAAATGACCCCTTAAAAGTGTACGTTTTAAATCTTTATCAAATATCCCTACACTTGGTATTTGCTTGTCCTCAAGCAAATGTGATTTTGGCCAATCAATTTATAAGTTAGGGGCCATGAAGCATAGGTTTAAGATAGTTCATAAAAAGTAAAAGCACCGAAATAGTCATAACAAGCACATAAATTATATACTAGCATCTCACAAGGGGTGTTTGGATTCTCTCATCTCTCGGGTGTTTATGAAATATAGTAAATGGAAATAAACAATCATTACCTGACATAGTACATAGATTACCATAGGCTTGAGACTAGATCAAACCTCCACCGCTTTGGCGTAAGCACCTAGGAACAACTATCTAAGAGGTCTTTTAAAGGGTTGTAACGTTAGGCTTACGGTAGTGTTGATGCATAATCTGGCGCGGGCAGGATTCAACGACTCTCCTTGGCCGTTAGTCGTCTTCTCGAGCCCTAGTAGACCTGTCAACAAAGAGAACCCGTTAGGAGAGGACCCGAGGCCGTAGCCCCGGGGTCCACCTCCGACGTTCAAGTTAGTATGCGATGTAGCATATATCAAAGTTAGGGTTAGAGATAACCTGTCATGTATTTGTAGGACATGGATTAGGGTTTAGGCGTAGAGTGGGCCGCATCTGCCGGGCCTGACCCATTCCTGGCCCAGTCCGGACCATACGTCCACAAGCCCCCCAAGTTTAGTATGAGATAGCGCATGGCTATGTTATGCTAAACTTAAGTTCTATTCATGGCCGCGTAGGTGAAAGTGGATCCCGCATGCTGCATCCTAGGTAAGGGCGTACCTTTTGTACTAGTAGCGACACAACATGGTGCGACAGAAGACGTGCTTCTGTGGCAGAAGTGCGCGCTGTGCGAGATAAAGAGGTGCGACAGAAGACGTACTTCTGTAGCAGAAGTGCGCAACAAAGAAGTGCGACAAAGAGGTGCGACAGAAGACGCTGTGCGCGGCAAAGGAGACGTATGCGCATACGGAAACAGTGGTATATATACCCTGGTAGCCCCCCAAGGTTGATGGTGCTACTCGTGTAGGAGCATTAAACTTATTTAATCTGCGGAAAAAAAACTGAATGCAAAGAATAAAAGTATATGCCGCGAATCGCAGCATATAAAACCTAATTAATTGAAACAATAGACAACACATAGCATGAGTAATATATTGCGCATAGCATAAATAATATTTAGCACATAAGAAAAGTGGCAGTGGGCACCCGTCGTGGGATGCGTACCGACGAAATAATTAATTGGTTTTTTTTTTTAATGTATAAAATAAAAACTCGGATGGATGTACCGTGACCGCTATTAATAGACGCAGATGGATTTATCGTAACCGCATAGTCTCGAACGTTTGTGGATGATCGCAGATGTTTATACCATGGCCTTTGGTCTAGTGCGCTCATGGTGATTGACTAGCATCGTGGTGTTCGCGCGTACACGTTCTCTGCGAAGATGTCTGAACGCACGGCCTAATGCCGGTATATTTATCGCGACTGCGTTGTTCGAGCGCGAACAGGCGTACCAACCGTAAAAACAGTAGCTGCGCGAATTAATTCGCGGCTAAAAAATCAAATAGCTCCGATCGTGCGGATATTTTCTTAGGTCCAATCGTGCGGACTAAAAGATAAAATAGGTCCGATCGTGCGGACTTTTCTTGTATCTTATGTAAAGATTTAACATGTTTTAGCAAAACAATAACCATATTAGGGTTAACGTCATTAGTAATATAATATCATCTAATAATCCCAATTGTTGGCCATTATCAATTGCCTAAAATAGCCATGCCAAAAGGTTGAATTTATTATGCAATTAATGCATACTGTAACTAATTTGTAGGACTGCGCTAAGAGGATTGGACCATGCGCAGGTACCAAGATGGCATAACTTAAACATAAAAAAGAAAGGACTACGTGGGCTAGGCCAAGACCAAAAGTTTTTACCGACTATAGAAATTGATTCGTGGTCCCAGCAACCTTGAATAAAGCAAGTTGTACGCAGTGCTTTGTAATATGAGAACACGAAACATAGTTTATTCGGGGTCCCACGGATGGCGCCAACTTGTTGATGCATAATCTGGCGCGGGCAGGATTCAACGACTCTCCTTGGCCGTTAGTCGTCTTCTCGAGCCCTAGTAGACCTGTCAACAAAGAGAACCCGTTAGGAGTGGACCCGAGGCCATAGCCCCGGGGTCCACCTCCGACGGTCAAGTTAGTATGCGATGTAGCATATATCAAAGTTAGGGTTAGAGATAACCTGTCATGTATTTATAGGACATGGATTAGGGTTTAGGCGTAGAGTGGGCCGCATCTGCCGGGCCTGACCCATTCCTGGCCCAGTCCGGACCATACGTCCACAGGTAGGGAAACAAAGGGTTTTGTTGGATATGTGGAAAACTAGAAGGGGGGGTTGAATAGTTTTACCGATTTTATGTTACTTTCAAAAACTTTAGATTCGATATTATGTGAAGTCGTATGGATGTAGAGAAATTATAGATTTAATGGTAATGCAGGTAAATAAAGTAAAGTAAGGGATAGAAATGACACAACCGATTTATAGTGGTTCGGCTACAAGGACACCTTCCTTGCCCTACTCCACTCCCTGAGTCACCTACTCGAGAGTTCAAGCACTATGTCAACAAACTCCTTCAACTTGGCAGAGAAGCCTTCACAAAGTTGCTTACACCTTGTTTCGGTACAAAGCTAAATACCGAGTTCGTAACACGGTGGACCAAACCAACACGAATATTACACAACAACTATGTGAAATATCAAATACAAGATCTTTGCTACAGAAATCTTGTGGAGGAACAAATCAATCAAGGACCCCTTGCTTGGATGACTTGTAGAATGCTCGTGATCTCGCCTTAGAGAAGGACCTACATGAGAATCACTAAAGAAAGAAAGAAGAACAACTCTCTAGATCAAGTGATCTTTTGTTAGAAGAGAATGAGAGTATATGAGAGAGTTAGTAAGAAGAGGGGTAAGTTATAATGAAGAAATAGCTCTCTATTTATAGGCAAAACTTTCCACTGTTCCTCGGATCTCACGGATCCTTCCCTTAAGGGATCCGTCTAGTGTAAAGCTAGGGGTCCGTGGGAGGCTCCTCTTTGCCCATGGGTTTTTTGGTTATGGGTCATGGGTCATGGGTTATGGGTTGGTCCATGGGCATTTCATTAGATACAATGTATCTAATAGATGCAATGCATCTAGTCAAATAGGTATGGGTCAATACCATGGGTTATGGATATGATCCATGGGTTGTGATTTTTACCCATCCTAATAAACTATTACAACAAATGATTTATTACAACAATTTGTATTAAAAGACTATATGTAAATGCTATACAAAAATAACATGTATCCTTATAATTTTACTTATGATAACATTATATTTGTTATCAACAAAACTGTTGGGTTTTAGATTCCTTGAATCAAGAATTACTCTAAGTGCTGGAACCACGGACAACTTTGATATAACCACGAACAGAAGAATGTAACCGCTGATGAAGACAAACCACGGCTAGCAGTATTGTGTAATCACTGATATTGATATGTAACCACTGCTAGTCTTGTATAGTCGGTTAAGTTTATTGTATTAGATAAATATGGAAAATATATTTATCTTGTAGGTTACGTATTGTATAATGTAAAGGACTCCTTAATCTATAAAAGGAGGTCCTAGGTAAGATTAGATACGTATGTTTTATATCTAAGGTCGATACACTTCAAGGTTGTAAAACCCTAATACTGTTAAGAGTATTCATATTAATAATAATATTGAGGTGTTGAATGTTTATTTGTTCTTCTTCTTAAGATTAAGTATTAAATTCCGCGTGATACTTAATAAGCATTTGTTCTAAGTCAGTTTCTATATTAGATCGTTTGCTCAACTGGGATCAACAAGTGGTATCAGAGCCAGGTTATCTAGAAACTGTAATCAAGAAGAGGTTAAGTTAAGTTTTGAACAAGTAAGATAAGATGTCTGACGAAACACACATGGTTACTGCTTCAAAGGTGCCCATGCTCAAGCATGGTGAGTTCCAAATCTGGAGGATGCGAATAAGGCAATACATTTGCATGATTGATTATGCTCTCTGGGATGTTGTGGAAAAAGGTGATACTCTTCCTAAGAAGGGTGATGATGGCAAAGAAATAGCCATTGTTAGTGAGGTTGACAAGGCTAAGAGAAAGATGGAGATTAAAGCTCATAGTATTCTCTCTATGGGAATACCTAATGAATATGCTTTGGATTTTGAACAATATGAGTCTGCTAAAGAGTTACTGGATGCTCTTGAGACAAGGTTTGTTGGTAATGAAGCTACAAAGAAATCAAGGAAGAATATGCTCAAGCTTCAACTTGAAAACTTCACTGCACTGAATGGAGAAAAACTTGATGGCACCTACAACAGGCTTCAAAAACTGATTAGCCAATTGAAGTCAGTGGACTATAATGTTATTCAAGAAGATATAAACTTGAAGTTCATTAGAAGTTTATCTCCTAAATGGGCTGTTCATACAGTTATGTGGAGGAACAAGGATGACTTTGAAAAGATGACTCTGGACAATCTCTACAACAACTTAAAGGTATATGAGTCTGAGAACAACATTGCTAGTACATCTACATCTAGTCAAAACCTTGCTTTTGTTTCATCTAATCACAAAAGTACACAAGATGTATCCACTGCTGCTTATGGTATAACCACGGCTATTGCAAACAATACCACTGTTAGTGATAATGTCAGTGATGGTGCAATTTGTGCCTTTCTGGCTGATTTAACTACCAAGATATCTTGTTTTGAATCAAGATTTAGATCAAATTGATCCTGATGATCTTGAGGAGATTAATCTTCAATGGCAAATGGCAATGTTGACTCTACAAGCAAGGAAGTTTTTGAGAAGGACTGGAAGACAGGTCAAGTATGATGGTAAAAGAAGAGCTGGATTCGACAAAAGCAAGATGGAGTGCTTTAACTGCAAGAAGGGTCACTTTACAAGGGAATGTCGAGCACCTAAGAGGATTGAAGGCATCAAGAAGACCACTGAAGAGTCTGCTCCTTCTTCAGCATTGGTGGCTCAAGATAATCAGATGTGATAATGGAACTGAGTTTAAGAATGCTGTGATGAATCAGTTTTGTGTAGTTAAAGGTATAGAGAGACAGTTTAGTGTTGCTAGAACACCACAACAAAATGGTGTAGCTGAAAGGAAAAATAGGACACTAATTGAGGCTGCTAGGACAATGTTGTCAGAATCAAAGTTACCAACTACCTTTTGGGCTGAAGCTGTAGGAACTGCATGTTATGTGCAGAACAAAAGTAAGGTAGTGAAGCCTCATAACAAGACCCCCTATGAGCTGTTACATGATAGGAAGCCAATGATTGCATTCCTAAAACCTTTTGGGTGTTCTGTTACTATCTTGAATACCATAGACTACCTAGGCAAGTTTCATGAGAAAGCTGATGATGGATACTTTTTAGGTTACTCTTCAAATAGTAAAGCCTTTAGAGTATACAATAGGAGGACTAAAATTGTTGAAGAGAACTTACATGTTCAATTTAGTGAAAAGACTCCTAGTGTTGAGACCAAAGGACCGATCGGTGTTTAACATTGATATGATAACCAAATCTATGAATTATGAGCCTATCATTGTAGGAACTTCCACTAATGTTGATGCAGGTACTCAAAAGGATTCTGATGCAGAAGCAAATTCTAAGGAAGCTGATTCTCCTCAAGAGTTCTATTTGTTTGAAAAATGGAACGCTAGTTCTATCTCACCAATCATTGAGAAGCAAGGTCCCACTGATGATGATGTATTGAATACTAGAGGCAATGTTAATCATCATCAAGATAAGGATGAGTTTTTGAAAGATAACTCAGTGTTGGTAGAAGAAATTGAAAAGAAGAAAATGCATTCTGAAACCACTGCTAAGCTAAACCAAAGCACGGACAATTATAATGCAAACAATGATAAGCCAACTTCTACCACTACCAGTATCAGTGAAACCACAGTTGTAAGTACTGATGATGGTACTTTCTTTGGGCCAACTGCAAAGCCACTATTTGGAGAAGAGGAGTATCCACATGATCCTGATATGCCTGCTTTGATTGAAATTGATACTCCTACTGATGATGAAGACATGGATGATTTCTTCAATGCTGATTTAACTAATTTGGAACATGTCATTCATGAAAGTCCTGTTACCTCAACAAGGATTCATAAGATTCATCCTAAGGAACATATACTTGGAAATTTGAACACCCCTGTTCAAACAAGAAGCAAGGTTCAGAATACAACCTTTCCTGAACAAGGTTTCTTTGCAAGATCACTTCACAAAAGAAACAGTAATAAAGATCTGCAAAATTGCCTGTTTGCTTGTTTTCTGTCCCAAAAGGAGCCCAAGAGAGTTGAAGAAGCATTATCTGAAGAAGGATGGGTAGAATCAATGCAAGAGGAGCTTCTTCAGTTCAAACTTCAAGAGGTTTGGACATTGGTAGATCTTCCAAATGGTAAGAGGGCAATTGGGACAAAATGGGTGTTCAGAAACAAAAGAGATGAAAGAGATATTGTTGTGAGGAACAAGTCAAGTTTGGTTGCTCAAGGATACACACAAACTGAAGGCTTGGATTATGATGAAGTATTTGCTCCAGTTGCACGAATTGAGGCTATTAGATTGTTTTTAGCTTATGCTTCATTCAAGAATTTTGTTGTGTATCAGATGGATGTTAAAAGTACATTTTTGTATGGCACAATTGATGAGGAGGTTTATGTTTGTCAACCTCCGGGTTTTGAAGATCCTGATCATCCTGACAAGGTTTACAGGGTGAGGAAGGCTATGTATGGTTTGCATCAAGCTCCTAGGGCATGGTATGAGTGCTTGTCTACTTATTTGATGGACAATGGGTTTAAAAGAGGGTTGATTGATAAAACTTTGTTCATTAGAAAGCACAAAGATGATATTTTATTGGTTCAGGTTTATGTAGATGACATCATCTTTGGCTCAACCAATAAGGAGCTATGCAAAGATTTTGAGAAGCTTATGCATGATAAGTTTCAGATGAGTTCTATGGGAGAACTCACTTTCTTTTTGGGGCTACAGGTTCAACAAAGGACTGATGGTATCTTCATTAGTCAAGACAAGTATGTAGTAGATGTTTTGAAGAAGTTTGGGTTTCAGGATGTGAAGAGTGCTAGTACACCAATGGAGACTCGAAAGCACTGCTACGATGATGGAAGTCCCGAGTTGATCGAAGTTGTACAGGTCCATGATTGGATCTTTGATGTATCTCACTGCATCTAGGCGGATATTATGTTCTCGGTATGTGTGTGTGCCGATTTCAAGTTACACCTAATACCTCACACATGAATCTTTGTTAAGAGGATCTTTAGGTATCTTAAAGGTCATCCTAAACTGGGCCTTTGGTACTCCAAGGATTCTTCTTTTGATTTGGTGGCCTACACAGATAGTGACTATGCTAGTGCTAGTTTGGATAGGAAGTATACTCTTGGAGGATGTCGTTTTGGGAAGCAGAATAATTTCATGGCAGTGTAAAAAGCAAACTATTGTGGCAAATTCTACAACTAAAGCTGAATATGTGGTTGCTGCTAGTTGCTGTGGTCAAGTTCTTTGGATTCAGAATCAATTCTTTGGATTTTGGGTACAATTTTATGCACACTAAGATTTACATTGATAATAACAGTATAATATGTATCATTAAAAATCCTGTTTTACATTCTAGAACTAAACATATTGAGATAAGGCATCATTTCATTAGAGATTGTAATGAGAAAAGGCTGATTCAAATGGTAAAAATCCATACTGATTTCCATGTTGCTGATCTTCTCACCAAAGCTTTTGATGTGGGGAGGTTTCAGTACATTGTTGTTAGTATTGGAATGATTAATCTCTAAATCTCAACTTGTTTTGTAAAAGTTTGTATAAGTATTGAACTATTATTATGTAATCTTAGTTTTGCTATTCTTGTTTCAAACCACTGATAGTTTGGATCAAACCACTGCTTGTTGTTCTGTGTTTCCACTAACCATTTTGCAGATACAAGTAAGTTTTTTTTTTTGGGTAAAGGGGAGTAATCCTGCACCCTGGTAAATATATTAACCAAATAAATGTTTAAGTACAATGTATATGAGTGAAATCTCATATATCAGCCCGTTACATAGGCATAGAGCTTACATAACAAGATACTTCCAATTATCTAAACAAGAAACAAACCACTACTCAAATGATAACATATGACACAATGAAATAAGATTATTTCCTAGGTCCTTGAAACTTTGTGCCATACATGGCATTAAAGGCATCCAAATTCCTAGGAAGATCACGAACCTGTTTCGCATAGTCATTGAAGTCATATTCATCATACTCATCTTCATACTCTTGGCCACCACCAAATATATTAGCAGACTCATCAAATGGGTTAGCAACAACCTCATCTTCAGAATCAGACACCTCAATCTCTCCCACTTTAGAAAAAGGGTTAGCTCTCTTAGTAGAAGAGGTAGACGGAATAGGTTGACCATCATCATCCACAAGAGTAGCTTTCCCAGCAATAAGTAGTTTTTCAAGTTTACCAATTTTCTCAACTATGGGAGTAGAACCAACATCCATTGTTCCCATTGAATCACTCACAAGCGGTACATGTGATGTAGAACCAGTCTTATTCAACTCATCCTCATTAACCTCCATTGTACGACCAGTATCCACATCTGTATCAAAACGAGATTCCTACCCCCGAGAGCCATCCATACCTGCTTCCTTAGAACAACCAGTAGAATCCCCAATCTTCGCCTCCTCAGTAGTAGAATCAACCACAGGACTTTGAATGCCCATGTCCTCATGCACCTCAAGTGTCCCAAAAGAGTTAGAAGTAGTAACAGGAGTACCTGTAGCATTAACACTAGCAACGTCCTGTGTCTTCTTCTTTGGGATATAAACCTGCTTCCTAGGAGCAAATTTAGGACCCTTACCCATATTAATACCGCTAGAAAACTTCGGACCTTGGGGTTTGGCTTTCCGATTCTGCACCACCTTAAAACCATCATCATTCACATCCAAGGTCGAGGTGTGAGCATCAGCATGATGCTCCTTAGGAGACTTAGGACAACAAGCATTATCATGCCCAAACACTTTACATTCCAAGCAATGTGGAGGTTTCCATTCATATTCAGCCTTGATACTAGCCGTAGTAAAACCACTATCATCCTTCTTAGGGATCGCCATAGTTACCACATGTTTAAGATCAGCTTCCGATGATAACTCAAAAAGAGCACGAGCAAAACTAATACGACCCCATGAGTCAACGCACATGGAGCTAGTGAATGCATCTAACATGATCGGCTTACCCACCTGAGTAGCAATAAGGCTCAACCCGTCTTCCGAATATGCAAGTAACGGCACATTATGCAATTTAACGGCACAGATACAAGTAAGTTCATTATAGAAGCTAAAGAAGTACTGAAGTTAATTGTTCATTCATTAATCAAAACAGTTTACAGCTTACAGCTTACAATGAAACTTCAAGTGCAAATTAAAAGACTACTTCTATACATGATTTCCTACTACTATCCTCAACTGTTGGATATGCATGATAGGCTAAGGATCAAAATGGGAAGGATGGATTGATGAAAACGAAGATGATGAAGATGAATACAGTAGATGAAGCACAAAGGACATAGTTATATCATACTTGCATCTACTGGTTTCACCAAAAAGCATCATTCCATTTTCCTTTTTCCCTTCCCCTTTACGATATGTGAAGAAGCACCACAACTTGGTGCAGGAAGACCAAGAACCACCTCTCTGTCCTTTGGGAGTGGTGGGTTTCTTGTTCGTGGTCTTGGTTGGGGTTGGGATGTTGAAGGTTGGGGGTTTGAAGTTCTCTTCTTTGAGGAGTCTTCAGAGTCCTCAGATACCTCACTTGGATCCACCACACTATCATCTTCAGATGATGTAAGAAATGGGGATTTTCTTGGTCTTGGTTCTTGTGGAGGGATGTAAAACTGCCATGGGTTTGTATCTTCACTTGATGATAATGATGATGAGGATGAGGAGGATGTTAGATCAACAACCTCTGGTTTATTCCAACTGGGGTTCCACATGGTGATTGAAGTTGATTGTGGATTTTGAAGAAATTAGGGTTTTGATTTTAATTGGTGTGTGCGTTATATGAGATTTGGGTTCTTTATATAAGCAGGGTTAAGGGTTAAGTAAGTAAATGAGGGGCAGGTTAAATGTGGTTGAGGAGTTATTGAGTTCATTGGGATTTGGACTAATTTTTATTCTGGAAGTTGACCATATTGACTTACCTATGCTAAACCACGGATAGACCATTTTGGAACCACTTCTGGCCTTTATTAACCACTAATAACTTGCAGCTCTTTGTTTGTTTTGTGTTTTTGTCTTGCAGGTATGAAGGATTTGTGTACATAGGAGCTGGTGTGTTAGCTGTTTGTGTTTGATTTAAAAAAAAAAAAAAAGGATTGTGTAATCCTTCATATTTTTGTGAGATCTCTCTTGTTATGACACAGATTTACTTGCTATAACTCTTGGATATTTGGTTGGAGTGCTACTATGTATCCATGGAAGGTGTGTGTCTAAACGCTGATAGCTGTTCTGAAATCGCGGATAGAATTATGATTAGTGTTGGATAATGCAGGGGCTGATTGGTAACTTTTGTAAAAGTATATTTATTTCCCCCAAATCATGGATGGATCATTAATTTGGTCTTCAAATCACTTCAATTGGCGCTCAACATAAACCCTAATCACTTATCTTTGCATAATTCACAAAACCCACATCATACCCATCATTCATCACAATGGCTAAAAAGTATTCCACTACACATAACCTTGTTGCTATTCTCACCAAGAATGATCGATCTGAAGGGTTTCATCAAATGATTGATTTCCTTGTTCACAGTCCTATTCACTATGCCTTAACTGTCACACCAACCATTTTTAAAGCCTACATACATCAGTTCTGGAGGAATGCTAAGCTTGAAAAGGTTGATGGAGTTGAAGTGTTTAGCACTGTTTTGGATGAGCACGCTATTTCTGTCACTAAGGAGATCATTAGGGATGGTTTAAAGTTTGATGATGCTGATGGTATTGATAATCTTTCAGATGTTGAGATTGTTGCTGGTTTGGAAAGGTTAGGTTATACCCACAGAGGTGATAAGGTACAATATTTTAAGAGTTTGTTTTCAAAATAATGGAAGTTTCTTATTCATACCTTATTGATGTGTATGAGTAATAAGACCACAGGGTTTAATGACTTTCCTTCCAAAATTGCTACTGCTATTATTTGTTTGTCTGATGGAAGAAAGTTCAATTGGTCTCGGATGATATATGAGGGGCTAGTACAAAACATTAGGAAGAAGGGTAAATACTATTTATATCCTAGGTTTGTTCAACTGATTGTGGAAAGTCAAATAGAGGAGCCTGTTGAGCATACTCAGTAGTATGAAGTACATCATATGCTTCCTAAGGTTTTTGCACATATGAGGAATCACCACAAAATGTACAAATTATAGATGTTCCTTTATTTCCTCATATGCTTACTTTGCCTGCTGATTCTGAGTTTGATGAAGGTCTTGAATCTCCACCTTTAGTCACTGAACCCACTTCTAGTACATCTGAACCCACTGCTAGTGCACCTCAAAACCCTGATAGTACACTTGTAAACACTAATAGTGTACCTCAACTCACTTCTAGTCAAACCCAAACCACAGTTACACCTATTGTATGGACTAGGCGACAGAGGGGCACTAAGCTACCTCAGGCTAGTGCTAGTGGTGTTGCTAATGAGGCTATCACAGGTGGTGGAGGTGACATGATTGGAAGGGCTTCCACTATTGATTCATGCTTAGATGCTGATCAGGATAGTGGAAACATCAATAAGACCCAACCTTTGGCAACTCCTAATGTGGAGAGTTCCTTGGAACTTAACACGGTGGAGGAATCCTAGCCAATTGGCTAATACAGGTGCATAGTTGTTCAGGCTAGGTCGATGCTATGTTTACTATATCCAAGGATTTACCTCTCGGGCAGTTAACACGCTTTCGAAGTGATGAGGATATATTGGAACATGAACCTGAATTGACGGATCCTAATATGGTACCTGATGATTTTTTTCCAATGAACCACCTCTCGGACCAGTTCACACAGGTCGAAGTGGGGAGGATATTCTTGAACAGTTAAATGAATTAACGGCTAAATGTACCAGGATGGAGGAGAAAATCTCAAATCTTCAAGAGCTGGCTGTGTTTCAGGGTAAGGATATTAGGAGATTGAAGCACAGAGTATTGGTTTTGGAAAAGATAAGAAGACCTGGGATTGCTGTTTTGAAAGCTATGAGAAGAAAGAAAAAGAAGGTGGACTCCTCTCCAGCTCTGAATATGGAGAATGTATCCAAACAGGGGAGGAGTGTTGGCATGAATTCAGGGGAGGCTGTTGATGTAGCTGTTGATGTACCTATGGAAGAAGATGTTGATAGTGGAGATCAAACATTTTGGGTATCTGATAAAGATGGGAATGAGGCAGTTCTTGAAAATGTGAAGAATGTTGTAGAAGATGTAGTGCAGGACACAAACACTGATGGTATGTCTGAAACCATGGTTAGTACTCTTGTAACCACTGCTGCAGTTTCAGACATGACAATTATACCCACTACTATCATACCCATTGCTATCATAACCACTTCCATTGTTGTCACAACTCTCTCTGTATCATCACCTAAGTCTAAAGAAGTTGAGAAAGAAGCTGCAAGTACATTGATAAACTTAAGCAAAACCTCATCTATTTCTACACCCATCATTGCACCTGTTTTATCTGTTCAATCTAATGCAACTAAACCCAAAGGAAAAAGTTTAGTTATTGGTGAACCTTTGAAGAAGAAAGTGGTTCAATCTGATATTGGAAAAGGTAAAGGGGTTGCAGTACCAGAGCTGAAGTTTAAATCTAAAGTAGAACAAGAAGCTTATGATGCAGAGTATGCAAAGAACATGGTAGCTGAAGAACAAGCAGCTTTAGAGAAAAGAAAGCAAGATGAAGAGGAAGCTAGTCAGAGATGGTTAGCTACATGGTATGAATCACAGAATTATCTTGAAGCTTCTCAATTAATAAGTGATGAGTATATTGCAGAAGAATGGACTTTGTTGGATGATGAGGAAAAAGCTAGACTTTTGGGTGAATGGGCAAGGAAGGTTGGTAAAGAAAGAAAGCAAGTTATAAGAAAGAAACCTCCTTCAATTGCACAGATGAGGAATGTATTGATGAAGATTATTAAGAATTCAGGCATACATGTTCCTGATAATCTTAATAGGTGTTCATTTGAAAGAATTTATGAGCTTTATGAGAGATGTATGAGGATTAATAATGATGATTTCTGTCCAATGAATTCTAAAAAGGAAGAAGAGTGGATTCAAAGTAAAAGAAAGAGAAAATTTGAGATTCAAGAGACATCTGATTCTAAAAGATTGAAAGTAGTTGAAGATGTTAATCAAATTTTTTCTTATGAGTTTAAGCTTAAAGATGGAAGTGAAGGAGTTTGGAAAATTCAAAGACTCAACAATGAAGTTTATGAGTATAATAAATTTTCACAAATGCTTCAGTACTTTGAAAGAGATGATTTGATGAATCTTTGGATACTTTACAAGAATAAGTTTGGTGAAGTACATCTAAAGGATTATCATGAGAGATTGGTCTATTATAATTTGAAGATTTTATTTGAACCAACTCATGCTGAACCTGAGTGGAAAGGACTCTACAATGGTACTATAACAAGATGCTTTTTATATCAAACTTGTGAAGTTCATGTTTTAACTGTTTATGGAAAAAGTTATTCACATGCTTGTAGAAGGTGATTATCCTCAGTTGAATAAGTATCCAGGAATTATTGCGCAGATGTTGAAGCCTGGTATTATCAAGATGCTGTTACCCTATGATGGTCAAGATTATGATTTGTTGCTGAAATATGAGAAAATTCTTAAATCTAGTAAGTGTTTGGCTACATCCTCCAATTCAGATGTTTTGAGCTTAAAAGAAACTTGAGAATTCTGTTAGAATGTATCAAGTTTAGGGGAGGATTGTTGGGTTTTAGGTTCCTTGAATCAAGAATTACTCTAAGTCTGGAACCACGGACGACTTTGATATAACCACGAATAGAAGAATGTAACCGCTGATGAAGACAAACCGCGGCTAGTAGTATTGTGTAATCACTGATATTGATATGTAACCACTGCTAGTCTTGTATAGTCGGTTAGTTTATTGTATTAGATAAATATGGAAAAGATATTTATCTTGTAGGTTACGTATTGTATAATGTAAAGGACTCCTTAGTCTATAAAAGGAAGTCATAGGTTAGGTTAGATACGTATGTTTTATATCTAAGGTCGATACACTTCAAGGTTGTAAAACCCTAATACTGTTAAGAGTATTCGTATTAATAATAATATTGAGGTGTTGAATGTTTATTTGTTCTTCTTCTTAAGATTAAGTATTAAATTCCGTGTGATACTTAATAAGCATTTGTTCTAAGTCAGTTTCTATATTAGATCGTTTGCTCAACTGGGATCAACAAAAACACAAAGAGATCACAAAATATTAATAAACATTTTTACGATTTATTTGTATTAACAGGATAGGCAATTTAGTGGTGGCAAGTCAAAAATCTTATGTTACAAGCATAAAAAGCATGGCGTTGCTAAGCCAAGAATCGACTCACTAAACTCTAGATAATTTGAAACAAACATACATAAATTGAAAAGACATAAACATAGGAGCATCCCTACATTTGAGTTTTTATTTCTCTAGCACTAATTTGACCCGATTTTAAAAGATCAAAACACTTGGAGTATTTTGTTACGTAGACAAAGGGAATTTGAATTTAACGTTCCTTCCCGTCACTCCATAAAATATTACTTTTACCCATGAGTCCCAATCATCCCAAAACTGTGCACAAAAAATATGACTCGACTTAGCAACCATGCAAGTAACAAGATAATTGAACTAAGAGTTTAGCAATGATAACAATAATGCACTAAAGGTGAGTGCATACAAGGTAGACTAAGGCGATTTGGGTGTACATTTGGGGGTGGATTGTAAATAATGCTCTTCATTGATATTTCGAAAAACCGAAACATCACGAGAACCGCAAAAAGGATAAGCTCTGAGGGGTTAACTAGGGATATCGTGTACTAAAGATGAGTACATCGCAAGGGTGTGGGGTAATTACTCGACCGATGTGGAAGAAGTAATTATAATACAGGTTTCAAAAAAGGGTTATCCTAATGCCTCTTATCATTTATTTATTCCTAACTACACTAGTGTAGTCTCACTAGCTATCTCGGAATGCATCACAAAACAAGTTCTAAAATCTATTATACTACCGGTACACTCTCTAAGTATTAAAGGTGAATGCTTTATTCCTAAAGATCTAAGAGCGAACCTCACATTTTTGAGGTGAAATTTGAGTGGTAAACGGTTTTTTGTGCTAGTCATATAACTCCTATCTATGAGACGCTTTATTAAGTCTAAGTCCCACTCGTACATGTCATAAAAAAATTTAAATTTGGTGCTAAAATTGCCCTAACAAATATTTCTCATAGCTTATTACACAAATGACCAAGGATAAGACAAATGATTAAGGATAAACATAGTTTCTAAGTTCCCGCTTTATTCTCCCTCCCTACACTTAAACTGAACATTGTCCCCAATATTCTCCGAAAGTATCAAAGTTATGATAAAGAAAGGTAAGTAAAAGAGAAAGAAACTAGTAATCCCCTGATTAGCTCGGTAGGATCCGTGCGAAGTAGTGGTTAAATTCTTTCCCAAGAAGAATGTGTACGTGATAAGCTCCATCCGATGTTGAGTTTCTTCTTCTTGCCAAATATAACCTGCACACTTTAAGAAAACAGATGAAACCTTCACGTAAAATCGGCGGTAAACCTATATATGACACAACTACACTAGGATATAATGCTTGTGGAATGGATGTTTGCAGATTTTCTAGAAAATTAAGACCTGAGAGTTTCCTAAAATTTATACATAGCACAGAAAACGAAAAAATTTTATAAGCTGTTTCTGCTTGACCTGACATCGTCAGGTTCTAATTCTGACGCTGTCAGGTTGTCATGACAGAAACTGGTCTGCTGTATTTTTCTGGAAAAATTCTAGAAAAATTACATCTTTAAAACATGGAAAAAATTGCTACAAAACAACCATTATGACTCGATACAAGCATTTGACTCTAACAAACACACATATACATCAATTTCACTAATTGTAATTCTCATGTTCACGTTCTTTTAAAAATGTATGTAATCTTCCCTACACTTATCTGTTTGTAAAATACCTTTATATGTAATTAAGATGAGGTTAAAGACAAAATAACGCATTTTCACAAAATCAAACATGAGAATAAACAACAATAAAAAAGATATATGACACACAAACAAGCAAACAATTAAGCATGCGTTGCCTCCCACGAAGCGCTTATCTTTATTTATGAGTCTTATAGCTCGACTCAAAGTCGTGCTCCTACATGACTTCCTTACCGTCATCTTTTTCCTCATGACAATTTCTATTGGGGTTTTCCATGGTATAATTATGCCCTATCGTGCATCTTTCTAAGAAATCATCTTCTCCCCAATTTTTTCTATATTCCGGTCCTAATTTCAAACAATACTTATAGAACCCAAATATCTTATTCATCACATAATCTACTCCTTTCTCCTTATCCTTCTCATTCCTATAGTAGACCGATAGCTTAAGTTCTTTTTCATCATTGGATAGTGATGAAAATTTCTCAATCTTAAATGGCATTTGGTAAGCTATGTCGTCGGTCCCACCCTTGAATCTAACTATTTCTAACGACAGATCATAAGTCATCCCGGTATTTTCTATGAATGGCTTTCCTAGAAATACATTGGACAAGCTAGGATCTATGGCCGTACTAATATCCTCCACAATTATGAAATCCGTAAGGTACGTGAAACTACCTACATAGACGGGCAATCCCTTAACTCTACCAAGAAAATTACAACTAACTCTAGGATCATCGGGGTCTTGCCTATTAGGGATAGGTTTCTTCATCACCCAATTATAATATGTGTAAGTCATGATGTTTATTGGGGATTTACAATTAATGTAGGTCGCCGCATCGAAAAGAAGTCCTATGCAACATGGTATGTTGAGATTCCAAGGTTTTCCAAAGATAATTCGAGGGTATTTCCTAACATACATGTGACGAAGGTCGTGTATTAAGTGTGGGTGGCGTGAAAGTTCCTCTTCCGTAGGAAACTTATGGAAGTATTCATCACCTACTTCGTCTATTTCATTGGTTGATTCATCCTTAGGAGTTTCACTAACCTCAAGTTCCGTCTCATGGTTTGCTTCGTCACTATTCCTATTGGGTTTCACTAAGGTGATGGCATTGACGAATTGAACATGTTTACATGAAGAGGGATCCCTAGTTTCGAAGTACTTACTTGGGTCCTTAATTTTCACACCGAAAGCTTCGGGAGAATGAGTCAAGATGGCATTAACCTTTTCGGTGGTATTCCTATCACTATTGGTCATGGCTTTCAAGAGGTTATCTATCTTCCTGTCCATATCGGCTTGTTGTTGGTTAAACCGGTCTGAAAGCTTTGCTATTTGAGCCTCTTGGGAAGTAACTAGGTGTTGCAACATCCCTTCTATGTCTTGTTGACTAGGGCCGTGGGACCATGGGGAATCATTAAAGGTGAATTCTTTGGTTTGTCCCCAATTATAGTCAGGTTTTCCTCTCCATGTTTCTCGGGTATCATTGAAAGTCCTAGGTCCGGGTGTTGTCAGGAATCTCCCTCCCATTCCATTGGCATGCGAGGAAGCATAGTTAACAGAATCTTGTTCGGGCAGTCTCTTGCAAGTACGAGTGTCATGGGGACCACTACATAGCTCACACAAGGAAGAGACTTTATTCACTTGGCGTGAAGACTTAGGATTCTCGTAGGAGCTCATTAGGAATTTGACTTGATCTTCAAGTTCGAGCATCCTACGATTGGAAGTTTGTGAGTCAATGGAAGGCAAGGAGATTGCCTTGATGGTTTTGGGCAACTCACGGGGGTCATTCCAACTTTTGTTGTCATAGAGGGCAAGGTCCTCTATTGTACCTCACGATTCTTCAGCGGTAAGTTCACTAAGTTTGCCACCAACCGCTTAGTCGATGGATTGCTTAGTTGAGAAGTTGACATGACCGTAAAAGATTTGGACTTGAAGCCAAAGATCGATGCCTTGATGAGGGACTTTATGGAGCAAGTCCTTGAATCGATTCCATGCCTCGTAGAGAGATTCACCTTGACGTTGTTGGAACATCAAAATGTCATTCCTTAGTTTGGTAGTTCTCCCCGGTGGGAAAAATTGGGTAAGGAAACGAGTGGTGAGATCATCCCAACTTGAGATGGATCCGGTGGGAAGTCGCTCAAGCCAATTACTAGTTTGGTCCCGTAGAGAAAATTGGAAGAGACGCAAGCGCATGGTAGCATCAAGGTCGATGGAATCAACGATTTTAAGGAAGTCCTTGAGATGCTGATTAGGATCTTCGGAACGAAGTCCATGGAATGCACATCCGTTTTGCACCAACCGGATGGTGTCAGATCGCAGGGCCGTAGTTTGAGCTTGATCGGGGAGCCTAATGGTGTTCCTATAGCCTTGGTGGCTCGGTCTAAAGTATTCACCAAGAGTACAGCCTCTTGGCGGGTCAATTGGTGGTGGGTTGATGGGAATTGGGTGATGTGGTGGTGGGTTATCACCTTCCATGATGAAAAGTGATGGGATTACTAACAAAGTCACGAAGAAGGGGGATAGACTACAAGGAAGCTAAAAAAGAGAAAAAAAATCTTACTTGATAGGAATCAAGCAAAGGAACCTAAATGAGATAAAAATCTAACTAGCTATTCTATTCCCCGGCAGCGGCGCCAAAAAACTTGATGCGCGTACGAAGCGCATTCGGGGTCAAAGGAACTTCCTTTTCGTCGAGAAAGTTTTTCAACACCCTAGGCAATGAACCTAATCGTTGTAGTGTAGTATTGGGTAAGCCTCGGGGATTGATATCGTTCTCTAGGGGAATAGGAATGCTAGCAAGAAGTGTATTACGCTAAGGTGGGGTTGAGGATGATTCTTTTTTTTTTTTATCTTTTATATGTTTTTTTAGAAAGCTATGGGTAAAATCTCGGGGTAATTGGTTTGGGGGTGGTACTTCTACCGATTACTTCTACTATTCTAATTATCTATTACTACGGGTAGTTATGTCTTTTTGATGTGTTCTCGTATGGTGATTAAAAATGTGTTTACCTAGATACTATTACTCCCTAGTTATCTTTTATTGTTGGTTGAATTGTCACATCCTTATTCTTAACGCGTTGTGTTTTCTATGGTCGTAGGGTGTGCCTATGCCCTAACTCTTTGAGAATACCTTTAGGTTATTGCATTCGAAATCCGCTAGATTAATCAAAAACTAACTTTAAGGTTATCTTTGGATGTTTAGGCTACGATAGCCTAGTCGCACTCCTAAGCTAATTACAATTAAGATAAGAGACAACGAATCAAAAATTAACAACTAGTTTTCATAGATCTAAGCAAACATATAAGAAATTTAGCTAGACATATTAAACAAGCAAGCATACACACAATCAATGGAAGACATAATGATACTAATGGATAAAAACACTTATCTTGATGTGTAAAATAGGGTTTGGGACCCTAAGATATTGTCCAAGTCGGACTACAAACATTTAGGGTTTTTACTCCAAAAGTATACCTCTTTATATACAAAAAAATCGAATTATATATATAGATTTACACTTGCGACGGCGTCGCCTTATAGGTGGGACGCCGTCAGATCGCCGTCATTAGGGTTTTCGTCTTGGCCAAGTTATCGATGGGACGGCGTCACGCTGGAGTTGTGACGCCGTCGGGCTTCAAGTGGGACGTCGTCTAACTTTGGATCTGGACCATCTGGGATGAAAAGTCTTAGTGATGCCTTTCTTCTTCAAAGCCTGACGCCGTGAGGTGTTATGGGCAGAAATTCCACTGAGCCGTCTGGTGCATTCTTTATCAAATCTGTAGAGAGGGGCGGCGTCGCCCTATAATTGGGACGCCGTCAGGTTCAGTTTGAGTAGCTTGAGTGGCTTCGATCTTGACTTTGCCATTTTCTTCATATATTCACTCCTTTTCATCCAAATAAGCATCATTTCAACATTTTGCTTCCAAGAGACCTAAAAAGTGAACATGAACTAAATTAAGCAGTAACGGATATAAAAGTGGTCAATTAGGGGCTTAACTGACCTCTTAAAAGTGTACGTTTTAAATCCTTATCAATCATTTTGTTAAAATCTGTCTTTTTATGCTTTTTTGTTGTTAACTATCTTTATGTGATTTAGACAGAATGTCATTGGGATTCGTTATAAATACCATGAGATTTATATAAAATCCCATGGGATTGTCTAATAATCCCATGGGATTCATTATGAATCCTATGGGATTCATAATAAATCTTTCTTTTTTATTTTTTTAGTTATGTGATTTACACATAATATAAATCCCATGAGATTCATTATAAATCCCATAGGATTCAATTAAGAGTCGGGCAGCAGTATAAACGAGTTTTCCCGTCAATCGGAATAAGATGAACGTCCGAGAAGACGGTTTTATGTGATTCCACATACTCAGACCGTGGTTTGAAGGTGATTCCGACGGTTTTATCTGATTCCGACGGCGGTTTCACTTTTTGATGTGATTCCGAGGATGACGAATGCTACGGTGGTTTGATTGTCAAAATGACAGTTTGATGCGATGGTGATGAAGCCGACGGTGTTTTCATGGTGATACCGGCGGTTTCATGTGATTCCGATGGTGTTTCCATGGATTCCGGTGGTGGATGATAGAGAGAAAAAGTTGATTAGGGTTTGATGAGAGAGAAACTGGAGTGTTAAAGGACAGGATTTGGGATTTTTTTTTCTTTTTATTGTAACATGTGGTTTTACAAATATGCCCCTCTTTGTTATTTTCAGATGAAATCTGGACCATTGGATGAAAGAAGGTTGGATGGTTGAGATGATGTCATTTGTTCTTTGGATAGGAGGTGTTTTGCATAGATGTCACCTCATAACTAATATAATCACAATGGGATACTAAAAAAATAATAATAACACTGATGAATAATACTCAGCTTATAGCTAATAGGTGGATACACACAGAATGGAGACAATGAAACCTCGCTCAAACTTTTTCTCAAACTAAAACAAAGACAACGTCTTTCCTACGTATTACACTTTTGGGAATCTTCTTGGTGCATGATTAGGACAACAAGCTCATTACCATGTAGTAAAGCATGGTTTTAAATTTGAACGTTGACCCGAAAGTGATATCTATATAGAGAATTCACTTATAGATATGTATGTCAAATGTGGATCCGTAGAAGATGGAAAACTAGTATTTAGAAAGATGGTTCATAGAGATTTGGTATCATGGAATGCAATCATAGTTAGGTTTGCTCAAAACGGCCATGGGTTGAAACGATTGATTTTTTTAGAGAAATGTTGGCTTCAGGTGAAAAACCAGAGCATGTAACAATGATCGGGTTACTTTCTACTTGTAGCCATGCAGGTTTAGTTGATAAGGGTCGTTGTTATTTTTACTAAATGAGTAATGAATACGAAGTAGAACCAATGTCAGATCATTACGCATATATTGTTGATCTTCTTGATCGATATGGTTGTCTTGATGAAGCCAATAACTTAGTTGACGCAATGCCAATACAGCCAGATGCTGTTGTATGGGGGTCTTTTACTTGGTGGTTGTAAAGTACATGGTAACATCGAGTTAGGAAAGTATGTAGCAGAAAATCTTATAGAAATAGACGGTAACAGTTCTGGTCCCTATTTTTTTCTTTCAAATATGTAAGCCCAACAGAGGATATGGAGTGATGTGAAACGAGTTAGAAAGGCTATGAAGCAATGAGGCGTTTTCAAACAACCAGGTTGTAGTTGGATCGAACCTCAGGGTAAACTTCACGTTTTAATGGTGAAAGATAAATGGCAAGCTAAAAAGAAGAAAATTTATTCAACCTTGAGAAATTTGTTCAAAGTAATGAAGTTTTTCGGATATGTTCCAAATGCTCATGATTTTGAGTCAAGTGAAGAAGTGAGTTCGGATTTAAACTCATTAGAACCCGAAGAACTTGAAGTACCCATAGAGGTGGATGTCGCATAATTTCAAGGTCAGTTAGAAACATTTTTGAAACACCGTAGGTTATTTTTTTTTGTAAGTAGCACCAGCTGTATACACTTATTTGGAGTACAACTTACACGAGTTAATCAAATAGGCTAGTTAATATAGTGTGTTTTAGGAACTATTTTTGGGTAAAGGGGAGTAATCCTGCACCCTGGTAAATATATTAACCAAATAAATGTTTAAGTACAATGGATATGAGTGAAATCCCATATCTTAGCCCGTTACATAGGCATAAAGCTTACATAACAAGATACTTCCAATTTTCAAAACAAGAAAACAAACCACTAATCAAATGATAACATATGACACAACAAAATAAAATTACTTCCTAAGACCTTGAAACTTTGTGCCATACATGGCATTAAAGGAATCCAAATTCCCTGGAAGATCACGAACCTGTTTCGCATAGTCATCGAAGTCATAGTCATCATACTCATCTTCAAACTCTTGGCCACCACCAAAAATATTAGCAGACTCATCAAATGGGTTAGCAACAACCTCATCTTCAGAATCAGACACCTCAATCTCTCCCACTTTAGAAAAAGGGTTAACTCTCTTAGTAGAAGAGGTAGACGGAATAGGTTGACCATCATCATCCACAAGAGTAGCTTTCCCATCAATAATAAGCTTTTCAAGCTTACCAATTTTCTCAGCTATGGGAGTAGAACCAACATCCATTGTTCCCATTGAATCACTCACAAGCTTTGCATCAGAAGAAGTCCTAGTCTCCGGAGGCTTAGACGCCTCACCAATATCAATACGAGAGTCCGTCCCCCGAGATCCATCAATACCTGCTTCCTTAGTAGTACCAGAAGACTTCCCAGTCTTGACCTTGTTAGTAGAAGAATCAGCCACAGTACTTGGGATGCCCAAATCATCTTCCACCTCAAGAGTCCCAAAAGAGTTAGACGTAGTAATCGGTGTATCTTTAGCATTACCACTAGCAGCTGCCGGTGTCTTCGTCTTTGCAACATATACCTGCTTCCTTGGTGCAAATCTAGGACCCTTACCCATATTAATACCACCAGTCATCTTCATCCCTTTCTGTTTGGCTTTTCGATTCTGCACCACCTTAAAGCCATCATCAGGTTCATCCTCATTAGAGGTGGGGGGAACATCATTATTCTCCTTAATACTCTTAGGACAACAAGCAGTATCATGCCCAAACACTTTACATAACGCACAGTGTGGCGGCTTCCATTCATATTCCACTTTTATACTTGCCGTAGTAAAACCACTATCATCCTTATTAGGGATCGCCATAGTCACCACATGTTTAAGCTCAAATTCAGATGATAATTCCACAAGAGCACGTGCAAAACTAATGCGACCCCATGAATCAACACACATGGAACTAGTAAAAGCATCTAACATAATCGGCTTACACACTTGAGTAGCAATTAAACTCAACCCATCTTCCTAATATGCAAGTAATGGCACATTATGCAATTTAATCCAAACGGGAACTCTAGTTACCTCACTTTTAGACAATAGCACATCAGGAGTCCATTTAGTGAGAATGAGAGGAGAATTACGAATAATCCAAGGGCCCCGTTTAAGAGCATTCTCAACACCCTCTTTAGAATCGAATTTAAAGAGAAAAACACCATCATCATTCTTCATTAGTTTCTGAAAACCAAACTTACCCCACGTGTTGGAGACGTAGTTCTTAACCAAATGAAAAGCAACATTCTTGCCAACAAAGAAGCCAACAAGTGTATTTTCATACCGGTTGAATACACCCTCCATAGCAGCCTTCGGAAGCACCGTATCATGATTATCAATGCGCGTCTCATTCACCAAGGCACGAAAATTAACTTTCCTAGATACACGTTCCGGGTTTAATACATTAGCAAATGACCTTATGTTGTTATTTTCACTACCAATCTCATTCGGACCAGAGGTAGAAGCATTAGGTGATACCACATTCACATTCAAACCAGAATTAGGAACATTAGCCATGTCCGAATCCAGGTTACCTATTGACGTGCCTACCTGGTCACCATCAAGTCCCATAGTTTCAGTAGGCCAAACATATTCAGACTCGCAATCACCAAACAGATTCCCAACCTGTGCGCTAGGGTTACGACCCACCCTAGCAGCCTTACGTAACTCAGGAACATTAGCAACATTACTTCCATCACCTTTAAGCCGATTCAACCTATCTTCCAGCGCCTTAATATCCATCCTAGCATACGGATTCGAGTCCAAATTCAAGCCAACTTGATCGGCCAAGTTGGTGGCTGCTTTTGCAGCATTCGTCGAACCATCTTTATCTAAAAATCCTTTCTCCATCTCTCTACAACCCCACACACAAGCCAAACAAACACCACACACAAACAAAAATCAACCAGCAAGGAATAACTTCAAACAATTAAAATGAAACCCTAACTAAAAAGTTAGGGTTTAATATGCCACCAATTCCAGCAACTAACCGTAACCCACCATGTTGAAAATCGATTCACACAAGTCCCAAACACCAAGAAGATGTAAAGGAATACACAAACCGACTTAGAAACCAAAACAGAATAGGCAGCGATCAATAACCACAAGTCGACTTCAACAAACCCTAAAAAGTCGATTACTATCAATCAACCAAAAACGTATGAAACAACAACAAATCTGTAAAGAAAACTAAGTAACACGAATGTTAATTAGTACCTAATACAAATCGTTGCAAGAATCATACGGGATTAGGCAGAAAATTAGTAGAAAACGATTAGAGAATGGTTAGGGTTTGTTGGTCGACTTTTTCACCAGAGAGAATTTTTCAGGGTTTACCGCTGCTCTGTTATAGTGTGTTTTAGGAACTACATCCAGTGTTCATGTGAATCAGTCAATAAACAAAACACTAATAGTGGGTCATTATATTGGTCTGGTCTAACTCATTAACAATAGGGTTGCTCTGTTTTACATCGTTAGTAATTGTATTGAAGGTTCAAATTTGTAGTAAACCTTGCTAATAGACGAATAACGGTTAGAGCATTGGTCTTACATTAGTTTTAGAGAGTCTAGAGTACCAAAAAGATCAAGAATCCAAAGTAACGAAATACAAAAGTTAAAGTTCAAAATTTCAATATCAAATAAGCTAGAGCTGTTAACAAAATTGTACATCCATATAAAATCATTGAGATCTCTATTCGTGCGAGTGTATGACCTCATAGGCCAATGAAGTTGCTAATAATATTAGTTATATTTTGTTCCGTACACCCAAAAATCCATCAAAAGAAATAATCTAAACTAACACATAGATCTAAGGTTTTCATTGATATATAAGCTTTAAGCATGTAGTGTATCAGATACCGTCCTAATTTGCAATGAGTCAACGATGCTAATATCTATTTATTTAATAGAAAATTGTTAAATTTAGCATTACGGGCTTTGTGTAAAATATTTAGACACATATTGATAGTTTATATTTTTAATAATAACCGTTCATCCTCTACATTTAACCTCCGTAAGCCGATTACATGTACCACCAATTATATATATTTTTGTTTCTTTTAAACGTAGATGTGAGGTTTGTGTTTAACAAAACATATTTTAATAAGAGAAAATTCCCTAACTAGGCCAAAAACTCAACCATGGTCCCTTTTGTGGTCACTTTCATGTGCATTTTCCCATTTTGGTCATGCTCGACTGCTCAACTCCACTAGTTTTCCGCCACGTGTCAACACACTTGTACCTTTTATTAAAGAGAAAATTCTCTAACTAGGCCAAAAACTCAACCATGGTCCCTTTTGTGGTCACTTTCATGTGCCTTTTCCCATTTTGGTCATGCTCGACTGCTCAACTCCACTAGTTTTCTGCCATGTGTCAACACACTTGTACCTTTTATTAAAATTACGTGGCCCACTAAATCTGCATCAAGTCTTAGTTACTGTACACCCTTTTTGTCTTTTAATAAAAGTCAATGCTCGACTGACGACTGCTCAACTTCGTCAGTACTTTTGCATGGGAAACGTAAAAAGAGGCCTGAGAAAAGTACACACAATCTTTTGCTTAGATTGTGTGTACTTTAATTTTAAATTAATTTTTACGTTAGTTATTTCACAAAAATTAAAAAAACACACACACAAACACACAAGAACACACACAAATGATCATGGCCTCCCAGATTGTGTGTGGTTGATGATCGTCTCCCCGAAAGTCTTGATAACTTCTTCTACCACTGCCGAGTATTGATAACTTCTTGATCATCCTTCCTCCGTTCTCAGATATGGTGAGTTCTTAAGTTCTTATTTGGGTATTTTCATAATTAAGTGGTTATGTGATTATGTAAGTTATTTATCTTATGTTCAAGGGTATTTGTATGTTAAGTTTTTGGGTTTTCAGTGTTTCTCCGTTTTTAATCAAAATAAGTGCGTATATATTTTGTTTTTAGCATTTTTCAGCTTATTTGTATCTTCATTTGTATGTTCATTAGGTTTCTTGAGTTTATTTAATTGTTTTCATGATTTATCAGTTTTTTATTAAATTAATTGCGTAGAGATTTTGTTTTTAGGGTTTTTCTTGTTCCATGTGTTTCTATAGATTTTCTTTTTAGGGTTTTTCTTGCGTTTTAGGGTTTTTACGGTTTTTCTTCCTTATTAGGGTTTTTATTATTTAATTCAGTTAAGTGCTTATTATGGTTTTTGATAAATATAAGTGTGTAAGTACCTAACAATAAGAAGTAAAAACTTTAAAATGTTGAAGTCTAAATATTATATGCTTCACAAGTCGGATCAACTGTTAATTTTTTCATTATGTTATTACTTCTTTTTTGTAGGACTATGATGCGAAAGTTATTGTAAGAAGTAAACTGCATTATTTGTTACTTCTGAAAGATAAATTAGACCAACCGCGTCGTACAATGTTCATGGCCTCATGTTTCGGACCTTGGTTGGATCTTACTTATCTAGATAATGAGGCTGGTGCGTTGTATGCTTCAGAAACAACTCCGCCAATATGATGATAACTATGATCTTCCATTGGTTTACTGTGTGAATGGACATACTTTTGCCTTTGGTCGACATGAATTCTGTCTGCTAACTGGGTTCACATTTGGTATGCTAAGCTTTAGGAAATGGAGAAGTGGTGATATCCCTTTCCATGGTCGTGTTTTTCCAGATAAGATAGGTCAGTATGTTAAAAACATTGATCTTTTATCGGTTATTGAGGTTGAAGATATTTTCTTAAATCTGTCGGATGAAGATGCTTTACGGGTTTGTCTACTGCTAACATTGGAGGTTATTTTCATGGGTAAAGAGTTGTCTGCTGTCATTGATGATATGTTGCTTAGGATGGTTGAGGATCTTGATGAATTCAATGCATTTCCATGGGGAGAGCATGTTTGGAGGCAGTTGTATGCGTCAATCAGAAATGTCGCTTCTGAGCACCGACCGGGTTACAGTCAAACATTGGGTTGTAAAAATCCAAGGATGTTCCTACCTTCTGCTTGTAACTTATAAGGGTTTTGTTTTACTGTTTCCAAGATATGGATTATAGAATTTTTGGATAAAAGTAATCAGTGGTGGAACAAGGATCCAGGGGTTATCCCAAGAGTACTTGCATGGTCTAAACACAAATCATTTGGAAAATCTGATAATTTCGACCAGCTTTTTGCTAAGGTAAAAACTAATGTTCAAGTGTTTATTTATTATGTTTCTGGTCCTTGTTGAAACTAATATCTATATTTTTGTTAGGGCTCTACACCAAACTTCACTGTCTTCCCAACTAGAGTTGAGGCTGAGTCTCGATGGTATACAGAAAGCGACAAATTTTTTAGGTGGTATACCCCTAGAGCCCCGCCTGTTGTAAAAGGGGGACTTTATGAAGAGTATTTTCAGAAAGCACGCCTAAGCAAATAACCAGTCTAGAGGATTGTCAAGTGGAGAGTACTCGTCAAGTGGAGAGTATTTTCAGAAAGCAAAGGCTGACGCTGCACGCACGCCTAAGCAAATAACCAGTCTAGAGGATTGTCAAGTGGAGAGTACTCGTCAAGAGGTAGATGTTGTTGCTCTTCAGGCTGTTCTTAAGTCTTTGGATGCTCGCACATCGAAACTTGAGACTATAGTTGAGGTTAATGTTTTACCTTTGTGATTTTTGTCCAATATATTTTCTTTTTAAACAGTAATCATGGTATACACTCATAGGCATGTTTTGTTCCAAATTACTTTCATTTGCAGATCATTTCAAAAAGAAGAGACCAAGTCAACAAAGATACTTATGAAAAAGTTATTTATTCATCTTATAAATTTACTCGTAATTTAATTAATTTTTGTATAATAATATTTGATAAACAAATTTGGTATGCAGTTTTACACTTCTAAAAGAGAACAAGAGGAGAAAGTCAACAGCCAGACTTATGAAAAGGTAATTAAATCAGTATTATACTTGTAAATTTGCATTTTCGATCCTATAATATGTGGTATATTCTTTGTGTAAATAAGTATTATTCTTGTAAATCAGTATTATACTTGTAAATTTGCATTTAGGACTGTCTACTAATACGTGGTAAATTCTTTTGTGTGCAGTTTTATACTTATAAATCCGAACAACAAGACAAAGTTATCCCATCCAGTGTTGAAAAGGTAAATTTGCTTGTAGACTCTATGTATTCTTGATAATGTGTCAACTTTTCATTTGACACATTATAGGTTCTAAGTTCTAATTATAATGCAATTGTGGCATTTCATTGATAGGGCCTTGATCTTGCTGACGAGTATTGCAGTGAAGTTAATGATTTTATGAAGTTTTTTGATTCCCAATTGCTTAATCTTCCATCATCACAGGAAGATTTTGACAAATCACCACAGAAGGATGGTGTTTTTCATCCTATGGAAGAGCCTAGGGAAAAGAGGTTGAGAATGTCCCAATCTCACATGAAGTCATCTCACATGAAAATTGCTCTGGAGCGTTGTGGAACAAAGAAGAGGAGGTTTGAAGATGTTATTAGGTCGCCGTTTGTGCAAGCCCCAAAAACTAAAAAAGTTCCTAGTGTTGATGAATTGAGAAATCGAAGGAATCTTCTTGATCCTATTATGGTTGAAAGGTTAAAATTAGTCAGACCTTTGATCGAGGTACATTGTTTTTAAATCTGTCAGGTTTTTTTATATAATTGTAATCATTTTATAATGGTCACTTATGTTTATTTTGTTTTGTCTATAGGTTCTTGATCGAACATTTCAAAACACCGATCGAATTTTCCTTGGATACGAAATTGAGTGGTTTCTGTGTATGGATGGGTGGCAGAATTGTAAGTTTCCTTGGTGTGCTGAAATAACTGTGGATCGTTATTTTTGGGATGCTATAATTGGCCTTGACGATAAGCGCAAAGGATGGCTGCTTGATTAGGTAAAGTAAATATATCTTTTATTTACTTTACTCAGAATTATATAATATTTTGGTTTTGATTGTCTGTAGCTGATAATCGATATCAAATAAATTTTATACGAGAAAAACTGCATATTGTTAAACAGAAACACTGCATACTTTCTCAATTATCATGGAAGGGTCTATCTAATTATCTAGATGGGTTCCATTGCATAATTTGAACCCCGTCCCTAGTACAATTTGTGTGCTTGGTCTTTGTCACAAGTTTTGGCTCTTTCAAGAATGGAAGCTCGTTGTCTAGAAAATATTATATAAACTCGACAACCATCTTCCGTTCTTGTAAGAGCCAAAACTTGTGATAAAGATCAAGCACACAAATGGTTGTAGGGACGGGGTATAAATTAGGCAATGAAACCCATCTACATCCTTATATATATCTTCTATGATAATTGAGACATGTTGTTTGTGATAATGATATAGTGTGTATTGTTCATGACAGGCCACACTACATTATCCCATTCAACACGATTATATAAATTCTATATGTCTTGTATAAAACACACTTGAAATTGATTTGTAGGTAGAGAAAATGAAAATCTAAATTTTATATAAATTACTGATTATATTTGTATTTTGTTTTTTTTTTGTTTATTGTTCTTACAGCACATTGATCTGTGGATCAGTTACATGTGGCATACTAGACCAGATGATATGGATTGGTCAATGGTTAGTTGATTTTTTCTGCCATTATTGATGCGAGGAGGATCATTGCTTGTGTTCTACGCCAACAAAGAAAAATACCCTCTTGGTTGGGCTGATGTTGAACGTGTTTTTATCCCAATAAACGAACCTGAGGTTCATTGGTCTCTTGTTGTTTTTCACATCCAGACTGGTAATGTCACATTCTATGATAGTGGCGTTGTGTTTGATAATGAATCACGTCCTTTTTATCTGGATATGAGGAATACTTTAGAGACAAGGCTTCCCGAAGTCCTAAAAGAAGTAGGGGTCTTTGAGAAGAAGGGAATCGGTCCTAAGTCCTATAGGATTACGTTGAAGCACGCTGAAAATGATCCCAAGCAGGGTGGTTTGTTTGATGATTGTGGTGTGTGGCTATGCATCTTCTTATTCAGGTTAGTCATTTAACATTGCAGATTAATAGCTTATAATATATCAATTTGATTCTTAGTTAAGAGACAATCTATACGTTTTTTTAGTTCGGCTGTAGGATAACCATTTATTACAACAAACACCATCTTAACAGTACAATCTGGACAAACACAAAATTATGGTAGGCGAATACTTAGTTAACTGGACAAACACAAACACAAATACCATCTTTAAGTTGATTGGTATGTGCAAGTATCACGAGTGACCGGTTGCCGATAGTGACTGTGCAACGGTTACAGTCACTATCTGCAATCGGCCACCCGTGACACTTGGACATCCCAATCAACTTAAGCATAGCCCGTTCCAATGTTAGTCTCAAAACGTCACCTTACCCTTTAGTTTATCGATAAACTCATCAATCTCAGTACACCTATACTCTATCTCCTTAGCGAAAACCTCAAACTCCTTCATTTTCATGTCATCCTTTGCTTGAAGCTCCTTGAGAAACTCTGCTGTCTTCTGAGGCACAATCTTCCCGAGCATGGTCTCCAACTCCTCACTGAAAGAACCCATCTCATGAACCGCAGCATACAGTTTCATGCAGAACCCATTGATCTCTCTCGATAGCTTAAAATACTCTAGTGATTTATATCGGCAATAGAAAATCATCATTTCATCCCACTCAACGGTATTTGAAGATTGTAACAGCTCAGCACACCTAAGACGTCTCGCCATTATGTTTTTTTTTTTTTTTTTTTTATTATGAACTAAAAATATGAAAATAGTATAGCATTACCCCTCTATTAAATACTAAAACTATTACCCCAAAAATTCTCACATGCTAGTGGTTTTGAATGACACTTGATTCCTGACCTACCTCACATGTCTATAGTTTTCCTTTGCTAACTTGCTTATTTTGATATGTATAAACTCTATTTTGTTGACAAGTGTTATTTTAGTAGAACTATTTTGATAGAATATATAAAGCGACATTTGTGTTCAAGAGGCTGTGATGATATTTATCTTAATAAATCATGCTAATGATATGATTTTCCGTGTCTTAGCGTGGCAATTCTATATTTTATACTATTGCAGCCATGGCGGTTATATCTTGATGTTTTTGAAACTATTGATTTATACAGATCTGAGCCTCACTATTATGTACAAAAAATTAGTCAAAATGTGTTTGATTGTGTCATTTAGTTGTTGGATATATTCTTATGGGAAAGGGCACATGAAAGTGACCATGTAACGACAATTGGTTGAGTTTTTGGCCTATTTAGTGAATTTTCTCCAACCTTTATTTGAAGCGTTACTTAAGTAGGATAGTATACAAATAACTATCTTTTAGAAAAAACAGACACGTTAGCACAACCAACGACACAAACCTAGATTGGGCGAGGAAATGGCACAACCTTTATTTGAAAAGATCCTAGACAATTACAGCCCCTTAGAATAGATCCTTGTTGCTTTGGTACATCATTATTGGCTTACTTGCCTTTCTTGCAATGTGGTACCTTGGTGTTAACACTACCACCTTCTACTTGTTCATTGCCGTAAACTTATTGTCTTAGGTATTCTAGAATTTTAGCGTGTAATTGGTCCCTTGATTCAGCAGTTGGGCCATATCTCTTTTTAATCTCAGAAAATATGACCTCTCTTAGTGCCTTGATTGACCATTCCCAATCATCAGCATTATGCTTGAATATAACTTTCTTACCATTTGATATATTTAGAATAAAGTGAAGTAGGTTAATGCTGAATTAAGTGTGTCCACTCTTAAATAGGAAAAACCACACCTACAAAAGGCAGTCACATGCTAACAGTCCACATTGTGTACCCTGTTTAGTAGATTAACACAATCCACATATTTAGTCATCAAACATATGTGGCTATTGACATCTCAGTTATTCTAGTGATGTTTATATTATTCAAGTTTTTAAAATTATTTTAGTATTTGAGTCTTTATATAACATAAACGGTCAGTTTTATTGAAACGTATATCTTACAACCCGCTGAGATAGACTACCAACAAAATTAAACACACACACGATAGTTCCCATGAAACCACAGACGTAAATCACACATAGGTCGATACTTATAACTCCAACAAGCCTTTAAGCCTCTGAACAAAGACATCGTTATTACGAGCATTAAGCTCCAATTCAGCTGCCATTATCCTCATCTGCCGAACCTTCATATCATCTCTCGCCTGTACCTCTCTTAGATACTTTGCATTTTTCTGCGCATAGTTATTTCCAACAGTTTCTATCTCCTGAATGAGACTATGCCTTTGGCGTGTAATACCAACCAATCGTCTACACAGAAAATTCATTTGTTGAGCCATTTGAAGGTCTTCAATTGAAGCTTTATTGCAGTACAGAGCTAATATCTCCAACCAGTTGTTGGAATTAGCCTCGGTTCTGAGGCGATCACACATTGGTTGTCTTGACATTCTATTTTCTTAAATATTTTGTCCCAAGTTAGGAAATAAGTTTTGAAGACGAGCCTCCAACTATATTGTCTTAAATAGCAAAACCAAAGGATGTCTAGTGCCTATCTTTTGCACATGTAAATGAACAAAATAATCAATAATTTGATGTTGAAAAATTAGTAGCCTCATCTGTAGCAAAACAATAATAGTATATACACTACTGTTTTTGTGGGTTCACTTTAGATATTTGTCACAGAATCAATACTGTTTGTGACTATATGACACTTGATTCCTGACCTATATTATTTGGTTTTCATTGACAGTTGATTCCTGACCTATATTATTGGCAAAACTGACATTTGAAAATCTGAAAATCACATGCAAAACAATTGCTTAATGACAAAATATTCCTGATCTACAATACCTAATTTATAGATGTTATCATTTTAAATAGACTAAAAAAAGACTTTTGACTGGCAACAGTGCTGTGATATGTAAGAGGCTGTGATGACGAACTATCTTATTTGATGACACAAATGATGTGATTTACCATATCTTAGCATGGCAATTTTATAGCATGATTTTGCAGCCATGTGAGGTTACATCCTGATGTTGTTTTACAGATCTGAGCCTTGGTAATGCATATCACAATACTTACCACGCGAACCCATTGTCCTTTACAGATCTTAGAAAATTCCCTTAATAGGCCAAAAACTCAAACATGGTCCTTTACATGCTCACTTTCATGTGTTGTCATTTTTTGTGCCTTTCCCGGTTTTGCTCATGCTCGACTGCTCTACTGCTCAATCGACCGAATTATCCACCCCTATGTACATTTTTCTCAAAGTACAGTGGCCCACCAAATCTGAACCAAATCTAAGTCACTGTACACCACTCGACTTGTGGCTGCTCAACTTAGTCAGTACTTTTTGCATGGAAAATGTAAAAAGAAGCTTGGGAAAGGACACACAATCTTTTGCTTAGATTGTGTGTACTTCAATTTTAAATTATTTTTTTACTTTTGTAATGTGGCTACTGAATATGATATAGTTGTGCATTCAATATGTAAGAGGCTGTGATGACGATTATCTTATTTTGATGAATCAAATGATGTGATTAGCGTATCTTGGCATGGCAATTTTATAGGATTATTTTGCAGCCATGGCGGTTAATATCCTGATGTTTGTTTTACATATCTGAGCGTTGCTAATGCATATGACAATACTGCTTGTAGACTGCTGCTTATTATGTGAAACTTAGCAAATAATTATTGTTTATATATGTTAAAGAGTTAGTTAAGAAAGTTAAGGATCAATATGTTATACGTGTGGAATCTATAAAAGTATTTCAATTAGAAGTTGAAAGTAATAAGGTGCACACATTACTTTGTGGATGAGTGTGGAATTTCAACATAATTAACCCTTCTGAATTCCCATACAGTGCCTTTTGTTTTTTCAACAATCTAGCAAATCGCCTGGTGCAGGCCTTTTCTCAAAGGGAGTTGAAACGAAAAAAGGTACTGTAGGGGGACTCAGAAGGGTTAACTATGCTTCTTTTTTGAGGAAAAAACTTTTTTTATGATCTTAAAAAACATAATTAACCCTTCTGAGGTCCCATACTGTTCCTTTTCTTTTTTCAACAATCTAGCAATTTGCAGTGCGGAAATTGCACAAAGGGAGTTGAAACGACAAAAGGACCAGTAGGGGATCTCAGAAAGGGTTAACTATGTTTCTTTTTTATTAAAAAACATTTTTTACGAACTTAAACCACCCATATACAAAGTAATGTGTCCATACACTGCTTGCTATATTGAACTTCACCTTGAAAACCTCAATTATCAAGGCCCATCTTTCTAACGATGTAGATGGGTTCCGTTGCTAAGTTTGAATGAGTTCCCTAACACCGTTCGTGTGCTTGATCTTGATCCCAATTTTTGGTTCTTTTTGTTCAACAAAAATGTGATCAATATCAAGCACACCAATGGTTTTAGGGAACTCGGTGTGACTAAGAAATGGAACCCATATACATCGTTAGAAAGATGCGCCGTGATAATTGAGGTGTGTTGATTTGCGATAATGATATAGTGTGTATTGTTCATGACATGCCACACTCCTTCATTATCCCATTCAACACATACACTTTTGTAGAATCGATAATTATTTATTCGGCGCACCTTGGTACTTTGAGCTTCCCCTCGAAAACAGATAACATCAAATAGTCCTGATTATTAAGTGTCAATTTCCCCCGATAATGCTTGTAATTTATATCATTTATATGGATTTACACTTGTTTTCCATTGTTTTCCACTTTCAGGTAAATTACGAGCATTGGAGCTAAAGAGACGAGGAATTGGAGAATTAACTAAAGAATTATCATAGTATGCTGATTTTGAAGAAGTTACGGCGTAACTCTTCTCTCAAATTACGCCGTAAGTATTGCGTGACTCAGAAAACCAACTTATCAGAAGGTTACGGCATAACTATTCCCAAAGGTTACGACGTAACTATATTAGGTAAAATGAGGATCCACGCCGCTGATACTTACGCCGTAACTATATCATCAACTACGGCGTAACCATGTTTATTGAAGACTACGACGTAACCACTTATAAGGTTACGCCGTAACTAGCAGATCTAGTGCTAATTACGAAGGAATTGAAGGTTACGGCGTAACTCTTGTTATTGTTACTCTGTAACCCATATCTGGCCTATAAATACCCCACAAATTCCAGCATTTCTAATCATCCCATTCCACACACAACAATCAGAGAACGTGGGAAAAAGCTAAAGGAAGGTCCAGAGGAGCATACGTAGCTGTCTCCAAAGGAGAAATCACGCCCCTACGATAAGCATTAGCATTTTATATTTTCTTTACTTTCAATTCATGTATTTCGTACCTTTGAATATTGAATTGGTTTGTACGATTAATATGAGCGGCTAAGCACCTCTTGGTGCTGGCCTAGTTATGATTCCTTAATTGTTTTGTCTATGTTTATATTACTTCCGCATAATTATTTCTAAGTGTATGCATGCATAGTTTATTGGTAGCCACCCTTGGTTCGGTAGTTTTGAACGGCGGTAGAGGCCAATTGCCTAGGAGATATGACCAACTGACCCTAGGTGAGCGGACTGAGACGGGAATGGTAAGATATGACCAACTGACGACCCTTTCTACTTGCGTGATTTAACCAACTGATCACTTGTCGTTTGGATGAACTTTAGAATTAGGGGGTGTGTGTCTAAGTTCTTAATGGCCGGGAATTCATTATTATAAATCTAGCATGTAGCGGTACTTAATGACTTGGCTTAGGGGACCAGGAACAACATGACTTATGAGGGGACACCTGACTTCTCCTGTGGTGTCATCTTTGCTGATAGGTTTGGGCGAATTGACCAAATGTTGTCCTCTCGAATTTGACCCCACCTGAAGTAATTGGAAGTAAGTAGACGTAGACATTACTAGCTAGGAGGATTAACTAGGTTAGCACCACTCTCCCCTATTGATTTCCCTTTACCTTTTATTTGCTTTTAGTAGTTTAATAATTAATTCCTTATCGCAACCATTATTAAATCTATGACACCTAGACTTAGTAATAATCCAACACACATAGCTCTTGGGACGACCTCGGCTTTACCGATTACTACACTACACGCGACCCGGTACACTATCGTTAGTGCATTAAGGTAGACCATAGGTATAACGAGTTAATATAAATATTAAAACCTGGTCAGTAAAACCTGCATCAAATTTTTGGCGCCGCTGCCGGGGAGTTATATTAGGATTAATATTAAGTCTTTCATTTCGTTTTGAACTTTTCTACTATTCTCACGATCATTATTCGAGTTTTCAGGTACCATGGAGTTGTTAACATCGATGACCTCACTCTTGAGGAATATTTGGCTTTGACAAGAGAAGAACAAGGACCAGGGATTGTTAGGCCGGCTATCGCTGAAGATGCTCAATTCGAAATCAATCCTCAATTCATGAGAGTTACGTGCAAATCCCTTCTCTGGAAGCATCACTGATGATGCCCATGAGCATATAGACAACGTGGAGTACATTGTCAGCCTATTCAAAATTCCCAGAGTCTCACATGACGCTATCATGTTACGAGTATTCCCTATCTCTCTTACGGGAGCTGCTAAACGATGGGTTGATCGATTACCTGCTTGGACTGTCAACACTTAGCCTATCCTTAAAAAGTGTTTCATTCAGAGATACTGTCCTCCATCAAAGACGGCCAAGCAATTGGAAGAAATCCATAACTTCAAGCAAGAGGGTGATGAAACATTATACCAAGCTTGGGAAAGGTACAACGAACTATTATACAAATGCCCTACTCATGACCTCAACAGCCAACAAAAAGTGAACGTCTTTTACAAAGGTCTGAACATCTCCTCAAGACAAATGATTGATTCTCAGGGACCGATTTCTGGTATGACACCCACTTTAGCCTTGGAAACTATTCAAAAGATGGAAGACCACTCTCACAAATGGCACAATGGAGGAAGCAACCTAAGTAAGAATGTAGATATGGAAGGCCTTGCAACAATAAACAACAAATTAGAAAGCCTCGAAAGAGAAATGAAGAATCTCAAGGAAAATATGCATTACATTCAAGTCGAGGGAAATGAAACTTCACCTACTAAAGAATGTTCCTCCAACGAGGAAGTTAAAAGGATCGGAGAAGTTAAATATGGAAGAGAGTCCCCTTTCAACAGCTACAATAATAATGGGCCCAGATATCGAGAGAAATCCCTAGGATTCTACACAAGAATCAACAACAATCCTCCTAAACCTAGCCTTGAAGAAATAATGCACAGGCACATTGAAGAATCTACAAAAAAGGGAAATAAAATCAAGGAATGGATGGTCAAAGTAGAGGAGGATACCAATATGAACCTACATAACCAAGATGCTGCGATTAAAAACCTCGAAACACAAATTGGGCAATTGGCTAAAAACCTTGAAACGAGTAATGCTAAAGCCATTACCTACAAAGCCATATTTGCGCAAGATAAAGCAAAGAAAGACCAGTGCATCCTCTATAACTAATGATCTTTCCGGGATTAACTACCTAATAGAGGATGATATATCAGAAGACGACGAGGTCTTGCCAAGCCAACTCCCTGGGAAGCAGGAATACCAGGAAAGTTTTCTTCTCCCACGCACTACTGTTAACAATAAGATTCCCGCCTTAGCTGATTTGGGGGCCAGGGTAAACCTTATCTCTACCACTTTATTTGATAAAATAAAACTTACCAATTTAAAAGAGACAACTATTATGATAGAAATGGCTGATTCCTCTAAAGCTGTACCAAGGGGAATTGTGAATGATGTGCTTTTAAAAATTGGAAAATTCTTTTTCCCAACTAATTTTGTGGTTATTGACATGGGGAAGCGGGAGGCTTACAACTTAATTGTTGGAAGACCTTTTCTGGCCACTTGTAGGGCTCAAATTAAGGTTTTTGAAAAGCAAATTTCTTTGGGAACTGAAAATGAACGAATAACTTTTAGTATGAAAGAGCATATAAAACCAAAAGTTGAAATTTCAAATAATGTTGATGTTGTTAATGTTCAATCTCTTGATCCAGCTCTACACTTTAATCTTGTTACTAATGATAGTGGAGAGAATGTTGATAATTGTAAGCAAAAACACGAAAAGATTATCCAAGGCATTGAGGAAACTCCAGTTCCAAACAAACATTTCAGCAATTTAATGTTGACCAAGGATAAGGAGTCAGTGACAGCATGGCCTCCGTATACTCGTCCTCAAAAATGTGAAAGAAAGGAGAATGAATGGATATACCCTCACAAGGGTGAGAGACATGATATTGAATTAGCATTAGAAGATTGGTACAAAATAAGATTTGGAAATTCGAAAATCCATAAGGGACGAGTTAAGCAGTATAAGTACAATCATCTCACTGACACAATAAACGATGCAAAATCCAGCATCAGTATTACTAGTAGTCTTATAGCTGAAGATGATGACCGAGGAAAATCATGTGATGAATGGCTTTCACATAAATTTGAAACAGATGGCATCCGTAACACTACGAAGAAAAAGGGGTTTGACAAATGGATGAATGAATGCCAACTAGTGGTGGAAGTCGGCCAAGTCCAAAGGCCCCCATAGAGCCCCATGGCTCTAAGTCTAACTTAAAGACTAGTGAATAAAGAAAAGTGTTCTTTCGGGAGACAACCTAAATTATCCCTTTCTTTTGTTTTATTTCCATTTCTGTAGGGTTTTGTGTTTTCTAACCATTTTTGCAGGAAACGAGGAAGTAATTACTGCTGCAGTTGCTGATCTGACCAGAGTTACGGCGTAACTCATCTATGTGATTACGCCGTAACCAACTTTTTAGCAGCAGAATTCTTGACGCATGAATAATTATGGCGTAATACCATCTACGTGGTTACGCCGTAACCACTCGCTTTGCAGCTTATGTCAGGTTTTGTCAGTGATAGCGTAACTCCCTCAAAATAGTTACGACGTAACCTTCCTCTACTTAATTCTTTCATTTTAAAACACAATAACCTTGTATTAGTATTTTAAATGAACTTTGTGCGTGTGTTCCCTATAAACCCTCACGAGACATCACTCGTCCACTTGGGACACCAAGTTGTTTAAAAGGCTTGTTGCATATGCTAAATGCAACCGTGATTCCTACGAAAGTGAGTTAGGTTTGTTTTTCATTTTTTATTTTTTATTTTAAGACTTATGCTTGTCGGTAGTGTGATTTCAGGGATTGAAGTTTGTTCATGATGCTTAAATGAAGGCACGTCTCTTTTTCGTGGGCCTTCTTTCTTTATGGAGCAAATTTCAGGGAAGTTCTTGCTCTAATTCTACTTTTCTCTTCTCCTTTATTTAATGCTTAGTACAAATGGGACTTTGTACAATTTAAGTGGGGGGACGGGAGTAGAATTATCTCTTGAACATTAATTTGCCCTCGTTTTTCTAGTTTATTTTAAAAAATTATGCCATTTTTAAAATATTGACATGTTTTTCTTAACCTAACTAGATTAGACCTTAGCTGAGCACATACAACCCTTGATATATTATGGTGAGATTAGCCTTATCCGTTTCCAATATTTTACCCCAAATCCACCAAATTATGAGTGTGCCGGTAGCTTGTAAACTTTAGAACTTGGCCTTTGCATCATTTCGAGACCATAGACGAGGTATGTTGAGTTAGCTCAATGTATTTGTACTTTTCAGTTTTAGAAGGCAATATTATAGGATTATCACCCAAACAGCCTGCCATTGTGTGTCTATCGATTAGTCACCTCGACTTCTCGACCCCCACGTGAAACACTTTTGTTGCACTCACCTTTAGTGCAAGATACCCCTAGATAAACCCATCTGAGCCATTCCTTTCATTTCGTCAACCCAATATATTGTTTCGTTACACCTATACACCTTAGGCTACCCTGTAGTCTTTATTTGTGATTGGGAAGTCATCATTTGCCTAAGTTCAAGGTTCGAGTGGAAAGGTTCGGAAATCATGCTTTCATCGACAACATTCCTGAAGATCATTGAAGACCCCCCGAATTCCCATTGTTCATCTCAAGTGGGGGGATATTATATTATGTTATTATTGTTATGCTGAAAAAAAAGTGATTCGAAAAAAAAAGAAAAAAAAGAAAAAAAATTAGTTGTTATGTTATTGTAAAGTGCGATGTTATAAGCACTATGTTATGAGATTTATAGATTTAGTATCGAGGAGGCCACCTCGGTCACATTTGAAGATTGGAGTTGGCATCTATGCCAACAGTTGGAGAAAAGGTAGTGTGCCCATCACGACGTCCTCTAATGACACAAATACCTTACATTTCATGATCCGGTTTCTTGACTTCAAAGCTTGAACTTTCGGCGGACGGTAAGTGGTGATGACTTGGTTATAGATCTAGACTACCTTCTTGTTTTTTATTTTAAACCATTTATATATCCCATGTCTTATCCTACCCTTTAGTCATGAAGGGTGTCTAGGTGATGCAGCGAGCAATCTTTGGTGTCTTGGCCATGGATTTGGTCATGTATCATTGATTTTGTCCACTTCGCCGTGACATGTTAGTAATGATGAGTCACCCCTTAACCTTTGTCGTGTCTACCCATATTGCCTTCGAGAATTGTTTAGCCCTTAACTCTAGTGGTGGAGATTTGTGTAACCGCCAAGCTTATGATAAAATACATGCTATAACTGTGTGATTGAGTGATCACCCCTAAATTGACACTTAGAATAGTTGAGAGATTTGAGTGTTTTGTTCCCCTTTCGTGAGGTGTTCGGATTTGTTTTATTCTAGCATAAGGGCTTTGTAAACTTATATTTTCCTGGTATTGGGAGATATCTTTTTAGGAATCTTTCTAATAAGGTCTACTTGAGGGCAAGTAGAGTTCAAGTGGGGGGATATTTGATAACATCAAATTATCCTGATTATTAAGTGTCAATTTCCCCCGATAATGCTTGTAATTTATATCGTTTATATGGATTTACGCTTGTTTTTCATTGTTTTCCACTTTCAGGTAAATTACGAGCATTGGAGCTAAAGAGACGCGGAATTGGAGAATTAACTAAAGAATTATCATAGTATGAGGATTTTGAAGAAGTTACGGCGTAACTCTTCTCTCACATTATGCCGTAACTATTGCGTGACTCAGAAAACCAACTTATCAGAAGGTTACGGCGTAACTATTCCCAAAGGTTACGACGTAACTATATTAGGTCAAATGAGGATCCACGCCGCTGATACTTACGCCTTAACTATATCATCAACTATGGCGTAACCATGTTTATTGAAGACTACAGTGTAACCACTTATAAGGTTACGCCGTAACTAGCAGATCTAGTGCTAATTACGAAGGAATTGAAGGTTACGGCGTAACTCTTGTTATAGTTACGCCAGAGTTACGCCGTAACCCAGATCTGGCCTATAAACACCCCACGAATTCCAGCATTTCTAATCATCCCATTCCACACACAACAATTAGAGAACGTGGGAAAAAGCTAAAGGAAGGTCCAGAGGAGCATACGGAGCTGTCTCTAAGGGAGAAATCACTCCCCTACAATAAGCATTAGCATTTTATATTTTCTTTACTTTCAATTCATGTATTTCGTACCTTTGAATATTGAATTGGTTAGTACGATTAATATGAGCGGCTAAGCACCTCTTGGTGCTGGCCTAGTTATGATTCCTTAATTGTTTTGTCTATGTTTATATTACTTCCTTATAATTACTTCTAAGTGTATGCATGCATAGTTTATTGGGAGCCACCCTTGGTTCGGTAGTCTTGAATGGCGGTAGAGGCCAATTGCCTAGGAGATATGACCAACTGACCCTAGGTGAGCGGACTGAGATGGGAAGGGTAAGATATGACCAACTGACGCCCTTTCTACTTGTACGATTTGACCAACTGATCACCTATCGTTTGGATGAACTTAAGAATTAGGGGGTGCGTGTCTAAGTTTCTAACGACCGGGCATTCACTATTATAAATCTAGCATGTAGCGGTACTTAATGACTTGGCTTAGGGGACCAGGAAAAACAGGACTTATGAGGGGACACCTGACTTCTCCTGTGGTGGCATCTTTGCTGATAGGTTTGGGCGAATTGACCAAATGCTGTCCTCTTGACTTTGACCACACCTGAAGTAATTGGAAGTAAGTAGACCTAGACATTACTAACTAGGAGGATTAACTAGGTTAGCACCACTCTCCCCTATTGATTTCCCTTTACCTTTTATTTTCTTTTAGTAGTTTAATAATTAATTCCTTATCGCAACCATTATTAAATCTGTGACACCTAGACTTAGTAATACTCCAACACACATAGCTCTTGGGACGACCTCGGCTTTACCGATTACTACACTACACGCGACCGGGTACACTGCCCGTTAGTGCATTAGGGTAGACCATAGGTATAATGAGTTAATATAAATATTAAAACCTGGTCAGTAAAACCTGCATCAAAAACCCATTCCTATGTCACTGTCATAACTATAGGTTTGGTGCAAATCTTTGCAGCCATTTCATAAACATGGCAATGGGATTTCGAGTAGACGCTCAAAGTACTAAGCTGTCTCCACTTGCTTGCTTATAACATATTGACATTTAACTTTTTTGACCAACTCCTTTATATGTATAAACTCTATTTTCTTCACAAGTGTCTTACTTTGATAGAGGCTGTGATGATATATCTTAATAAGTCAATCAAATGATGTGATTTTCCGTGTCTTGGCATGACAATTCTATATTTTATACTATTGCAGCCATGGCGGTTATATCCTGATGTTTTTGAAACTATTGATTTATACAGATCTAAGCCTCACTGTTATGTGCAAAAAAATAGTCAAATTTTTTTTGTTTGTATGGTAGATGGGTTGCCTGTATAGGTTGAATTGGTCATTTTAACAATTAGAGTTGAATCTTGAAGGGTAGAAAGGTGGTGCAAAAGGGTTTAGCTTGCTTTGAGAGTTCATAACTGTGTGTGTGTGTTTTTAGTGTGTGTTTTTTGGGGAGAAACTCCATGTGTGTATGTGAGAGAGAGAGGTCAGAGATGATAAGAAGAGAGATGAAATGGTTTGTAATGATAGAGATATAATGGTGGCGAGAGATATGAAAGGGTTTGTGAGGGTGCCTCATTAACTTTACTTCACTTGCCATCACTATCATTACAAACCCTTTCATCTCTCTTCTTATAATCTCTGACCTCTCTCTCTCTCTCACACACACACATGGAGTTTCTCACCAAAAAACACACACTAAAAACACACACATAGTTATGAACTCTCAAAGTAAGCTAAACCCTGTTGTACCACCTTTCTACCCTTCAAAATTCAACTCTCATCATCATGTAACCATAACAAACCGTAACAACAAATGGGCTGTAGACTTTCCTGCGTCTACTGGACCAAGAAACGATGTACCTCCTCGCCGTAAACCATCATAGAAGCCACGTGTCACCGCCGCTAACTTCTTTTTTGTTGTTTGATAATATAGGAGAGAATTGTTGGTAAGTTTTTGGGAAGATCATGGGTTGCCTGTATAGTCTTTTTGTCTTTTCATCGCTGTAAAACTATTTGATTTTTTGTTATATAGTTTTCCTTTGTTAACTTTTTGTACGTTTACAGGTTAGGAAATGGAAAGCTGTTGGATGTTGAAAATCTCATTCAAACTGCCTTAGCATATCGCGAGAGGATGCTCAAGTTTTATTTCAAGCATAAGTTGCATGTTGCTTGAATCTTGTAAGGCGTGTTCCACAAAACAATTCGTTGTCTAAAAATTTGGTTGATTGTCTGGAGAAAGTAAACATTTGTATGTGATCTGTTGGTTGATCTTGGAAAACAATTTGTAAACAGTAACGGTTGATGGAATCACCTAGAAAACAGCTTCAGTAGCGGGTTATGTATACCAAACATTTTTGTATTTGCTCCCAGATAACTTTGAGTTTATGTATACCCACTTTGTAACCACTAATGGGGGATGGAATTGTCTGTTAAGTAGCATGTAGTTGCGGGTTATGTATACCCAAACATTTTGAATTTCCTCCTGGATAACTTTTGGGTTTATGTATACCCACTTTTATTTATAGTGAATGCAGGTCCATAGTTTCCCACATTACCATGCTTTTTACTACTAACAGTCTAGAATCACAACATACTTAGTTCATAAAAACATAACATTTAGTTTCAGTTGCAAAGTAGCAGTCCTGAAGGTTTTTCATACATAGTTTATTACAACAAAACATTTCATTCAGTAGCAAGGTAGCAGTCCAGATTCAAAACATACATAGTATTGTCACTACTTTTCATCAATTATGGTTCATCCAAGTTGTATGGTTCCATGCTCCAATCCATTTCACTGTCTTCAGCGGTACCAACAGAGGTTTCGTTATCAGACAAATTATGTTCGGTTTCGTTATCAGACCAATCCGGATGATATTGAAACGCCTTTGACGGTTGTCCACTACTTGAGCTTCCCACATATTCTTGTAAATTTAAATCAAAGTGAACAAGATTATTGATTTGGATAGTTAACTAGTTTATACATTTGAATGCAAATATTATTCAATATATGACCTTTTTGTTTGGTAATGGTTCCATGCATGATCATCGTGTGTGTCCAAGAATGTGGCACCTTGAGCATCTTACAGGGCTCGGTTCCTCTCCTTGAGATTTTATACGATCTTTATTTTTTGGTCTTCCGGATTAGGTGTGGCTTCACTTTTTGCAGGCCATGAGGTTTCTCCCAACTCGAGGGTTCCCCTATAGGATAAGCCAATCCTTGGTATGTAGCTTTGAGCGTCGTTTTCTTAAGCCAATCCCAAGCCAAATGATTACAATCCGACAATTTAAGAAATTTAGCAACCGCTAACGCATGACCACACGGTAAACCTGAAAATTGCCATTTACAACAACTACATGTCCCATTGGTTAGATTCACTATCTGTTGTCTTCGACCATCATCCACCTGATAAAGTTTTGCTGCTTCAATGCCTTTTACAATCCAAGTTGCGCTTTTTAGAATCCTATCTTTTACTTTTGCAGCAGACCAATCACTAAGTTCCCCCGCGGGTGCATCTAAAAAGCAAATGCGGGTATAATTTAAAAAAAAATGCATAAAATAAAAAATAAATAAACACCATCTTAAAAATAATCTTTACGTTCATATTTTTCTCGTTTATCACAATACCACTTTTGTAAAAGCTCTCGATACCACTCCATTAGCATTGTAATCGGTACTTTTCTGACATCTCTTGTAAGTGAATTTACCGACTCTGCACTGTTGGACGTCATATAGTTGTAGTGTCTAGTAGGACAGTATGCCCTAGATCATCTCTCAAAGCCAGCTTCACAAAGTTTCTTCTCAACACCTAGTCTAAATGTATCAATAGCAGAAAGTGCCGCATGAAAATCCTCCTTAGTGTAAGCTTTGCATGTCTTCCAATACAAACTCCTGAGCTTTCTACTATTGTTTAATCCGCAATTCATCATTAGATGCCTACAACAATACCCATGAAATGAATTTGGGAAGACTATTTTACACGCTACTCCAATTGCATAATGTCTATCAGATATGATAGCCAAATCTGGAACTTCCCCTATGCATTCTTTCAACTTCGACAAAAACCATGACCACGATTCCCCCGTCTCACCTTGAGAAACACCCGTAGCAATTGGTATAATCTGATTATTACCATCCATTCCAACGGCAAGCAAATTTGTTCCAAGGTACTTCCCTTTAAGATGTGCTCCATCAATTATTAGCAATGGTCGCAAGTGGTTTAAGAAACTTTGAATCTGTTTGATTTTACAAAATATTAGTTGTACATTAATAGAATACCACAAATATATATAAAAACTGTGCTTTAACGCATAAACAATATACACATACTTACCGCAACACCAAAGGCGATAAAACACATCTTAAAGTGTCCTTCATTATCGGTGTCAATATGAGTCACCATACCATCATTTGCCAACTTTAGATTATGACAATAATAAGGCAATTGGTGAAACGATTTCATAGGATCACCACTGAGCATCTCCTCTGTAAGAGCTTTTTTACCAATTTCATACATGCATAATTCTTTGTTATCAAATTCCTGACCTTTATAAAGGATACAAGAGCTATTGTTGTTGTATCTTATGTAATTCGGGATCTTGATATTAGGCATCGGGGGATCGGGTGGACAAGGCATATACTCGAATGTATTTGTTTCCCATTTATGTATGAATTGATCATTTGAATGAAATGTAGGACCGAAATTATCAAAAGGTTCAGTTTTTGGTAGATTAGACGTATTGACGAATCCATTTTGTTGTATTTGAGAATCGATATCAAAAGGTTCATTTTTTGATAGAGACGTATTGATAAATTCATTTTGTGGTATTTGAGAATTATTGTGAAAAGCACATGGTTCAAATCATGAAATAATGAATCGTTAAGGTCGAAATCTAAAGAGTTGGAAGACCATGGATTTACCTTTACGTTTTTGACAACCATTTTAAGTAAAAGTTTCGGTAAGGCAGCCTTCGGTCTACATACTTCATTAACGAAAAATGCTATATCGTCATCATCAACTATGTGGACCGCCCCGTGTGGCATCTTGTAAGAAAAAACTTAAAACGTATGCGTTTCTAAGTTTGATCTTTTTTTCAACGAATGAAACTAACCCATCGTATGTAATATCTTTGCTGAGTGAAATACCGTAACTGGATCCATCTTCCAAAACAAGATATACACGGAATTTATTATCAGAAATATTCATATTTATTGATTGAATATATATTCCAATGGAAATAAAAGGCAGTTTATATAGAGGTACTATATTAACTTTAAAAACTTCAACGCTCGACCGACGGTGCTCGACTGGGGGCTGCTCGATCACTGGTACTTTTTGTTTTGGAAAAGAAAATAATTAGGTGTGTTCAATAAATGTGTTTAATAAATATGAAATGATATTTAGAGTATTTAATTATGAGTACATCACATTAAATATACAACATTAATACTACCTATCCTAAATTAATTCACAATAAAAAATTCAACGCTCCACCGACGGCGCACGACTGGGGCTGCGACCATCGGTACTTTTTGCTTTGGAAAAGAAAATAATTAGGTGTGTTTAATAAATGTGTTTTATAAATATGAAATGTTAGTTAGAGTATTTAATTAGGAATACATCACATTAAATATACAACATTAATACTACCTACGCTAAATTAATTCATAATAAAAAATTCAACGCTCGACTGACGGCGCTCGACTGGGGGCTGCTCGACCAACGGTACTATTTGCTTTGGAAAAGAAATTAATTAGGTGTGTTTAATAAATGTGTTTAATAAATATTAAATGATAGTTAGAGTATTTAATTAGAAGTACATCACATTAAATAGGGTAGTTAGAAACTTTATTATAAGTAAATGTAGTTAGGTGTGTTTAGTTAAGAAACTTTATTATAAGTAAGTATATTGTGGAATGCGTGTTTTTTTCTTTTATTTTCTTATTTTTTTTTAATTTTTGACGCAACGATAAACATTTAAAAAGGTAAAATACTTACAGAGCGATAAGAAATTAAAAGCGTACAAATTATATTACAAACCGATAAAAATATTACAATGCAATAAAACATAATATTACTATATTAAACCATACAAACTACTCGATGTGTAATTTTCCCAATTCATTATAAAGCTCGTGAAGTAGTGCAGTTGATTGATATGTGTGGTTTCTTTGGATCATTCATTATTTCTATTGTTGCCTCCAATACTTTTATCTTATTAATCAACAACTTGCAGTTTGAGCAATCTGCATTTCCAGAAATTGGTTTTGAAGTTCCTGGAGAATATGATGGTGGTGTGGAGGATCTTGTCATATAAGTCGAAGGCGATGGAACTTCCGGAGATGGAACTTCCGGAGAACCGATAAGTAGACGGATACGTTCCTCTTTCCATAAAAAAAATTTACATCCATGATTTTTTGTCCCGGACTGTTAAAGAATAGAAAAAATTATTTTTAAGAACATATACTTAATATATTACAGAAATAACAAACACTTATAATTGTTCACCTTCAATAAAGGACATGCATGGTATAGTTGTCCAAGGCTGTGCCTTTTATGTGATTGTCTCAAAACTACATTTCCTTCTCCACAAGGGCATGGAAAAGCTTCATATTCAGCCATCTTCATGATAACAGTTTGTATGTTTGTTTTTTTGAATTTCGTTATATATCTTATAATATAAAAAAATGGAGAAATACATTTGTATATGTATATATAGTATATTATTTTGGCGGGCAATATTTGGTGGGAATTTTTAGCTGGAAATCTTGGCGGGAAAAATTTGGTGCGAAGTTTGGGCGGGAAGTATTTGGCGGGAAATTCATTGCATTGGAAAAGAAAATGTTATCTTGGAAAAATAATATAATTTCATATTTAGTTAGGTGTGTTTAATGAATGCACCACATTAAAAACCACCTGCCCTATATTAATTCATATTTAAAAAGTCAATGCTCGACTGACGGCTGCTCGACCATCGGTACCTTTTGCATTGGAAAAGAAAATAATTAGGAGTGTTTAATAAATGTGAGATGGTAGTTAGGAGTATTTAATTAGGAGTACATCACATTAAATATACACCATTAATACTACCTAACCTATAATAATTCACTTTAAAAAATTCAACGCCGATTTCACATTGGCCGATGCCGTGTGTGTACTTTTTTGCTTTGGAAAAGAAAATAATTAGGTGTGTTTAATAAATAAATGGAAAATGGTAGTTAGACAATTTAATTAGGAGTAAATGTAGTTAGGTGTGTTTAGTTAAAATTTAATATACAACATTAATTCACATTTAAAAAGTCAACGCTCGACCGTCAAATGCTCAACTGACGGTGGACGTTTTCCATTGTAATTGAGTGACATAAAGTAAAATACACTAAAGGTGCAAATTAAATTTGATGATCGATAAACATTAAAACATTAAATCATACGAATTATATTAGGAAATCGATAAAAGATAGAACATTAAAACAAGTACAGTAAAATTAAAATAAATAAAGCACTAACACCACTGCTTAAACACAAGTTAAACTTCCACTAACACCAGCACCACTGCTATCTTCAAGAAGTGTATCCTTGGGGAAAACCTTTACCAAATTTTTATTGTTATGTTAAGGTAATGGCTAGATTCAATGGGAGAAAATACTGAAACATTTTGAAGTATCAAAACAGCCCCAACAGTAATCGCCTTTACAAGCTTCTCATCCGTAAAGACTTTATGATGAATTGAACCCAAGATTAAACCTGAAATGTCTTTCAATGTTACTGTTAGATCACTTAACACATTCGGAGTACATGACTTAATTATCCCAACAACCTTCTCAACTTTCCCTTTCTTGCAAAACTTTTTGATATCAGCAAAACAACCAACCAATATCCCGCCATCAACTTGCATAAACTCAACCGCACGAACCCATGGACCACTTTTAAAATCGTAATCCTCGCCCACATCATAAACAACTTTCCTTATATACTCCTGTGTCATCATCAAACCATCATCCATACCCCCTCCCCCCCCCCCACGAATATCCGCAATTTTACCTGAAGGACTAGGTATTTTGCTAACAAAATTATCAACATTAGGGCTTCCATATGAGACAATGTTCTGAGTCGTAGTGGATAGTCGGAGATCAGAGTCATCTATATCAAGTAGTTGTTCCCATTCATCATTTGGTGGCGAATCCATTTGGTGGTGGCGAGTTTGACAACTAAAAAGTAATTGAGACAATTTTGGATGAGAATTCCCTATGTTATGGGGTCATATTTATATGTGATTATCATCTACCATATCACATTAAATATACCATCTGCCCAACTACTAGTCGACTGTATACAAGATCTTATTTCCTAGTTTCAACATTCAAAGTTTAACCATTGCACTTAAAAGTTTAGAACTTGATAAAGATCTACCAAAACACGTATCTTGATCTTGTTCAATGTTTTATAAAGGAGTAAACGCCACATGTAATGTATCGAAATAAGAAGAAAAAAAATAAAGTTTTCAACACAATTGTTGAACCATTAGACATGCGGAATAGAACTGTTTAGATAATCTACAAGATACATAGGGAATGAGATGTTTCACCAATGCCTACAAGATACAGGATGTTTTAAGTTTCACCAGTTACACAAATGCACAAATGCCATAGCCAAATGTTTTAAGTTTTCACCAGAAAGCCACACAAATTAAAATGTTTAGCAGGCCATTCATTTAGGATATAGGAACTCGAATCTTGTATTTCTAGAAAAATTCGGACAAATGCTCATGATATGCCAGTGCAGCTTGAACTGGGTCTTTGAAGTTGAGTGAAATGTAATTAGCCAACCTGTATAGAAATATAATGACCCAAACACCACAATCCCCATACCTCCCACCTTGTCTAGGGACATTTTCTGCATACCGAAAGGAAACGGAGTAGGAATTGGGATCTATATTCTTCCTCGCCATCACCTCACTCTCTTCCAGATAAATGGGTAGTTGTGTTTCAAAACGTCGCATCATATTTATCCACCAAGGACGGTTTTCAACCTGCCTTCTACCAAGGCTATCGTACAGCGTTATAACACCAGTGCTAATAGAGAATTCACCCAGGCACCAGTGTACATCAGATTGACAAATGGGAAAAAACACCTACAAAAGTAGTAAAGATAACCAATCTGTAAGAGCTTTTTTACCAATTTACATCATACCTTTTTTTATCAGTTTTTCTTACCTTAAATTCATATCCATCTGTAAGAGCTTTTTTTTACCAATTTCAGACCTGTAAGAGCTTTTTTTTACCATCTGTAAGAGCCTTTTTTTTACCAATTTCATACATGCATTTGTTAACCACCTGCTATGTTGCTTATACCATAAGAGCTATTGTTGTTGTATAAAGGATACAAAAGTAGTAAAGCGAACCATTCATAAACAGCCTTAAAACTACAAGCAAATCACAAACAGCCTAAAACCTACAAAAGCTCTAAGTCTTTATTCTTAACAACTACAAGCAAATCCCAAACAGCCTAAACTCTACAAAAATATGAGAACTAAAATACACACCTTTTCAACACCTTCACGAAACCACGGGATACCATCGGTCACCCCGTCAGCATAGTATACCGGCATTCGCCCGTCAATGATCTGGGAGCAAAAGAATGGGCTAACCATGACCCAATCAACATTTGCAGGTCTAAAATGCATCATTAAATCAACCCATAATCCAATATGCTGTCATTTAAAAATAGATAAAAAAAACATTAGCTATGATTAACCTGATATCTCTACACATATATTATTGGGTTGTAATAGTTACATACCGAATCACATAGCCAACCGGCTCTTGGCGTCCCCAATAATCCTAGCCAGAATTGAAGATTAGCAGTCGTACCTCCGCTGCCCTATGGGAAGCGAAATAACTGTTGGTCCTCCTCTTCTTTTGACTGTCAATCCACAACTGTATGATTGGGTGAACAAAGGCTCTATACTTTGTCGAGTTAGCATTACGTTTGAGACTCTGCATTGTCGTATGCAAAACATTTAATAATAAATTAAAAACAAATAACATAAATAATTGTAATTAACATTAAAAACAAAAATATGATACTAAATACCTCTTTCCAAGGTCGGAGTGATATTTCTTTCCCATTAGGTCCAATGACCTTGGGAATATCAAGTTTAACATGTCTCTTTTGACGCTTTCTTAAAACTCTTGTAGTAGTTTCTGGCTGCTGCATATATGGGGAATGGAAGACCTTGCTCAACTTCTTTTCCCGTCGAAAAGGGACTCGTACAGTTGTGACCTTATTTTCATCAGAGTTGAAATTCTTAAAACCAAAGACATTAACAGGGCTGGTAATTACCAGAAAAAAGAATAAAAGTCGAATTGCATGAATGTCCATGGCGGTTAAAATTTAATTAGACTACATGTTTAGCGTATATTTACCGAAATGAAATCAGACTCTAACATTTGCTCAGTCGTCATGCAGTTCATAGAAACATCTTCATCAATGTCTCCTACCTTCACTGGAATGCGTTTACCGGACTGAAAGGAATAACAGTTGAATTGCGTGAATGTCCATGACAGTTATATTTTAATTAGATTACATGTTTAGTGTTTATTTACCAGACTAAAATCAGACTCTAACATTTTATCACTCGTCATGCAGTTCATAGAAACATCTTCATCAGTGTCTCCTACCTTCACTGGAATGGGTTTACCGGACTGAAAGGAATAACAGTCTAATTGCGTGAATGTCCATGACAGTTATATTTTAATTACATTACATGTTTATCGTGTATTACCTCACTTATAGCAGACTCTAACTTTTGCTCACTCTTTAGCTCCTTCATCCCAACATCTTGATCAGGGTCTCGTGCCTCCTCATCATTCATCACGGGCACATGTTGCTCATCATCAACAGACAGTAAGTCCTGAAAAAAGAGTTAAAACTGATTGAATGTGCTTATTGGTTTATAAAATGATTAAGTTAACCTGTTCAACTATATTTACCGCATTAAAAGGAGACTCTGGGTATTGTTGATCATTTATCACTTCTTCCTTCATTGGAACATGTTGATCATCATTCATCACATGAAGATCCTGAAAAACAGTTAACATTGCGTGACGAGTGAGTTGGTTAAAATTTGAATTGATTAATCTCTTCAACGTATATTTACCGTATAAACAGGAGACGATGAGTGTGGTTGATCATTCAATATTTCCTTCACTGGGACATGTTGCTCATCCTTCGCAACCTCAAAATGAGCGTGTAAAAAGGGCAAATCTTAGGTATGCCTTAACTCATAAAATAAACAAAATAACATGTTATATATTACCTGACAATCTATCGGAGGTGAGCCAAAGAGGTTGCCTATTACTTCTCGAACCTCTTGTGTGGACAAATCTTCCTGCAAATCTCCAACATCGGTAAAATTCATGCTAGTTGACTACAAAAAAGAAAAAAAAAATATATTACTATTCTTGAAAGCAATCAACATACGTAAACCATATATTATATGATACAAATACTATTGTAAAAAACAAACCTTTGAATCACGATGCACATCCATATTCTCTTCATTTTTTAGATGATGTCTGCAAAATAAAGTAATGTTAAATAATTGGTTTACTAATTAAGGTGACTAAATAAAGAAACAAAAAACACACAAGAACAAAAACACACAAAGAAAAAAGCCGATAAGTTAAATTAGTTCTATTATACATAACACTTAAAGAAAATTACAAACAACACAGTCTTACAAACAACTATCTTAACACATAACAACTATCTAACAACCATACTAAAGTCTATCTGGTATGATAATATACAGTACATTCTGGATGAGTAAGCAGAAGAAGTGATTCGTTGAAGGAGCTCATGAATAAGGACTCTGCAGCTGCTTCGACACCAAGATTAATAAGTTCTTGTGACCAAACTTGGAAGACTTCAAGTGTGTGATCCATTTGATAGGGCTTATCAGCTTCAAAAACCGGATATCCGCTATTCGTAAATCCAAGTAATTTTAATAACTGGGGGGTGAAAATATTAAATAGTGTTTTAACGGATTGTAGTTGGTTAAAAGGACCCAATGTTAGCTCCCATGTACAGAACGTGTGCCACTCATCCCCTATCATATTCCCAAAAATAACAAGAGACTCTCTTAGGTTTGAAATATAGAAAGGTACGGGAAGCCGAACTTGTAAGCTGTCAGGTATATCTATGACATAAAATTTATAGTTAACCAAATCAAAGGACACAATCATATAACGTTTATGAGAAGTAACACCATCAACACCAAAAATCCTTTCAGAAGCCGCCCAATATATAAAATTACCAATAACCACCTGACTTGACCTTTTAAGTAGGATTGATTGATGAGGAAGATATTCGTTTTCTAATTTTGTCCATCCCTGGGAGCTCAATGTAAATACTAAAACATTTAACGGTCCATGGCCATGAACCGGATAGGAAATCCTTAGAACGGTAGGGTCAAAAGTGTCAGGATTCACACCAAAACCCACTGCAACTTTATGAGACTCATATTGACTTGACCAACAAAGGAGTACTATAGCAACTGAATTTCTTATTGATGGGTTCCAAAGAACAGCCATCTTAAAAGCATCAGAAAAACATATCAATCCGTGAGAGTTGCCAATTGGGATAAGATTCAAATATCTTAGATTTGTATGGCGAATTACGTGAGGAAGAGTTGGGAGAAAGCTACGTTGATGGGACAAATTACCATTTTGGTCAATAAAACATATAAATTTTGTCTCAAAAAAATCCTTCTTATACCCTACAAGGAATGAACACGGCTGACACCGAAACCGACAACGAAATTGGAGCTATCAATAATAGACTTCCAAGTCTTTGAAACGCTTCAAAACTGAAGTAAAGATTTGACAGGAAGTTTGTTAATGATTTGCGTTTGAATTTCAAAAGGTATGTTGTCAGACATTTGTTTACAAAAAAGGAAATTAGAACTTAAGTGAAATAATGGGGAGGTGGAAATGAGTTGAGTAACAAGTAGTGTCATAATAAAAAACTAAAGAAGTCTTTAAATACTACACTCTCACTAGTGTCATAAATGCTAGTGTACTAATGACATACCTATCCTAATGTGTTACTCACAAGTCAACCACCAAAAATTTTATATAAAACATATAAAAAAAAGAAATAAATGTTTCAAAGGGTTAAAAAGTAATAAAACCTTTTCAATGAACGCTGTTGCAAAGTCTGGTGGATCACCAATCTGCTCGCTAACACCATCAGTCTTGAAATTCGGGATAAACTTTTTCAGTTGGATAATATGGTTTTGCATACTAGCCATCTGAGATACTAGGGTTGATCTAGGAGGCATGTCATCCATATTCGGCAATTCACTAACAACATCTGGCTTCAATTGTTTGAGCATTTCACGAAGTCCATGAATCTGCTGTTGCATACTATACACTTAACCAGCAAGGCTTACACTAGATGGCATCTGTGCATCAATATGAGGCATGACTTCATCCATATACCTACGCACCTCTGTACGGATATGTGTCGATCGATGAACTTCAGTACGCACGACAGAAGATATTTTGCGTACTGTCATCTTCACCCATCTGTTGCGGTATTGTGGGCTGGAGTATGTGGTGTATCGTGGGCTGGACTATGTGGTTCATCATTCAAAGACCCTGGTGGTTGAAACTTCCTGATGTAGTCTATACTTGAAATCCACCAAAGCTTATTTTTCTCAACATCTGTGTATAAAAAATTATTATCCACTAACCCATGCTATAGGATACAATATAATAATCCTATTGAATTCTTGTAAAAGCGTATATTATCACCTGTAGGCGGGAGGTGAACAATTTGATTACCAAAGAAAAGAATATCATAATCCGTCTTATGAAACTTCTGCCAATCATCCCACGCAAGTGCTCTAGGGATCACACTATCATCTTTAAACCACCAGTTTGTAGAATTAGGGAGCGTTTCCAAAAGCCAAATCTGCAAAAATTATACGATACAAAGTTATAAACATCAGCTTATTAGTGCTAAAATATTTAAATACTCATTATCATAATTATAGTAACCTTGAGAGCAAACACAAATCCACAAAGAGTATATGTGGTGTTGTATCCTTTTCCCTTGGTATCAATTTCAGACAAGTGTCTGTCTCTAACCTTCAAAACCACATTGTGTACCCTGTGGTGAAACTCAACCCAAATATACTTGCCCCATGGAAATGAATTCCAAGCATACAAGTCATCCACTAAACACATAATCTCGTCGGGAATGACAGCTCTTTCCTGTTTGCACATGAAAATGTTCTCTAAAATTATCAAAAGGCAAAGGCGTACATCATCATCATTTGAAAGCTCAGAAAACTCGTAGGGATCATTGAGAATCAGTAAAAGCGGCTCGGTCTTTATGTTAGTTATTTTGGCATGTCGCCTTTCTTTAAGAAAAAGTAACATACGTTTAGCAAAAGCAGATTCACGACCGTTTAAATGACCCATGGAAATGTCACCAAATCGAAATCTTAATATCAAGCACATTTCGTGTCGACCAAATTTTAAAACTTTTTTCCCAATATCAAAATACAGTGTAGTATTTATATCATGATTTTCCACTTGTCGTTGATGTTGCAGTAAATAATGCAGCAAGTGATTTTCATGGTCATAGGATTTTAAGTTTAACCATTGGCCAAAAACTGTACTCTTAAAAAGGTTAAGACGCTCACCATAATCTGGGTTCGAACTCAACTTTTGCTTTGTTGTTTTCAGGAAATGCATCTTCGTTCTCGTACTAACCTTGGCAGAATACACGTATAAAAATTGAAAGGGGAATTTATATTTACAATTACGACATTAAGACATTACAAATAAGCAGATTACAAAGGGCAAAAGCAAACCCCCAAAAAATAAAAAATATGATCTTTTGATGGAAATTCTTGTTCTTTTTAAGCTTTTTAGTGAATTGATTCATACCAATGTAAAAAATATACGATCTTTTGGATTATGCTTGTAGCAAAAGATAAGTTTTCCTTAAAAAGAACTTCTAAAACTTAGTCAGCACTAAACCTTAAAAAAAACCCTAACAAACAAAAGCAAAACCATAATAAGCACAAACGAAATAAGCAGTAGTGACCTAAAAACCTTAATAATCTTTGCTCAAACATTCACCCACAATCTATTTTTAACAAATGACGAAATAAGCAATAGTGACCATAAACTAACAACTTAAAACCAAATCAAACCCGTAATAAGCAAACCCTAAACACAAAATAATCAAAATAATAAACAAAAACATAAAACAAAAACACTTACTTGTCTAGCAGCCATGATCGAGCACGGATCGAGCACTCAGGTGTGTTTCTGGGTTGTGTTTGATAAGTGTGTAAAGGAACCAGTTGAAACGACGATGATCGAGCACAGATCAGAAGTGTGATTGTGTTTGTGTGTGTTTCGTGTGTGTGTGTGTGTTTTTTTTTTAATTTTTATCAAAACAAAATAAAAAAATAAAAAACAAAAGTAAAAAAATAATTTAAAATTAAAGTACACACAATCTAAGCAAAAGATTGTGTGTCCTTTCCCAGGCTTCTTTTTACATTTCCCATGCAAAAAGTACTGACGAAGTTGAGCAGCCGCAAGTCGAGCTCCGTCAGTCGAGCGTTGACTTTTATTAAAAGACAAAAGGGGTGTACAGTAACTTAGATTTGGCGCAGATTTGGTGGGCCACGTAATTTTAATCAAAGGTACAAGTGTGTTGACACGTGGCGGAAAACTTGTGGATTTGAGCACTCGAGCATGACCAAAATGGGAAAAGGCAAATGAAAGTGACCACAAAAGAAACAATGGTTGAGTTTTTGGCCTAGTTAGGGAATTTTCTCTTTTAATAATTGACATATTGGTTTGGTAGTTAGTAGGTTATTTATGGCTCCACTTGACAATTTGTTAATTTCTACTCATTTCGTTGGTGGATACTCCATTGTAAGAGTTGAAATTTAGTTTATTTAATTAAGACAAATTACAGGAATAATAAAATAATGTTCAGTTAGAATACCAAGTCTACCTTCATATTCAATACTACTTTTTAATTCAATAAAAAGGTGTGCAAGCCGATGTCATCCGTTGAGGTAACTCGTTCACCAATAAGGAATGACGAACTAGCTTGCAACATAAATTGCGAACATATGGCTATAGTAAGTGATCACCCGCTGCAAGTCCTACCAGATATTTCATTCTAAAAAGTATTCTGCAATTTTGTATTTATGTAATTAGGAGGAAAAAAAAAAAAAAAAGATTATGTTCAGGATAGATGTTTGTTTAGGATCAATAAGAATAATATATGATGTTTTTCTCACGACGATTTGAGACTCTTCTCTAGAGGACAAGATGATAATTAAAACTTAGCTTAACACAAGTTAACTCAGTCAACACAAAAGTAGCTTATATAGATATGAAGTTAGACTTGGAACTCCTCAAAATACTACATCACCTAGAAATCCCAAATGACAGAAATGAAATTCTTTGTTCTAATTTGGGCAGTATTTCAAATGTTTTTGTTTACAACTTCTGATTCAAATTCTACCAGTGGATCCCACACCCTTGTTAACTCAAAAAACTTAGCAAAGCCAGGGTGCAACAGCACATGTGGGGATTTAGTTGTTCCCTACCCTTTCGGTCTCGGAAACAACTCAGAGTGTTATATAGATGAGGGATTTCGCATATACTGCAACACTTCTGTAAACCCTCCAAGGGCCTCTTTTTCGAAAGACGATTACGCCTCCATCAAAGTGATATCTGATTCCACCCTCCGGATTACCAATCTATTGGCGAGCAGGTGCTATAATCCGAATGGCACAATATACAATAGTGTCCGAATCATAGCGAACTATAGTATGACGCCATACACCTTCTCGAAAGTTAACAAGTTCACCGTGATCGGCTGCTATGATTATGCTTGGCTAACCTCAAGAACACAATCTAGGAATGTGTCTACCGGCTGTATGGGCTTTTGTTCAACACCGGATGAGGTTTCAGGTGATGAGTGTACAGGATATGGTTGTTGTCAATCATCCATACCCAACGGCATAAACTTTTATACTACCCGGGTCCGTAAATTGCAGGATTCAAGCAACGATACAGGGGGTGATGTTAGTGATATAAATAGGAGGTCGTTTAATCCTTGTACATATGCCTTTGTTGGTGACGCGAATGCATTCAAGTTCAATGGCGCGACTGATTTAATTGATACTTCCTTCGGAAAGAGGATAGAAGATACAGTGCCACTAGTGCTCGAATGGGCTATTGGAAATCTGAGTTGCCCTGAAGCCGAAGCGACAGATGGTTATGCCTGCCAATCAAATAGCAAATGTGTTAGCTCTCCAAGGGAAAGTGGTGGGTACCGCTGTGTTTGTAAAGAAGGCTATGAAGGAAATCCATATCTCCCTCCAGGCTGCCAAGGTACAATCATTTTTTTTTTCTTTTTTTTAAGTGGTGAAAATGAAATTTAACTATAAGAGATATTCCTAAAAGTTTTTCATTATTGGTAAAAATCTTCAGTTATATTATTGGATTGATCAAACTTCTCAATTTTGCTGGCGTGACAAAATTGTGTCGCATAATTGGTTAATTTTCTCCAAATTACTTCTTAATTGTCACAAAAAACGTGTTTTCTTTTTGTTGGTAATCAAACGAATGAAACAAACAAACAAAATCAACAAATGAAACGGAAGCTTTATTCAAATTATCAACCCAAATATAAAACCGAACTCAAAGATACCAAACACAAAATTTCAATTCAAAGGTACCAAATTTATTCAAATGATATCAAGTTCTAATTCTAAGGTACGAAGATTTTTAACAATGTTTTCTCAAGTTTTCATTCGGAAGTGAAAAGGAAAGAAATTGAAGAAAACAGAAATATGATGTCTTCTAAAGTTTTGTTTTTTTTCTTTTTTTTTTGTTTTTTTGTTTTTTTTTTAGAAGAAGGTAAAATGAAAGATGGGAAAAAATTTCCAGGTTTTTTTTTTGGGGCAATTGCATATATACCCACTAAAAATTGCATATTTGCATATATACCAAAACATGCTTAACTTATATTGTACATCATGCATTAAAAACTTGTATTTTGGGGAAATATGCAAGTTTTTAAGTTTTAATGGGTATATATGCAATTCTCCCTTTTTTTTTATGACGAAATTATCAAAGACATAATTATTAAATAATATTTTTTTCATTACTTTATTGTTTTTTATAACTGAAGAACTCTAATAAAATTTGAACAATCTTTTTTTTTCTCTCCCCATCACTTTCTATACTTACCTTCACTTTACTTTTCCCTTAAATAAAAAATTATGAACACTGTGTAAAGCTATAAATCCTTATTTATAGACTAAAGTAACCATCATAAAATAATTTCCTAATTCTAACCAAAATTGTAAGAAAAGACACACAGGTTACCAAATTTACTAAACAACCATTAGCATTTAAGTCACTGTTATAATACATGAAAAGTTGACTTGTTAAAGGGAAGTCTAGATTACTTTAATATGGAACTTGAAGTGTACTTTGTCCCAAAACTCTTATTCTTTATGTTCCTAAAGTATTAGGATTTGTTCTGTTTTATCCCGCCTATTTGATTTGAATTGAGATCCTCTCAAGTTGTATTTGAACATTGATAGGTTATGTTAGTGTTATTTTGAGTGAATTTTGGAATTGAAGTAAAATAAAAATGACACGTTAAAGGGCGCATATATTTTCTCTTCTCACAAAAACATCAACATGACATATCATGTTCATATTGAATTTTAGAGGATCTCAATCCATTTGATTTCCCTTTTCTTTTCATACATCAACGAGTGTGCGAGACCAGAAAAGTGTTACTTTAATTTACCACATTTTTCTAATAAAAAAGTTACATGTAGTAACACCTTCTGTGTTTCACTAACAGGTCTATCAGAAACAGTATTTTCTTTGTAGTGAAATTTAGTGTCATAGATTACGCATTTAGCTCTTTATGATATGTCATATATAATGATTCCTTAGTTTTGTTATGATGAAGATTAACCAATCAAGGGTTCTGTTCCTTTTTTACTAGATATCAATGAGTGTGATCGAAAGGAGGATTTTCCATGCTATGGAACTTGTATTAATACTCCCGGGAATTACATATGCAAATGTAAAAAAGGGTATTCTGGCGATGGCAAGATTCCACATGATTGCAGACTTTTTGCTGGAAAATTTACAATCATATTTATTTTAGGTAATTCTTTGATTAGTTGTGTGACCCGTAACCCTTCTGCCTTTCAATCACATATATATTGAACGAATACTTAGCACAAATGATTAAAGAAAGATAATTGTGACATAAATAAAAGGATGACACGATAAATTGGAAGAATATCTCTTCTGTTAGTTTTTTTTCAACTTACAATACTTGTTTATAGATAAAAATTCTTCTTCGCTATTCAAAAACAAAGTTAATACCAATTTGGTTCACAGAGTTAGGCAAGAAAAATTAAAATAGAAAGGGTGAGAAGAAACCATAACCATTCATTTCAGATGCATCTATAAAATTATGTAGGTGCATATCTCTTTAAACTTCTCTCTTATTTGAAATGTATGGTTAAAATCATTCTCATTCTTCTTATTTTAGTTTTTCTTTTCACCGGATCACTTCCCTTGGTTTAGAAAGTATTTAGTGTTTTGTTGAGGTTACATGCTACTCTCTTTCATTCTACTCTTATATGAACAAGAGTTACAATTAAAGACTTTGCATGTTACTTAGGTGGGTGTAACGGAATCATGTGATCATAGATGATTGTCTTTCATTCTACTCTTATGTTATCATGCATGGCTTTGAAGTAGTAACACTAGTATCAACAGTTTGCTCACATCTAGCATAACCTACTGGTAAACATGTTTAAGCTCACAACTATCATATTCAATTAGGTAATTCTTTGATGCATATGATGTATATGGGAACACATATTTTGATACAAAATAATCTTTTACACCATGATTTTTAGGCTATATATTTTGTTCCTAAATACAGTTAGTAAACTTATATTACCTTTTGACACAAAATAATCTTTTCCACCATGATTGTTTAAGTCTCATATGTTTTTTTTGGGTAAAATTTAAGTATCCTATGTTCCTTAATCTATGATGCAAATTAAAACATGTGTTTGTGCAGCTGGTGTTGTATTGGGCATAGGGATACTAGTTTTATCTATTGGTGTGTACAAACTAATCCAAAAGAGGAAGGATAAGAGACGTAAAGAGATATTCTTCAAAAGAAATGGCGGTTTGTTGTTACAGCAACAAACATCAAATGGTGAACATGCAGCTCAGACAACAAGAATGTTTAGTGCAAAAGAACTAGAAAAAGCAACCGACCAATACAATGGAAATAGAATATTAGGTCGAGGAGGCCAAGGAACAGTGTACAAAGGAATGTTACCAGATGGAAAAATAGTAGCAGTTAAGAAATCCGTGTTAGTAGATGAAAGTCAAGTCGAATCATTTATCAACGAGGTATGTTTACTCTCCCAAATTAGCCACAGAAATGTGGTGAAGTTGCTTGGATGTTGTCTAGAAACAGAAGTTCCAATTCTAGTTTATGAATTTGTGTCAAATGGAGATCTGTGCCAATTTATACATGACGAGAATTACGAGTTTCCTACTTTTTGGAGTATACGACTACAAATTGCTACAGAAGTAGCAGGAGCGCTTGCCTATATGCATTCTGCAACCTCCATTCCTATTTATCATCGAGACATTAAATCTTCCAACGTACTTTTGGATGAAAAATTCAGAGCGAAATTATCAGATTTTGGAATATCCAAGTCCGTATTAGGGGATCAAACTCACTTAAGCACATTAGTCAAGGGTACCTTTGGGTACTTAGATCCCGAGTACTTTCAATCCAACCAATTCACTGAAAAAAGCGATGTTTATAGCTTTGGGATTGTTCTCGTTGAACTTTTGACTGGGAAAAAGCCGATATATTTCATAGGACCAGGGGAATCGAGAAGCTTGGCAACTTTGATTTTGTCAACCGATGAAGAGCTTCTTTTGGAAAACGTTGATAACCGAGTCTTTGATGGACCAAAAGAGCAGTTGGTAGCAGTTGCTAAGCTTGCAAAAAGATGCATAAATTTAAACGGGAAGCTGAGGCCAACTATGAAAGAAGTTGCAACAGAGTTGGAGGGAATTCGATCAAGTCACTAAATAAAATGTGATTGTGGCCGGATGCATAATTTTTGGTCTTTAATATATCAAGCTTCTTGATCTTTAGGTTGGTCATTTGAGATATTTCATACAAGTCATTTTGATATCTGTATTTGTACTATGTACGTGATGCATCTGCAGTTCTGCACAATGGTTCCGGGCCTTTTGCTTGTTGTTCAGATTTATATACTCCCTAAGTATATCATTTGCAATTAAATTGTTGTAGTATTTACTAATTAACTGATTGTGCTTAATTATATTTAGAATCTCGTTACAAACTGATGGTGCATTCGGGAAGGATGAATCACTCCGTAAAACGCGAGTCTATTTATTCTCTTCTAATTAGTTGGACCACAGGTGCTGTGAATTACTTCACGGGCGAAGTGTCTAGTTCAAGTCCATGATGTCTCATCTAGTGAATATTTAATAAACTTAAACTTAGTGTTCCTTCATAATTTAAAAAAACTGTTTTGGCTTGAAATGTTTTGGTCAGACAAGAAAACAAAATTACATCAACTCAACACCATCCAAACACACCCAAATCATCCATGCCCATATCATCAAATCCACATTCTCTTCAGAAACATTCATTTTACACAAAGTCATTGACACATACACCAAACGACTGAGATAGGCACAAGGAATCAGCAACAAAATTATTTTAATCAGATTTGGAGGAACTAAATTCAACTCACAAATGGAAGACACTCAAAAGAGGAGTTTATTTTATTTCATAATCTGCCATACATCAATATTGTTCCTCCTTTATAAAGGCTCAATAACATTCAATATTATTAGACTTATTCCCTTCCATTTACCCCTGCTTTTATTTTTGAAACAAAACTCCCAAACTTATTTAAAAAATATGAAAACTAAAAAGTTGCTGACTTCAATTCTGATCCAGCCAAAAGATCTCCTCGCCTGATCAACTTCTACTAAGAAAATTGGGCATCTTAATTGAAATGGTTGTAGAGAATTCTTTCTAGTTTACAGAATGACTGAAATCACTAAAATCTGACCCCCGAGAAGGAATTTATGGCCAAAATATAGAAAAGTCTTTTGATTCAATTGTTTCTTGTTATTATTGGTATATCTTGATTAAAGATCCAGAAAAACGGGCCAACAATTGGTATCAGAGCCTGAATCATCATATACCATTTACGTTTTAGTTTCAGAATCAATAAGAACCCTAAAACAGTTTCGAAAAAAAAATTTTCTGCAAAATAACTTGAACACAAATCAAGATATCATTTTTGTGTTCTAAAAATTTGTCGCATCAAGGGAACAATCACATAAGTGACTGCTCATACCCGGCAACAAATCTTTCATTCGCATTTTTTTCTTTCATCGAAACTTGTTTTTATCCACAAAGAATCGAAAGCGAATTAAAATCGTTTATATATTGATTCAAACAAAAACCAAAACGAAGTCATCAATTTAGGGCAAATCAAAGATTCGAATTAGAACAAACACACCTGTTCTTAAACGGAATCAAGCCCAGAAGGATCAATTGAAACCCCAATTGATTCATCAGCAAACTCCAATCGTAAAATTACTCACGGATCAGAAAACCCCCAATTAATCCGAAACCCTAGGTTTCAAAATTGAAGGGTTAACGGTTCGTAAAAGGAACACCACACCGGAGATAGTAGAAAAGGCGGTCAAAACCACACCATCAAAAGAGGCCGGTAAACCGTCGTTGTATTGGAGAAGAAGAGAGAAGATCACAAGTTATCTTCTGAAGAGAGAGAGAGACAACGAAAAATACACAGTATCTCAAAAGGAAAAATATACGCGTGGGGTTATTATCTCAACAAAAGAATAGAGATAAATAAAAGAAAGGAAGGACGCGTGTACAGTTAAAGGGCCACACAAAGGATTTTATTTTAGTTAAGGCATCGGGTTAAACCATCAACCCCTCCAGGTTCCAAAGATTTCAAAACCACTTTCATTTTACTTTATATATTTTGATATATATTGTTTTTAGATTGATAAGTTATTTTAAAACATTATTAAAATCTTATCATATTTTGTATAGTATATCTAACCTAGTTTTTACACTACTTAGAATACTGACTAGGAATAATTTGTAAGGAGTAATTAACCTTAGGTTATTCATTTTTATAATCTCGGGATAGTTTAAAAATTTTTAAACTATACCTAGAAAAGTTTTACACCCATTTGAGGAAGATAAAACATTAAGAGCTCATTTTAAGAATAAGAATTTTTATAAATAAAACACATTGTGTTAAAATTATTTATTGGAGATTTATTTGTCATTTTAAGATATGACGAAAGACAGTGGTAAAAAGGAACCTAGTACTAATTTTACAAATAGTACACCTCAATTTCAATGCCCAATCCTAAAGCCCGCGAATTACTCATTATGGGCAATTCGAATGCAAATCATTCTCGAAGCGAATGGTTTATGGGAAACAATTGAGCCGACTGAAACGACTCAACCCAATAAGAAAAAGGATAAAACCGCTATTGCTTTCCTTTATCAAGCCTTACCCGAGGAACAATTACTTCAAATAACAAAGCACAAAACCGCGAAGGACATTTGGAATGCTTTGAAAACTAGACACGTTGGCGAAGACAAAGTTCAACAAGCAAGATTGCAAACACTCAAATTTGATTTTGAGATGTTACAAATGACGGAAGACGAGACAATTGACACCTTTGCTACAAAACTTACAACTCTCGTAAACAAAGCCGCTAGTCTAGGACACACCATAGAAGATGAAACCTTAGTACGGAAACTATTAAATGCTGTACCCGATAGGTATCTGCAAATAGTCGCATCTATAGAGCAATACTCCGACCTAAGTGAAATGACGATGGAAGAAGCAATTGGGAGACTCATGACATACGAGGAAAGAATAAAGTTTAAGAAGAACAAGGACAATAACGATCAATATAAGTTATTGTTTACACATCACAAGAATAACATTACTCACGAAAGACATTGTGAAAAATGTGGACATGATTTGTTGCGAGACCAAGAAAATAATTTCAAGGAAAAATCAAACAGCAACTCAAATAAATTTACTCATGATAAGAGTAAGGTGATGTGTTTTAAATGCAAGAAGTATGGGCATTTTGCAAACAAATGTCCATCAAAGAAAGAAGAAGAATCTAATCTCATTGAAGAGGACTTAGAACCAACATTGCTTATGGCAACTGTTGAAGAAATAACCAGAAGGACATGATCAACCTGGACTTAAGGAAGATCACAAAGGTGGAAATAACCAAGAAGAACATGATCAACATGGACATAATGAAGATCACAAAGGTGGAAATAACCAGATCAACATGGACATAATGAAGATCACAGAAGAAGGTGGAAATAACCAGATCAACATGGACATAATGAAGATCACAGAAGAAAATGTGGAAATAACCAAGATCAACATGGACATAATGAAGATCACAGAAGAAAAAGGTGGAAATAACCAGAAGGTGGAAATAACCAGATCAACATGGACATAATGAAGATCACAGAAGAAAAGGTGGAAATAACCAAGATCAACATGGACATAATGAAGATCACAGAAGAAAAGGTGGAAATAACCAGATCAACATGGACATAATGAAGATCACATAAGAAGGTGGAAATAACCGAAGGAAAATTGATCTACCTGGACATAAGGATGATCACAAAAAAATTAAAAGCTCAGATGGTGGATTTAACCAGAAGATGAATCAAGAAGACTTAAAAGACCTACGTCACAGCGATTGTGATTAAGGGGGAGAATATTGGGTTAATCCCAATCGACCCAACCCAGCGACCCAAGTCAACACCCAAATGACCCGGTCAACAAAAGTCAACCATATGAAAAGTCAAAGAAGCAGTTACAACGGTTACATAGCAGTTACCAATAACTGCTCCATATTCTTTAACCAACACAACGGTTCACTATGTACCGTTTCACTTTGTATAAATAGATAGGACAATGTAACAAACATATATGACTGAAATAATAAGAAAACTTTCTTGATTCAAATCGTTTATTGTTATTATTTGGTATATCGTTGATTAAAGATTCATAAAAACTGGGCCAACAAGCAGGTGGTCAGCAGCCCAAAACGACTCAGTTTAAGCTCATCAAGACCACTGCTGTTTTCAAGTCCATGGTAGCAGTTCTCGAGGATAACGGTGTCAGATAAGGCATACAAACTGTTTGTTCAACAATGGAAGGCAGTTTTAGCAACTTTAATGTTGGAAGTGTTAAGATCAGTTCAACCTTAATTGTGTTTTTAGAACCTTAGTCATATTACTATGAACATTATTTAGTATTTGTAAAGATTACAACCATGAATGTACTAATAAGGCTGCATACTCGTCTGGTATGGGCTAAAGGCTTACAGACCCAAAATAGTTAGTTAAAGTTAGTTATTTCGTAGTTATTGTGAAAAGGCATGTCTAATGGTTAATTTGAACCATCATATCCTTTCATATTACACCTCCTAGTAAACTATATATAGGATGTTTGTATGACAGTTAACACATCATCAATTACAGTTTATATTGTTAGTTTATTTCCCTCCAAAATTCTGTCTTTGCATATTTTGCGTACTGCATTTGCAGTCTTACTCAAATTCAAACCAAACACACAATTGTCAATCAAATATGGTGAACACAAATTCTTTCATAGAGGATAGATGGTCAAGCCTGAAATCAAAAGGGATTGGCCAAACTAACATGTGGCATCAGCGCAAAATTTCTGGGAGACCTCTAAGAAAGAAACTTCAATATGACTTTATTCAAAGGCAATTGAAAAGAGAAAGAGAGGCACGACTTGGAAACTGCATTAGGCAAATTACCCATGACTGCAAAGAGATGCTGAAAAGAAAGTTGGAAGAGATTGAAGTGTATAATTCTGCAATCCCTCAAACACAGTCTCATTACATCTTAAATAGAAACAGGAGACAAATGTGTTATGGATGCAGATTAAGAGGACATATTATCAATAACTGTCCAAACAAGAAAAAGAATTTTGAGGCTGCAAACCAAAAGGTCAAAGAAGAAAATGCAGATCAAAAGGTGTATACTCAGACTTTACACCCTGAAAGTATACATATGCCAACTGACTTCATGATTGAAGGAACTGATGAAGGAAATTGGGATAGAATCTAGTATACTAGCAAAAACATTGAAAGGAATGTATGTTCAAACAAGAGTTTATTTGGAAAGTTTAAAGAAAAATTCAGTATGAAGAAACTACAAGAAAAGGAATTCTTGTTCATACATGGAATTGGAGAAATTAACATGAGAATTGGCAAAAAAAATCTTTTACATACGTGGTGTGCAATATACACCAGATGTTACTCTAAACATATTGTCTGCAAATCAGTTCGAAGCCCAAGGAGTGGATTTGATCTTCAAAACAACAAATGCAGATCTTTGAACATGTTCAAAGATCCTGCAAACTGCAAATTTAATGAGAAAAAGTTGAAAATGATGCATAATAAGTACATGAAAAGAAAAGTTAGAAAAGTTAGAAAAGTTGAAGATTCTGATTGTGAGGAACGTAAGTTAGAAAAGAAAATTGACTCGATACAAAAGTGTTATAGGTGTGAAGACTTTTGACATCATGCCTATGAATGTCCAACCAAGAACAAAACAACATCAGTTGGATACATAAAAAATGATTCCTTTCTTGAGTTCCTTTAATCAGTATGTAAAAGTGAGTTCCTTTAATCAGCATGTTTCCTTTCTTTATCTTATAAAAAATGATGATTTAGTTAGTCAAGAATGGGACATATTTAGAGATAAATTTTACAATGCTTTTAGATGGTTTTATGATGTATATTTAAAAAGAGAAATGCCTTGGTCCCATACCCCCAAAGATAAATGGCATAGATATAAACGGATCTCTATAAAATAGTTGAAAGTTTAGGAGGATACCTAAGTGTATATTTTGCAAAAGAATTCGGTTATATAGCAGAAATGTTTGGCTTGTCATTTGATTGTGGTGGGACGAAACAGAGGAATATATTCAGATTGGGCACTCGCCAGTCCACACATAATCGGAAAAAGTGTAGGTCACAAAAGCTACACATCGAGAGAAGCAGCTGAAGAAGCACTAGAAAAAACATACAAGACCGTAGCACTATATGTGATGTAAAGTTTGTATTTTAGTAATAATGTGAGCCTAATAATGTAAGGCCTGTAGGCCGCCCTTGTATTATTATGTAAATTAGGTAAGCAATGACGTAGGTTGTAACTAGTACACCTACCTCCCTCTTGTATAAATAGAGGCATTGCCTCAGAAATAAAAGAAGTTAAAGATTGTTACAAGTAGTATTTGGATGTATTTAATTGCTATTATAGCACTGCTAGGGTGCCAAAATTAGAGCAAGAATCTGTTCTAAAGAAAACCACAGTATTTGTAGATCAAGGCAAAGAGTATACCTACCTTCAAAGTCACAATGGTGATCAAGATGATCAAGTGACAGCACCCTTTGAAAAAGATAGAATCTGTAAAGAGAAGAACAAAGTTGAACATTTTGGAGTTGAATTGGAAGATATAAAAGAAACTAAGAAGGACAACCAACATCAAGCTATTTACCAAATGAAGATAAAAGAAGGCCGTTTGAAAAAGGAAGCACAAGTGTAGCAGTTAAAGAAGAAGATAGGGATACCAGCAGCAATTTTAGTGATGATTTTATCATCTTTAGTTGATTACATCAAGAAGGAATGAAGAAATAACAGATTAAGGGTTATTGATCTTAAGGGGGAAAATGTTGGAACGGTTAAGATCAATTCAACCTTAATTTTGTTTTTATAACCTTAGTCATATTACTATGAATATTATTTAGTATTTGTAACGATTGCAACCATGTAAAATGTACTAATAAGGCTGCATACTCGTCTGGTATGGGCCAAAGGCTTACAGACCCAAAACAGTTAGTTAAAGTTAGTTATTTGGTATCTTTTGAGTAGTGGTTTATTTTTTTGTTTATAAAATAGGAAGTATCTTGTTATGTAAGCTTTTCTGCCTATGTAACGGACTGAGATATGGGATTCATCCATATCTTTTGTACTTAAATATTTTTTGGAGTAATATATTTACCGGGTCTTTGACCTTTTACCCAAAAAAAGTTACTTATTTGGTAGTTATTGTGAAAGGGCATGTCTAATGGTAAATTTGAACCATCATATTCTTTCACATTACACCTCTTAGTAAACTATATATAGGATGTTTGTATGATAGTTTACACATCATCAATTACAGTTTATATTGTTAGTTTATTTCCTTCCAAAATTCTGTCTTGGCCTATTTTGCATACTGCATTTGCAGTCTCACTCAAATTCAAACCAAACACACAATTGTCAATCAAATATGGCAAACACAAATTTTTTCATAGAGGATAGATGGTCAAGCTTGAAATCAAAATGGATTGGCCAAACTAACATTTAACGCATGTGGGTCGGTTAGATGAGACGAGAAACATTTTCGGGCTAATGTGTATGACTCATCAGTGATCGTGGAATAGTATGGCATCGGGTTTTGGGTGATATGATAGCTTTTAGGACACGGTTGAGTTTTTTCTATGTATGCATGGCGAGGGGTTTGTCCTTAATCAGTATTTGTAAGGGAGTATGCGGGTTTGAGAGATGTGAGGATAGGTGTGTAGGTGAATGGATCGGTTTTGAAGAGTTCCGTATGAAGGATATGTTTATATGGGGAGTGTGCTTATTGATATGTATGTGAAATGTGGGAATGTAGGGTGAGCGCAAAAGATTTTTGACGATATGAGGTGTAGGAATGTGGTGACATGGAATAGTTTGATTACGTGTTATGAGCAGAATGGTCCGCCTAGTGAAGCTATTGATGTATTTAAAAAGACGATGGATGTCGTGATTTGTTGAACCAAATGAGGTTAATCTAGCGATAAGTGCGTGTACAACCTTGTCAAATTTGTATTTAGGACGGGAACTACATAATCGAATTATGAAAGTTAGAAAGTTAAGGATGATCTTGACATAAACAATGCGTTTAATATGTATGCAAAATGTAGTAAAATAGCCGAAGCAAGATGGATTTTTGATTCAATGCCGGTTAGAAATATTGTCACTGAAAATTCAATTATTAGTGGTTATGCAAAGTTTGCTAATGTTGAAACCGAACGTTAGATATTTGTTGATATGCCGGATAAGAATATAGTCTCATGGAACACGCTAATAGCTTGATACAAACAGAATGGAGACAATGAAACCTCGCTGAAACATTTTCTCAAACAAAAACAAGACAACGTCTTTCCTACACGTTACACTTTTGGGAATCTTCTTGGTGCATGTGCCAGTCTCGCTGATTTGAGATTAGCACAACAAGCTCATTACTATGTCGTAAAACATGGGTTCAAATTTGAATGTTGCCCGAAAGTGATATCTTTGTAGGGAATTCGCTTATAGATATGTATGTCAGATGTGGGTACGTAAAAGATGGAAAACGAGTATTTTGAAAGATGGTTCAAAGAGATTTGGTATCATGGAATGCAATCATAGTCGGGTTTGCTCAAAACGGTCATGGAGTTGAAACCATTGATTTTTTTATAGAAATGTTGGCTTGTGGTAAAAAACCAGATCATCGGGTTACTGTCTGCTTGTAGCCATGGGGGTTTAGTTGATGAGGGTCATCGTTATTTTTACTAAATGAGTAAAATATGGAGTAGAAACAATGTCAGATCATTACGCACGTATTGTTAATCTTCTTGGTCGATATGATTGTCTTGATGAAGCCAAGAAGTTAGTTGACTCAATGCCAATACAGCCTGATGCTGTTGTTGTTGGAAATGTATATATTTATAAATACGTGAATGTCCGGATTCGAACTCGTGACCACGGGATTGCACACATTACGAATGAGAATTAAAGTTAATATTTAATGTTAATTGATTACGATTAATTATTATACAAAACTCGACTAACGATCGTTAAGTATTTAACGGAAAATAACTAACGACCGTTAAATGTAAAGAGAAGGACTTGTAGTAAAAAATCTTAAAATGAAAAAGATATGGGAATCCCTTTGGGGGCTTTACATGGCCGGCCATAGGGGGTTTACATAAGCCCAAACCCTAACTTGTTCCCAAAGATTTTGTACACTATATAAACAAAGGCTAGGGTTAATGTTTTCATAGCTTTTGTGCACACATATTAACCTAATTTTTCCTTTGTCTTTCTCTTGCAAAAATCGGCCACAATACCTACTAGGGTGTTTGGTTTTGCTTTTCTAAAACAAAGTTTTGTAGATCTAGCAATCGCTTTATTCGCTTGTTAATTCGTGTGTACAAGAACGTGGTGTAACACACTATTGTTACATCAATTGGTTTGAGTTATAAAACGGTAAGGGATAACTCGTTAAACCACTTTGTCACATCCATTGAAGAGATCTAGCAAATTGCAAGAGGTACGTTACGCATTCTTTCAGTTAATTAATTATTGTTATGATTCTAAGTCTTCCGTTGTGTACTCTGTGGTGTCTATATGATTTTATTGTTTTCATATATCTTAAACTCAACAGTTGTATGGGCCTGATGCTGCTGTATGGGTCTTTACGTGGTGTGGTTGTAAAGTACATGGTAACATCGAGTTAGGAAAGTATGTAGCAGAAAAGCTTATAGAAATAGACGGTAAGAGTTCTGGTCCATATTTTTTGCTTTCAAATATGTAAGCCCAACAGAGGAGATGGAGTGATGTGAAACGATTTAGAAAGGCTGTGAAGCAATGAGTTGTTAAACAACCAGGTTGTAGTTGGAACGAACTTCAGGGTAAACTTCACGTTTAATTGGGGAAAGATAAATGGCAAGCTGAAAAGAAGGAAATTTATTCAACCTTGAGAATTTGTTCATAGTAATGAAGTTGTTCGGATATGACTTAAATGCCCTTAAATCTTTGACTATGCAACAATCAGTCGTGGAATAATATGCCGACTTTTCATAACGGGCAATAGGTTTTAGTTTTCAGTATCCTAAAAAACATTTTTCTTAAATTTAGTAAGGTACAATCTGACTACGAACAAACAACAATGATGCCCCCGTGAATGCGTTGGTGGTTGGATGAAGGTGGTCCGATGAATGCGGTGGTGGTTCCTAAATGAAGGTTACACAAATTAAGTACAACGTCATTGAAACCATTGAAACATATATAATGACATCACTTATGATGGTCATTATGATCACTAAATTATTATATCAACTATGTATGGTACTCTGTTATATGTAAACATAACATTTTCCTTTTGATGTTTGATATAACGTTTTTCTGTTACACGTTTGATGCCCGGTAAATGATGATTCCACTTAAAGGATGTGATTTTTAAACTAAAAATTCTTCCTTCCCTTCATCTGTGCTCTGTTTTTAACAATAAAAATGAATGTTGCTATTTTCAACTATTTTTATTTGTTCTCTGTTTTGTGCGATTAAGGTGCTTGGCCGGAGTTACTTGTGGGAACACAAATACATAATACAAACCTTCAAGAAGCAGAGTAAAGGACAAATGTTATTCGTAAAGAATTTGGACCGGAATTAATGGTTAGCCATTAAGTTACTTATGGTAACACTTAATCTCCATGTCCATGTCATCGACCCCAACTATGATCTTTTTACCCTTAAAACGTTCAGCTATTTCTTTGACTTTCCTCAATGTAATCGGAAGATTCAACACAGATTCAAGTCGATCCATATGAATACCCATAGAAGAATTTTGATGTAAAAGGTTCGACCAAAGTAAACGAGCCCAATGTGTCCTCGTTTGGACTCATATCCAAACCCATCATTCTACTAAAACATGATTAAAAATGACGTGCGTAATCAAACGTATGAAATCCAATCAAATCACATGGAAAGAGCATCAAAATATCATTATAATGCTCGCCGGAAAAAAATGCTTCGCCGGAGATTCACCGGAAGTGGGTTATAATAGAGGTAGTAGATGATAGTAGATGTGAGAAATGACCAAAATACCTTTAAGAAACCATTTTAATTATGTGTAATGAAAAAAAATGCGAACTTAACTAGGCATATTAACAATAAAAAAAAGTATACTATGTAGAATGAGTTTTTTTGAAAAGTATGTTGAGCATTTATGGCTTTTACCCTATACAATAATATCCAAATCAGATATTACTTTAGTAGGAGGCCGTACACCTTCTCGAAAATCAACAAGTTCACCGTGATCGGCTGCTATGATTATGCTTGGCTGAATTCAAGAACACAATCTAGGAATGTGTCTACCGGCTGTATGGTCTTTTGTTCCACACCGGGTGATGTTTTAAGTGATGAGTGTACAGGATATGGTTGTTGTCAATCATCCATACCCACCGACATAAACTTTTATGCTACCCGGGTCCGTAAATTGCAGGATTCAAGCAACAATTCAAGGGATGATGTAGGTGATGTAAATAGGAGGTCATTTAATCCTTGTACATACGCCTTTGTTGGTGACGAGAATGCATTTCAGTTCAATGGCGCGACTGATTTAAACGATACTTTCTTCGTAGAGAGGATTGAAGCTACAGTCCCAATAGTGCTCAAATGCGCTATTGGAAATCTGAGTTGCCCTGAAGTTGAAGCAACCGATGGTTTTGCCTGCAAATCGACTAGTAAATGTGTTAGCTCTACTAGGGAAAGTGGTGGCTACCGCTGTGTTTGTAAAGAAGGCTATGAAGGAAATCCATATCTATCTCCTGGCTGCCAAGGTACAATCTTACATAGGTTTATACATAGGTTTACATAGGTCCTACAGCTCTTCCAGAACAAAGTTGTGTTGTTTGTCTGTTTAACTTTACGTTTATTTCAGATATCAACGAGTGTGCGGATCCAGGAACCTACCCGTGTTATGGTGATTGCATTAATACTCCAGGGAGTTACAATTGTACTTGTTTCCGAGGTACTACTGGCGATGCAAAAGCACAAAATGGTTGTCAACGTTTTGCTGCTAAAAATGCAAGAGGGAAAATACTCATTATAGGTATGGTAGCTCTTTCATGCAAATATGAACATGTTGTTGGAAATGTATATATTTACAAACATGTGAATATCCGGATTCGAACTCGTGACCACGGGATTGCACAAATTAGCGAATGAGAATTAAAGTTAATAATTAATGTTTATGTTTACGATTAATTATTGCACATTAAGTCCGGTTAACGATCGTTAAGTATTTAACGGAAAAATGACTAACGACCGTTAAATGAAAAGAGAAGGACTAGTAATGGAAAACCTTGAAAGAAAAAGTTATGGGTTTTCTTGTGGGCTTGTCCCATGGCCGGTCACAAGGGGTTATCCCAACCCCATCCCTAACTTGTTCCCAAAGGTATCCATCTACTATATAAAGAGGGTTAGGTTCTAGGGTTTCATATACTTGTGCATTGAATTAACCCTAGATCTCTCCTCTCCTCTCTCTAGTCATATTCGGCCGAACACTCCATTAGTAAGGGAGTTTGGTTTCGTTTTTCTTAAACGAGGACTTGTGTTAGATCTAGCAATCGCTTGATTCGTTTGGTTAATTCGTGTACAAGAACGTGGTTGTAAGACATTATTGTTACACCAATAATTACTTCTTTGTTTTTCTTTGCTCGAGGGTTGTTTTGCTTTGCTCGAGGGATTTGACATTCGCAAGAGGCGTACGCACATACTTTCAGTTAATCAATTTATTTGTTATGATCTTAAGTCTTCCGCTGTGTACTCTTGATGTCTTTATGTTTTATTGTATTTTATATATCATAAACTTAACAGTGGCATCACGAGCCTTGTATAACAAGTAATTAATTACTGAAACACATAATTAAAATAAACATGAATGTGTTATTATTTGTATGCTTAGATCTAGGGTTTGCAAAACCTAAACCCTAATTTTGAGGGGGGCATTTTATTTGGTGCCCTAATTAGGGTTTTGTAAACTATTGTTTTAATTGGATTAGAAACCCTAAGATGCATGCAACTTTATGTGTATATGCGTAACTTTGATTTAATTGCATTAATTGTTAAGTGTAATTTTATGTCCATGATAATTATCTGCATGTTTTATCATGGATCTGCTTTTATTGTATGTCTTTCATGTTTAAGTGATATACACTAAATTATGATAGATCTAAAATTGGGGAAGACCTTAATCATTATTAATTTAATCAATTATGTGCTATGTGGTATGTATTTAATTTTGACTTGCGCAATCGATGCATGTGGCTCACCTTGTACATAGATGAAAACGGGTGAAAGTCTTAATTAAATATATGCATATTGACAGATCTAGAATTGGTTATTAATAGGATTTATCAAAACCGTTTGCATGTGGCTATTTGATATGCATGACTTTTATTTGTTATGCATTCATTGTTTATTTGTTTATTTTTATAAATACTTGCTTGTTTGTTTTTTGTAACAAGGGTATTTTTACAAGAAAAATAAACTGACCTAAACAATGGTGAAACATGTATTTTATAAGCATAGTAATCATAATCGTTTAATTGATTGATGACTTTGGCACAAATGGTCTGAACTGCTCACCCATGAGAATGAACTATAAAGGGGTTAATAAAGAAGTGCGCACAGTCACACGGAAAGGATGTCTAAGGTTGTGCTTTAGCGTGCACTGGTCCTCTGCCCCCTATAAGTTCGAATGGAGCTACTTAGTAAGCCATTAAATGTGCAAGCTCATCTTAAGGGCGAATTAGTTTTAATTCCATGCGCCACTTCGGTGGTAATTATCCGAAACACTAAGTGTTTACACTTATGCAAAAGTACAGTATAATGGATGATAATTAACACTAAATTCCTTGATTGGTGAACCAAATACCTCAATTGAAGCTTGATGATGAAAAGCTTATACATTAAAACAAGATATAAATGTTTTAATAAAAACTATGCTACAAAGATGAATGCATGACATCTTTGTACATATTTGATTTAACATCAAAACTATTACCCTTTAATTTAAGTTATATGCCATCCAACGAAACGGAAACACCTAAGATTACTTTTTATTTGCGTGAGATCGTGACTTAGATCGTAATCAAAGGGTAAAATGTCCACGTGACGTGAGAGCGGGCATGGACGATTTTGCAGTTTCTTAAATTGGACAACTTAATTGAGTTTTGTAGTGAGAGCTGGAAACTCAAGGCATAAGATGGGATAAAACATGTTTACATGGCGATTGATATTGGCTATATGTAAATCCTATAAATCTAGGAATTGCAATTGAAATTGGCAATTGAGCAATAGCTCTACCATTTTGTATAAGGTTCATTACTAGCGATCAATGACGTGATGAAATTATAATAATTTGGATCCTAGTTTTCAATAATAATTAATTGGTTATATGAATATGAACCTTGGGTATTTAATTGTTTATTGAAAAGGTTAATTATCGAAAATACTAAAATTGAATTTTGTAATTCTTTTGAATGTATAAATGCAACATTTAACCGTAGCGTGGTTTAGTCTTTGATTAGTAAATTGAACCATTCTAGCATTCAAACAAATGTTTGATCGAGAATAATTTACTGATAAGACAAACGAAGTCTCTTTTCCATGAGAGAAGCATGAGACTCAATCCTATTCCTTTTCATGAATGAGAAAGGTATAATAGGAACATTTGAATTGTCTAAATTCTAATGTAACTCTTAGCAATGAATTGCACATCTTATTTTTCATAAAGATTTCATTACCCTCATTTGGTGAATGAATCCTTTGTAACAACATGAATGTTGGTTAACTGGAAAACATGTATATGAGTTACTAGATTAGAAGCTAGACTAATTACCGCAAAAATTGGTAAAAGGCAAACTAGCATATTTTTTGTTTTGCTTTAGCCTTTAAAGGTACTACATACCAGTATGGGGATGGTAGGCCTGTTGAGGAAGAAATTTCATACCCAATTTTTCGAGTTAATAACATTGATGGATAACCTATCATTCATATAGTAGAATACACCTTTTAGTACCTTAGTAATGATTACGTATGGTTCTTCAAAGGTGTAGGAAAGTAAAAAGCAAGCAAGTTGTTTTCACTGGTTATGCAACACTTACAATGTTGTCAGATTCAGTGGGAGCATTTGTGTTGCATTACTGAATAAGACGTTGTTTTAATGATTTCTAATTCAGTGGGAGCTACAAGCCTTTTTTCCTGTGTAGTAACCCAGATTATCTTCAAAGATAATTACGTTCCAATTGTAGGCACTTATGTTTTTTTTTAAGGAGAGTCATGTGCGTTTCCTTACTAATCAATATAGTCCTACATCTACTGGTTATATCTATGACACAAATCATATTAATCAAATAAACGAACGTGTATCGTGTTGTTTATATGCTACATGATGTTGTTCCATGCACAAGTGGGAGAAATCTTATTGTGTGCAAGGTACAACACATATTAATATGATTTAAAAGAATTCTCTTATTTGACTTGTAAAGTAAGAGAATGACGTTCTAATAGGAAGTATACATTTATATATGTATGATTGCCCTATTAAGAACATGTGTCAAGATGATAACAAAGACTACTTTATTTTAGATATTTATGTCATTCAATATTTAAGAAACACTTGTAGTTACAATTTATGTTACGTGAGAACGTGAGCTAGATTGTAGCCCAAGGTAAAATATCCACGTGTCGTGAGAACGAGCATGGATGATTCTACAGTTTCTTACATGGAACATTTCATGGAATGACATAATTAAATGAAGTAATCTAATACTACCTTGAATTTGAGTATTCGTTGAATGACTTAAATATATGTAGTAAATATTAACTTGAAATATGAATTGAAACCCGAGGTGGTGTTCATAATTACTTTAATTATAAATGTTTATGATTTTGTAAAGTCACAAACATGAAGTCTTTTAATACAAGACATTTTTTTTTTTTGGGTAAAGGGGAGTAATCCTGCACCCTGGTAAATATATTAACCAAATAAACGTTTAAGTACAATGGATATGAGTGAAATCCCATATCTCAGCCCGTTACATAGGCATAAAGCTTACATAACAAGATACTTCCAATTCTCTAAACAAGAAAACAAACCACTATTCAAATTATATTATATGACACAACACTAACATTACTTCCTAGGACCTTGAAACGTTGTGCCATACATGGAATTAAAGGAATCCAAATTCCCTGGAAGATCACGAACTTTGTTTAGCATAATCAGCAAAATCATATTCATCATACTCATCTTCAAATTCTTGGCCCCCACCAAAAATATTAGCAGACTCATCAAATGGGTTAGCAACAACCTCATCTTCAGAATCGAGACACCACAATCTCTCCTACTTTAGAAAAAGGGTTAACTCTCTTAGTAGAAGAGGTAGACGGAATAGGAAGACCATCATCATCCACAAGAGTAGCTTTCCCATCAATAATTAGCTTTTCAAGCTTACCAATCTTCTCAGCTATGGGAGTAGAACCACCATCCATTATTCCCATTGAATCACTCACAAGCTTGGCGCAGAGAGTCCAGTCTCCGGAGGCTTAGACGCCTCACCAATATCAATCTGAGTCCGTCCCAGAGATCCATCAATACATGCTTCCTTAGTAGTACCAGAAGACTTCCCAGTCTTGTCCTTGTTAGTAAAAGAATCATCCACAGTACAATCATTTTCCACCTCAAGAGTCCCAAAAGAGTTAGACGTAGGAATCGGTGTATCTTTAGCATTACCACTAGCAGCTGCTGGTGTCTTCGTCTTTGCAACATATACCTGCTTCCTAGGTGCAAATCTAGGACCCTTACCCATATTAATACCACCAGTCATCTTTGTACCTTTTGGTTTGGCTTTCCGATTCTGCACCACCTTAAAACCATCATCAGTTTAGTCCACATTTGGCTGGGAGGAACATCATTATGTTCCTTAATACTCTTAGGACAACAAGCATTATCATGCCCAAACACTTTACATTCCACACAATGTGGCGGCTTCCATTCATATTCCACCTTTATACTTGCCGTAGTAAAACCATTATCATCCTTATTAGGGATCGCCATAGTCACCACATGCTTAAGCTCAAATTCAGATGATAATTCCACAAGAGCACGTGCAAAACTAATGCGACCCAATGAATCAACACACATGGAGCTAGTAAAAGCATCTAACATAATCGGCTTACCCACCTGAGTAGCAATTAAGCTCAACCCATCTTCCGAGTATGCAAGTAATGGCACATTATGCAATTTAATCCAAACGGGAACTCTAGTTACCTCACTTTTAGACAATAGCACATCAGGAGTCCATTTAGTGAGAATGAGAGGAGAATTGCGAATAATCCATGGGCCCTGTTGAAGAACACTCTCAACACCCTCTTTAGAATCGAATTTGAAGAGGAAAACACCATCATCATTCTTCATTAGTTTCTTAAAACCAAACTTACCCCACGTATTGGTGACATAGTTAGAACCAAATGAAAAGCAACATTCTTGCCAACTAAGAAGCCAACAAGTGTATTTTCATAACGGTTGAATACACCCTCCATAGCAGCCTTTGGAAGCACCGTATCATGATTTTCAATTCGCGTCTCATTCACCAAGGCACGAAAATTCACTTTCCTAGAGACACGTTCCGGATTTAAAACATTAGCAAATGACCTCACTTCGTTTGAAGTAGAAGCATTCACCATGTTAGGACCAAGTCAACACATCAGACATAAGGCGAAGAAACTTTAGTCCTCGAATCCAAACCACCCACAGACGTAGTACTATAAGTTGTATTTTCAGTTAGTATTACCCCAAATAGAATCCGAATGAACATCATGCGTGCTAGGGTTAGGACCAACCCTAGCAGCTTTACGCTAACTCGGGATCGCAGAGTCACCCTCTAAACCACGTTCACCTTGGAGACGTTGTAACCTAGCTTCCAACTCCTGAATATCAACCCTTCGATACGGGTTCGTGTCCATGTTAACACCAACTTGATCGACCAAGTTGGTGGCTGTTTTAGAAGCCTTCACCGAAGACCCAGCTTTATCAATAAACCCCTTTTCCATCTCTCTACACCCCACAAACAATCAACTAACCAATCAAACCCTAACTAAAAGTTAGGGTTTAAACACACCACGATAAATACCTAACCTGCTCCCATGGTTAACGACCAGCAAGGAATGAAAGAGTGAGGGTTTCGGTTTAATAGCACACAGCCAGAAATCCAAAGCAATCAAATCAGAAAAATCGACTAGGAAAGAACCCTAATTAAAGAACTAGAGTATATGCGATTGACCAGAGTCGATCAATATTCAATTCGTATGTTATACTTGTAAGCACAGATGATTGGACAGAAACAAACCCTAGAAAAAACGATTCCCCAAAAAGACCTTAATCTGTGTAATCAAACAGCAATTTGCTAGAGGTTATGAATCACACGAATGTAAATCACAAACTGTAACAGATTGTATTAAGAAAACCCAGATGTTCGGGCAGTTTTGAAGAAAACCGATTGATGGGAGAGGGTAATGAATCGCCCACACTTGAGAGAGAAAAGTTTAGGGTTTTTTATTTTAACACAGAACTCTCATCATCATTTTATTTTAATACAAGACTTACAATATAAAGTAAGACATTTGAACCTGATCAATGTTATATGAAAAAAAAAAACTCTAGTATTCTCTCTAGCTTTGGCGATTTTGGAGAATATCCCAAACTGATCGACATCAAACTTTCTCCTCCTAAATCATCAATAGCGGTGAGCTTTTCATTATTTTCCTTTGAACAACCGACCTATTATCATTAACTATCAATCCCAATAGTGGGTCAGTGATGCAAGATTATAATATTGATTGCTCTTGTGGTTGATTGCATTTATTGCCATACTACTGAAATCGATTATATATTTGGTTTTGTGCAACTTTGCGTATTTATGTGCATGATCTATTGATTCTTTATCCTATTATTATATCAATTAAACGTGGGTCAGTTTGCATACTGTTTTGATTTACATGATGGGAGGTTAGGTTCTTAAGCTTCAAAGTTTTAAAACCCTAACCTTGCGTTAGGGTTTTACTTTTATTTATTTTGGTTTTGCTGCTGCTGTTGCGTTGTTTTTGGTGAATTAGTTTGTTTTGCAGTGGTTGTGGGGTTTTGAGAGATGGAAAAAGGGTTCTTCAATAAGACTAGTGCTTCTAAGGGGAAAGATGTGGGTAATTCTCTTGCTAATGATTCGAATGATACTAATCAAAGTGTGGCTGAGACGAATTATGGTCTTAATAACTTGGCCGATCAAGTTGGTGATGAACTTGATGCACGGTTGAATACAGGCAATGATGATGGGAGTACTGGTCAGAACGAGATTCTTGGTGATCTTATAGAATGTGATGGGGCTGATAACGTGAATAAGGTTAAGGATAAGGTTGTTTTGGATAATTTGGAGCAAAGCCATCATACACTTGCTTCTGATTCGGCCTCTAATGTTTCAAAACAGCCTAATGTGGAGCAATTGATTGCTAATGCACATCAGAAATTTGATGAAGCAATGAATAAAATTGACAGTGATATTGCTAAGATGGCTTCATCTTCCGATGTGAACAATTCGAGTGGGATTGGGCTTCAATCTAATTCGAATGGTACTAATGTTTATTCAGCAAATACTCCTCCGTCGAGTTTTGATGTCGCTATGCAATCCCAGATGTATGGTACTAATCATGGTGTTACTTTTGATCCTAATGCACCTAAGGTTGTTACTACTTGTGGTAATGGAGTTAAGTCGGTCTCTTACGCGGGTGTTGCTTCTAATGAATCCCAGAAACATGTGTCTAATTTTCGGAGGTTAGAATGCAGAAAAAAGAAGGATGATGTTGACCTTTCAGTCCCAATGAAAGTGGTGGAAGAGGTGAACATTAGGTTTGAGAATACTCTCTACGGATACTTCCTTGGTCAACGCCTTGCTTTTCCTGTTGTTGACTATTATGTTCGCAATACGTGGGCGAAGTATGGTTTACAAAAGGTTATGATGAACACTAAGGGATTCTTCTTCTTCAAGTTTTATTCGAAAAAAGGCGTCGATGATGTTCTTGATAATGGTCCTTGGTTGATTCGTAATGTTCCTATTATTCTTAAACCATGGACATTGAACACCAACTTGCTTAAAGAGGATTTGACTAACATTCCGATGTGGGTTAAATTCCATGATGTTCCTTTAGCTATGTTTTCTGATGACGGGCTTAGTCTTCTTGCTACATTGATTGGTACGCCCAAAAGGTTAGATGCTTTTACTAGTCAAATGTGCAAAGAATCTTGGGGCCGTAGTAGTTTTGCTAGGTGTATGATTGAAGTGAAATCAGATGAGGTTCTTAGGGACAGCCTCACTGTCGAGATTCCTTTACTTGATGGTACGGGTTCGACTATTGAGAAGATCCGTGTTGAATATGAATGGAAACCGCCTAGATGTGAGAAATGTCGGGTATTTGGACATAATTTGCTGGATTGTCCTAAGGTTGTGATTTCGACTGCTCAACCTCATAAGAACGTAAGTGATGGTTTTCAGACTGTTAACAATAAGAAGAAGGGAAAGCAAGTTGGGCCGAATCCGGGTCGAGGAGGTTCTACTAAATCTGTGGTGGGCAAGCATTTTGAATATCGGCCCAAAAAGCCTCCTCCTGAACCCAAGAAAGTAAATGTTAGTAAGAAGATGGCTTCTGATGTGGCTAGTACGAGTGGAACCAGGATCACTACATCAAATCAGTTTGATGCTCTTAATATGGACGATACAGATGTGGATACTGGTCGTACAATGGAGGTTAATGAGGATGAGTTGACTAAGACTGGTTATACATCACATGTACCGCTTGTGAGTGATTCAATGGAAACAATGGATGTTGGTTCTACGCCCATAGTTGAGAAAATTAGTAAGCTTGAAAAGCTAATTATTGATGGGAAAGCTACTCTTGTGGATGATAATGGTCAACCTATTCCGTCTACCTCTTCTACTAAGAGAGTTAACCCTTTTTCTAAAGTGGGAGAGATTGAGGTGTCTGATTCTGAAGATGAGGTTGTTGCTAACCCATTTGATGAGTCTGCTAATATATTTGGTGGTGGCCAAGAGTTTGAAGATGAGTATGATGACTATGACTTCGATGACTATGCGAAACAGGTTCGTGATCTTCCAGGGAATTTGGATGCCTTTAATGCCATGTATGGCACAAAGTTTCAAGGTCCTAGGAAGTAATTTTATTTCGTTGTGTCATATGTTATCATTTGAGTAGTGGTTTGTTTTCTTGTTTAGAAACTATGAAGTATCTTGTTATGTAAGCTTTATGCCTATGTAACGGGCTGAGATATGGGATTTCACTCATATCCATTATACTTAAACGTTTATTTGGTTAATATATTTACCAGGGTGCAGGATTACTCCCCTTTACCCAAAAAACAATATAATGTAAGACGTTAACTTGCTATGTTTTAAGACATATGCATGAAGTGAATGAGTTGATCAATGACTTATAACGTATAGTGGGATTATAACTAATATGTCTTTTGACTTGGTCAAAAATATTTGTGTTATAATACATGCAATTGACTTGGTAATTCTATTGTACCATTAAGTTTTACTTTGTTGGTAAATAGGTAAGCCAAAAGAGTAGATGGTTATCTAAAATATTGTTAGATTTTCTTACAATATTAATTCTAAGGAAATACCATAGTTTTATGGTATGTTCTGTTAGAAGAATCAAAATCTGTTGGCATTATTTGATTCAAGATAACTATAGTTTCTTCCAAAAGTTATCAAGGTTAGTAGATTGAGTATAGATTGAATATACTCAATAAGACTCCAACCTAGAAGATTAATAAGACACCATTTGTTTATGGAATGTGATGAATCACATTAAGTCTTATAAATGAAGTTCTGAATTTGTTAAACTACTTATAGAGTGAGTTGTAACAAACTAATGTTAGGAACTGTCAATGTTTTTTGTAATATCCCAAAAGAGAACAATGTATTGTTGCTCTACTTGCTAAACTATTTAAAGGTAATCTTTAAATTTTTAAAGGCAAGTGGGAGTTTTGTTTAGATCTTGAAAGATTGAATTACAAAATACATAATCTTCTAAAATGCACTAGCAAATATCATGATGAGGCTAAACATGAAAATGATAGACCTTAATATGATGGAATTGTCATTCATAGATCCGTAAGGATATCTCAGATATTTAATATGCTGAGGAATATGAGTTACAGGATCATGGTAAGCTTGTTAATCATAATGATAAATTTACCAAATGTTGAATTGTGGAAAATCAATCATACTATGAATGTAGAGATGCTGTCCATAAAGATAATCAACTTTAGATACTTGGTTTATCTTAATAATGAAAATGAGTTTCTTCAAAGGATGGAAACCCTAGTGGTTTAAATCTTTGTGTAGAAATCATATGGACAATATTGTACATGTATTTAATGTATGTCTAGTGATAATAATATCAATCATAATTAAGCAATTAACTATGATTGAATATTCTTTCATATATACATTAAATAGAAGTATAAAGATTATAATTGTCATACTTAGTTTCATTGATATGAAATTTTGACAATGAATGTCATAACTCTTTGTTGTGAAATTACTTTTGCGAGGACGATGAGTAATACAAAGAAGTTTTATGAATTCAAATAATCCTTGGAAATGTACAAACTGCAAGAATCCATGAATGGATATATGCAAGCATCTAGGAGATGTTTCTTATGTTTAATATTAAATCCATGTTTGATTTAATAATTAAAATAAGATTGCTCATAAGTATTCCTGAAAGCTAGTGGGAGTATTATTTATTTTTTCTTAAATCTTATATGTTGTATGGGAAACTACATTCCACTTAAATTAAGTTTTAGTTGGGAATGAAACTTCGTTTGTAAGATTTGGAAATAATATATACAACTTTGGAATATATGTTTATTATTATAAACATATGCGGTAAATAAATGAGTCAAATAGAACATGATGAATACATATATTTGACAAGATAGATGAGATCTTAAAGTTTAACTTGAAGATTCATCATGAACATCATGTTGTGTATAAAGTTGTTGTGTCATGCTTGATTACAAGATGATTTGACAACATTGAAAGTTGTTAGTGTAATAAATATTTTAAAAGGAAATATGTTTGGATTTAGAATCACATTCCACAGTCTGGAGATGCTCCAAGATTCTATGGATGAAAATATGACAATTTGTTTCATAATTGTCATTGCCAACAAAACTTGAGTTTTAGTAGGCACCAACATTACACTATAACTGTTCGAAGTTTACGGATGTTTAAAGAGCATATTGTTGTACACAATGATGCTGGAATAATTGAGATGACACTCAATTCTAGTCATGGTATCCTTGATGATGACCATGTTGACTAGTTATGCTCAACTAAGAGCATAGTTGCATTATACATTAAAGAATAAAGAATACTTTAAAACTTTAAGGTTTTGAAAGATAATTGTCATAAAAGGGTGGTTCAGGTTATCACGCACCTTATGAAATGATATGACAATATCAAGATATGTGTAAACATATACAAGAAATTCACTCATTGAATTATTGAAATAAGTATTCTCAAAATTCCTATAGATCAAAGTTAGTTGAAATTATGCCCTGTCAACAAGTATGATTATCATGACTTGAGGCAAGATTCATTAACTAAGAATTATCATGCATTGATCTATTTACTATTTGGATAAAGGATATTGTAAACATTATTATTCAAATGAAATAAAGTATTTTGTTACGTTTATTATTCATTTATTATGAAGTTATCCTATATTTGCATGTTTAAATCCTTGAATAACTTAAGTTATTCTAAATAGTCCGTTGTCAATCAATAACATGGGAATGATATTGAATTAAGACAAATCTGAGTATTAGTTAGAATATACTTGAAAGTATATTGATGCTTAGCATGACTAATTTCAGATGATATTCAATGAATTGAGTATAGGACTTATCCCACCCACATGATGATACTTTATGGACCTTAGTCATTAAGTATATCATGAATATTTATCCTCTGACTTGAGATACAAGAGATATGTCATGGATGTAGTGCATTTCTGTAAAGCAATCTAACGCTATACGTAACTGGTAGTTATAAGGGTTGTTTTCAGAAATGTTGCGAAATCTATGAATCCTGCTTGTAGTCAAAATGGGATTTGTTTCCTTCAAATTTATTTTGAAGTATAATACTACTGGGCCCCTCGTAGGATTGTTAAGATGTTTGTATGGCCATACCCAAGGTCTTCTGGTATATGTTCAGAAGAATTGGTAATCTTAATCAATCACATAAAGCAGAAACAGAATAGTTAATTAAGAAATGAGTGAGATCCATATTCTTATTAACATGGTATTAGAAACAAAGGATGAATATGATGATGAATCATCAAACTTGGTTTTTCTCTAGAAAACCATACACGAGTTGTACCGGGGGCATTGGCGTGTTGCTAGATGCTAACCAATGTCATTTCACGTTTTGTAAACATATCCAAGTGGGAGCTGTTGGAAATGTATATATTTACAAACATGTGAATGTCCGGATTCGAACTCGTGACCACGGGATTGCACACATTAGCGAATGAGAATTAAAGTTAATAATTAATGTTTATGTTTACGATTAATTATTGCACATTAAGTCCGGTTAACGATCGTTAAGTATTTAACGGAAAAATGACTAACGACCGTTAAATGAAAAGAGAAGGACTAGTAATTGAAAACCTTGAAAGAAAAAGTTATGGATTTTCTTGTGGGCTTGTCCCATGGCCGGTCACAAGGGGTTATCCCAACCCAATCCCTAACTTGTTCCCAAAGGTATCCATCTACTATATAAAGAGGGTTAGGTTCTAGGGTTTCATACACGTGTGCATTGAATTAACCCTAGATCTCTCTTATCCTCTCTCTAGTCATATTCGGCCGAACACCCCATTAGTAAGGGAGTTTGGTTTCGTTTTTCTTAAACGAGGACTTGTGTTAGATCTAGCAATCGCTTGATTCGTTTGGTTAATTCGTGTGTACAAGAACGTGGTTGTAAGACATTATTCTTACACCAACAATTACTTCTTTGTTTTGCTTTGCTCGAGGGTTGTTTTGCTTTGCTCCAGGGATTTGACATTCGCAAGAGGTACGTTACGCATACTTTCAGTTAATTATTTATTTGTTATGATCTTAAGTCTTCCGCTGTGTACTCTTGATGTCTTTATGTTTTTTTGTATTTTATATATCATAAACTTAACACATGTGTATGTCCATCTTTTCAACATTTATTTATTTTTTTTATCTCAAATTAACCCATGTTTTCTTCACTTAAAACTAATCATCACAGTGATATTAACTTAGTCTTTTTCATATATTACTTTCACATGTAGCGATTGTGATTGGCTTATTAGCAATATTATGTGGGATTACTGGGATTTTCTTTGGAATAAGAAAGAGGAAGGTAACGAGGCTCAGGGAAAAGTTTTTTGAGCAAAACGGAGGGGTGTTGCTGAAACAAAAGATCGATTCACAAGGGTCGCACAAGGAAATGACTTTGTTTAACACCACAGAACTTCGTAAAGCAACTAACAATTATTCTCACGACAAAATTATTGGTCAAGGTGCCTATGGTGTTGTGTATAAAGGAATTTTGTCCGATAAACGTGTAGTTGCAATAAAGAAGTCAAAAGTAGTGGATGGGAGCAGTTCATTTACACAAGTCATCCATCGAAATGTGGTAAAAATTTTGGGCTGCTGCTTGGAAGAAGAAGTCCCTGTACTTGTATATGAATTCATCTCAAATAACACTCTTTACCATCTATGTGTTGGGTTTTACTAATCATAACAATTATAGAAAAACACATAAACATCATCAAAGCATGCAGCGGAAGTAATAGGAATAATACTTGTAAATTAAACCGAATTAAAAGAATATGCGTACCTTTTGCGAATCAATGCAATTAGGGTTTATGAAAGCCCCAAATTCAGATCAAGTACCAAGAAACCTTAAACCCTAATAAATTTGGGTTTAATACATTCGACTACACTAAAAGTCGAACACCCAAATTACCAACACAAGTGCATTGGCCCTTCGTTCTTGTACACACGTATTAGTAACGAATCAATGAGAAAAGCTAGGTTCTTGATCACAATAGATTAACCAAACACCTTTGTTATGCTCAAGGTCACTCGCAAATCCCTTACATGGGGTTTTACTCGTCGACCTAAGAGCAAGAGGGAAGAAAAAAGAAGTTTGGCTTCTATTGAAATCTAATGTCCCAAAGGATGAATACATAAGAATGTATTTATAGCCTTATGGTAGATGTCAAGTTTACTATAGTTTCCGATGTGGGATTCTATATTTTCGGCCAAAAACAAGCCCAAAAGAGAGTTCCTAAAACCTTCTCTTGGCTTGTTAACTTTTCTTCATATCCCGTTGACATTTAACGACCGATAATCAAAACTCGTTAAATATTAACTATCGTTAAGTATTTATTTGTAATCAATAATTAAATATTACATTTAATATATTAACTATTATTTACATTGATTCTCATACGTAATGTGTGCAATCTCGAAGTCTCGAGTTCGAATCCGGTCATACATATATTAATAATTATCCATAAACCTTTCACTATGTTGCACGGAAACGCCGTCGGGGTGCCGTCTCCCGTACCGGAAACGTTTCGGAAACGGGAAACGGCTAGAAACGCCTGGAAACGTGCCGGAAACGTTTCCGGAAAAAAGGAAACGCGAGGTGTTGAGCAGGAAACGTTTGGGAAACGTTTCTGGGCCTTTTAAACGCGTTTATGGGCATGGTGTTAACGTCTACAGTATACTTTTTATGAATATGGATCGAGCTGGTTTATTTGTTTGGTGCGGTGAAGAAGAAGATAGGTAAAGTACACGAAGAGTGTTGCAGTAAAAAAACAAAGTAAACACATTTTGTTTTGTTTTATAGTGAAAGAGCACTTGGGTGAGTGACTACTAGGAACTAGGGTGTCTTTTTTTTTTAATTTTATATTTTTATCTTATAATTTCTATGTAGATTATTTAGTTAAATCAATTAGTTATATAATATATAGTTGTGATGCATGATAAAAGCATGAGATCATGCAATTAGTTATTACTATGTGCTTTTTGTTATTGACAATTTTTTGGTTGAAAAATATTTTGCGTCTATTTTGATTAATGATATTTTAGAGATAACAAATTGATGTTAGATATTTGATGTTTATATATTTTCTTAATAATTATTTATAAATTTTTATAAAATACACAAACGTTTCTGGCCGTACCCGTTTCTTCAATTTTGAGACATTGGCGTTTCTAAGTACCCGTTTTTGTTCCCGTCCCCGTTTCCGTATCCGTCCCCGTGCAACATAGTTTACCATCACATTCATCATAGATTGGGTGGAATGAGTTGGTTATCATGGGAGAACCGGTTAAGAATAGCTGCTGAAGCTGCTGGTGCAATTGCATATCTTCATTCAGAAACTATTATGCCAATCATACATAGAGATGTCAAGTCGACCAACATACTATTAGATGATAACTACACCGCTAAAATTTCCGATTTTGGCGCATCAAGATTAGTCCCATTAGATCACGAGCAAGTAACTACTCTTATTCTAGGTACACTAGGGTATTTGGATCCACAATACTATCACACAAGCCAGTTAACAGAGAAAAGCGACGTATATAGCTTTGGGGTGGTCCTTGCAGAACTCATAACGGGGAAAAAACCCATTGGTGCTGATAGAATCAATGAAGAAAAAAATTTAGCAACATATTTTGTTAATTCAGTTAAAGAAAATCGCTTATTCAAAATTGTTGAACCTCGACTCATACTTGAAGGAACTCTTGACAAGTTACATACACTAGGTGATCTGGTCAAGAGATGCCTTAGTTTAAAAAGCCATGATAGACCTACAATGAAAGAAGTGGCAATGGAGCTAGACGGCATGAGGAAATTGACAACCCATCCTTGGATTTCACAAACAAGTCAAGAGACTAGAAGCCTAGTCTTAGAAGTTGAGCAATCTGATCTTTACGAGGCTCCATTAGTTTCATATGGTCCTAATGAATGGGATTCTTACTCGGGTAGCAGAAACATGTTGTTTGAAGAATATGAAGCACGTTAGTGCTTCTTAGAATGTGAACTAAGTGAGCATCTCCAGCATGCTTGTGTCCATAATGATTGTTAAGGTTCTAATTGTTTGTATGTATAATATTTATCTATAATGTGGTCTTTATAGCTTTCTTGGAGTTCAAGACTTATAATTTGCAGCAATTAATTATGGTACTTCCTGGTTGTGGTAGTTTGTAATAATTCTAAGTTTTATCAATTCGCATTATGTATGTATTCCAGACTCATCATGAAATAAAACATCTACTAGCATATTTTTGACGTAGAATGGAAGTGTGTAAGACAAAACCTTACAAAGGTTTTAGCAAATCACAAGGATTTAAAAGACAAAGTCTTGATTTTTTATTGAATAATTGAATCATAAACATAAAACCCAAGCCCTATATTTATAACTTGGGACTACTACTTACTGTGTAATTGAATCTATCAGTTACGGTGGAACTGAATCACAGAACATAAACATAAATTTCATAAAGAGTTACGGCGTAATCTTGGCTTTGGGGTTACGCCGTCATTAAACCACAGACTACGTCTTGACTTGTCGAAGCTTTTTGTGACTCTCGATGTGCTCCATATACTCCTCCGCAAGCTCCTCTATCTTGTCCTCATCAGACCTCCCCATTTTAGAAGAACTCGTTCTCGAGTTCTCTCCTTCATCCGCATCACTACAGAAGAAATATATATCCGACACATTGAAAGTCTTTGAAATACTCATGGTATTCGGCAAATCAACCACATGAGCATTATCATTTATTTTCCGAAGTATCTTATACGGCCCATACTTTTTTTGCTGCAACTTACCATACGTACCAACCGAAAAAAGCTCTTCTCGAAGAAACACCATCACTTCATCACCAACTTTGAATAACTTCACACGTCGATGCTTATCCGAAGCGGCTTTATACTTAGTATTTGATTCGGCAATTTTAGCTCTAACAACCTCATGAGTAGCTTGAACCTCTTCCACCATCTTGTTTGCTTGAGCATTTGTCTTTCCCGGAAAATCAATCAAATCCACCACTTGTTTTGGCGACGTCTTGTAAACAACCACAAATGGTGAAAACCCCGTTGAACTATGAACCGCACTATTGTAAGAAAACTCGGCTTGAGCCAACGACACATCCCATAGCTTCGGCTTCTATGCACACAAACACCTAATCATTTCCCAAAGTTCTATTGACCACCTCGGTTTGACAATCCGTTTGAGGATGAGAGGTACTACTAAAGTTCAATGATGTACCCAAACTCCTCCAAAGAGTTAACCAAAAGTGAGCAAGAAACTTACTATCTCGATCCGAAGTAATTGACTTGGGAACTCCATGCAAACGAACAACTTCTTGAAAGAACAACCTAGCAATATGTGCCGCATCCGAAGTCTTCTTGCAATGAATGAAATGCGCCATCTTATAAAACCTATCAACAACAACAAACACGGAATCGACTCCTTGTTGGGTACGAGGAAGGCCAAATACAAAATCCATAGAAATAGTAACCCAAGGACTCTCGGGTACGGGTAATGGCATATAAAGTCCCGTATTTTCTGCAACACCCTTTCCTTCTTGGCACACAACACACCTCTTTATGAATAAACCCACATCCCTCTTTAATTGAGGCCAAAAAAATCGGCTCTCCATGCTAGCAATAGTCTTGTCATGACCTAAATAAGCACTTAAACCACCCACATGTACCTCCTTAATCAATTGACTCCTAAGTGAAGTCTTAGGAATACACAATCGATTTCCTTTAAACAAATAACCATCAAGTACAAGAAACTCACCTCGATGTTCCTTGGTCTCAATTTCTTCCCAAATGCCACAAAAATCTTCATCTTCAACATACAACCCTTTAATTGACTCAAAACCCAGAACGTCATTACTAATAGTAACCAATAAATTAGTCTTCCTACTCAATGCATCCGCTACCTTATTACTTGTACCCGACTTATGTTTGATCACATAAATGAATTTCCCCAAAAAACTCACCCACCTTGCATGTATCGTATTCAAATGTTTTTGGGTTTGAAAGTACTTGAGAGCTTGATGATCCGTATAAACTACAAACTCCCTTTGAATTAAGTAATGTTCCACTTCTTCATTGCTTAGACAACCGCATACAATTCTTGTTCATAAGTCGACCACTTTTGTCGAGCTTCATTTAATTTTTCACTATGAAATGCCACGGGTCTACCTTCTTGAGATAAAACGGCTCCAATTCCGTTTCCACAAGCATCACACTCTAATTCAAAAACTTTATCAAAGTTAGGTAAAGAAAGTATCGGTGTGGTTTCAACTTCTCCTTGATAAAGTTGAAGCTTTCTTCCGCTTCACTTGACCACTTAAACGGTCCTTTCTTCAAACAATTTGTGATGGGTGCCACAATGCTACTAAAATTCCTCACAAATCTTCTATAAAAAGTTGCCAATCCATGAAAACTCCTAACTTCGGTCAAAGTCTTAGACGAAGGCCAATCTCTAACCGCCATAATCTTTTCATTATCCACATGAATCCCATCCGAACTCACAATATAACCAAGAAACAAAAGCTTGTTAGTGAGAAAAGTGCATTTCTTTAAATTAACAAATAACTCATTATCCGTCAAGGCTTTCAAAACCTTCCGTAAGTGATCCAAGTGTTATTTCTCCGTATGACTATAGATCAAAATATCATCAAAATATACCACCACAAATTTACCCATAAATGGCCTAAAAACTTGAGTCATCAAACGCATAAAAGTACTAGGCGCATTAGATAACCCAAATGGCATAACGAGCCATTCGTATAACCCATCCTTTGTTTTGAAAGCGGTCCTCCATTCATCAGCCAGTTTAATCCGAATTTGATAGTACCAACTCCTTAACTCAATCTTAGAAAACACTTTAGCACCCAAAAGTTGATCTAAAAAATCATCAAGACGTGGAATAGGGAAACGATACCTTAACGTTATTATGTTGATGGCACGACTATCAACAAACATCCTCCAACTTCCATCCTTCTTTGGTGTAAGAAACGCCGGAACCGCACAATGACTAATGCTTTCTTGAATATGCCCCTTTCTCAACAATTCTTCTACTTTCTCACGCAAGATATCCAACTCCTTAGGACTCATCCTATAGTGAGGAAGGTTTGGCAAACATGCTCCTAGAACCAAATCAATTTAATGTTGAATGTTCCTCAACGGTGGTAAAGAATCTGGTGTATCATCCGAGACTACTTTACTAACCTCTTCAAGCACGTACTTAACCACTTCCGGAATCACATTATCCATACCATCTTCAACTCCCTTCAATACCAAAGCAAACGAAACCCCCGTCTCCTTCCTTTCGGCTTGAAACTCCTTTGGTGATGAAACTATCGTCACCAAAGTCTTACTTTCCACTTTCTTTCCGGGAGAATTGACACCAACATAGCAATATTTTTTCCACTCCATTTAAAAAAAATACATATTTGATTTACCTTGGTGCGTAGCATCCACATCATGTTGCCATGCATGGTCGTCCTAGCAAAACATGACATGCTTCCATATCAACCACATCACAAGTAATCAACTCATTATAGTGCTTCCCAATAGCAAGAGGAACCTTACAAACTTCGGTCACCTTAATCGCCAGTCCCTTCTTAATCCACCCAATTTGGTATGGATTCCGATGAGGCTCGGTTGGTAGCTTAAAAGCTTTAACCAGGGCCTTAGACACCTAATTCTCACAACTCCCTCCATCAATAATAATAGAACAAATCTTCTCTTTAACCAAACACTTAGTTTAAAAAATCTTATTACGTTGTGAAGAATCACTAACCTTTGGCGAACACAAAGTCCGTTGAAAAACACACGTCATTTGTTCCACTTCACCATCCAATGGAGGCGTGTACTCAAGTTCGTCTTCCTCTTGAAACGGCTCGTCACCAAACATTCCATCATTCCCAATTTCCGACGTATAGAGTGTATTCCTCTTTGGACAAACATTCGACCTATGCCCCGGTTCACCACATCTAAAACATTTGTCACCCGTTGGTTTAACATAAGGATTAGATTTAGCCTTTTGAACATCCTTACCTTTGCCAACCGCACTTCCACTAGCCTTAGAAGTAGTAGTACTTGGGAGGGCAAGTTGGATTTGATTAGTCCGACCCCCATATATACTTGAACTCTCCATAGTTGACCATTAGAAGCGAACCTCTCCGCCTTCATAGCTAAGTTTTGAGCTTGATCAACGGACCAAATTGACATCAAACTCAACTTTTCTTGAATCGAATAACTCTAACCACTAATATACCTAGCCGCGGTTTGTTCTTCCGTTTCCCTCAAATTATAACGAGCTTGCAACCTAAAAAACTCACCCGTGTATTTGGCTACGGTCTTTTTTCGTTGAACGCAACTATGATATTGTTGGTACAATATTTGCTCCACATCCAGAGGCAAAAACCTTCCTTTGATCATTCTCTTCATCCTTGGCCACGTGTTGATTGGGTACTTACCTTGTCTCCTACGATTTTCTTGTTCACGTTGCCACCAAGCTCCCTCGCCTCCTCGTAACTTATAAACCACGATCTTCACTTGCTCTTCTTCGGGAACATCAATGATGTCAAAAAAACTTATCAACTTCATATAACCAATCTAGCACTGCTTCAATGTCAAGATTTCCAACAAAGTTTGGAATCTCGGCCTTGACCGGATAACCTTGTCGCTCACCATAACCTTGTTGACGGACATTCCTTTGAACCACGTTCCTATGTCTTGGATTTCTATCCCTTAACTCTACACCGAACTCCTCATAAACTTCCTCATCTCCTTCCTCCTCTGAAAACACAAAGTCATCATGTCCCTAAACTTGTTTAGGAGATTAGTTACGTGCACGATTTCTATTGGAACCCTCGTTGTTAGGACGGTTTTTATAGATACCATGTTCGTCACCCTCACGATTTGGATGTTTAACACCCCCGAGCGTGGATTGGATTTCCTCACGAACAGTGGATAAGCTATCGAATTTAGTCGCGAAATCGGTAATCGCACGATCCACGTCTTGGGTCCACCGCACCCCACCACCGATACCGGTTTTTTGTGCTTCTGCACCGTTCACCATCTAGGATACTAATAAGCTCTAGATGTTTAATAGATGAAGAACTTCTAAACCAATTACCACCAGGAATGAACCTTTCTGTGATGCCAACTGACGTAGAACGGAAGCGTGTAACACAAAACCTTACAAAGGTTTTAGCAAGGTTGCAAAACTCGCTAGGCGGTAGCTGGGAGGATGGGTACCGCCTAGCGGTTAATCGGTTAGGCGGGGATTAATGAGGGATTAATCGGATTGGACTTTTTATATATAAAATAATAAAATTTTGAAACTATATGCCCGATTTAACCGTTCTAGCCGATTTTTTACCGATTTGACCGATTTATGCCTCATTTTTCCGATTTCTATACGTAACCGATTTGGCCGATTTACGACTGATTTCTAGCAGATTAATTGTTTTGTTCACCGATTTTTGACCAAACCGATTAATAAGGCCGATTACTGAAAATCGAGGCGGTTAATCCCCGCCTAGCGATTAATCGTCCACCTAGGCCGATTTTTGCAACACTGGGTTTTAGCAAATAACAAGGATTTAAAAGACAAAGTCTTGAATTTTTATTGAATAATTGAATCATAAACATAAAACCCAAGCCCTATATTTATAAGGAAGCTAAACTTGGAACAAGCTAAAAAACTCGTCCAAAACCGACTCAAAAACTAAAATAGGAAACAGACCCGACTACTAATTACTGCGTAATTGAATCAATCAGTTACGGCAGAACTGAATCACAGAACATAAACATAAATTTCATAAAGAGTTACGGCATAATCTTGGCTTTGGGGTTACACCGTAATTAAACCATAGACTACGTCTTGACTTTTTTTTTTTGGGTAAAGGGGAGTAATCCTGCACCCTGGTAAATATAATAACCAAATAAACGTTTAAGAACAATGGATATGAGTGAAATCTCATATCTCAGCCCGTTACATAGGCATAAAGCTTACATAACAAGATACTTCCTATTTTCTAATCAAGAAAACAAACCACTACTCAAATGATAACATATGACACAATGAAATAAAATTACTTCCAAGGACCTTGAAACTTTGTGCCATACATGGCATTAAAGGCATCCAAATTCCCTGGAAGATCACGAACCTGTTTCGCATAGTCATCGAAGTCATAGTCATCATACTCATCTTCAAACTCTTGGCCACCACCAAATATATTAGCAGACTCATCAAAAGGGTTAGCAACAACCTCATCTTCAGAATCAGACACCTCAATCTCTCCCACTTTAGAAAAAGGGTTAACTCTCTTAGTAGAAGAGGCAAGCGGTATACAAGAATCACTAGTTTGAGGAGCCACTACCGACTCCATCTCTTTCAAATCACTCACAAGGGGCTCTTGTGATGCAGTACCTGCCTTAGTAGACTTATCTTCATTAACTTCCATAGTATGACCAGAATCCACATCCTTGATAGTGTCATTAGAAGGAGTACCAGACGCATCCGTGTGTTCCATATTAAGAGCATCAAACTGGTTAGATGTAGCGATCTTTGTTGCACTCGAACTAGCCACATCAGGAGCATTCTTCTTATTGACTACCACTTTCTTAGGTTCAGGAGGAGTCTTTTTGGGTTGGTATTGAAACTGTTTACCTACAACAGGTTTGAAAAACCCTCCTTGACCCGGAATAGAAGACCCACCTTGCTTTCCCTTCTTCTTGTTATTAACCGTCTTGAAACCATCATTAGCACGCTGAGAAGGCTGAGAAGGAGGTTCAACAACTTTAGGACAATCAATAGGAGTATGACCAAAAATCTTACATTTATCACAATGCGGTGGTTTCCACTCGTCTTGACTTGTCGAAGCTTCTTGTGACTCGTTTTGCTCCATACACTCTTCTGCAAGCTCCTCAATCTTGTCCTCATCAATTTTAAAGACATAGTACTTACTTTTATAATGGCAAAATGAGATTACAATGTAATCTTTACTGAAGAAAAAAGGAAAAAAGCTATAAATTCATAACGTACTTTACACAAAAACTCATTATGCTCTCTCTACTTCACTTATTATCATTATACATAACCGTTTTCATTTTATTTGTTTATTTTCTGTCCGTTTTTATCCGTTTTCGTAAATCGTCCATTTTTATCCGTTTTCATTTTAATATGTCCGTATAAAAACAGATAAAAACGGATAAAACCGTTTTGACATGGATAATAAAAACGGTTTTAATCCGTTTTTATCTGTTTTTATCCGGACAATTTAAAGTAAAAACGGATAAAAATGGACGATTTACGAAAACGGATAAAAACGGACAGAAAATAACCGAATAAAATGAAAACGGTTATGTATAATGATATCGACTGGAAACAACATTAAGTATAATGACAATAAAAAAAGTTGAGAAAGCACAATGAGTTATTTTGATAAAGTACATTAAGCATTTATTTATAATCGCATCAAAGGCATATTCCCTACTTAAAAATAGTCAATCACTGAGTATACTCAAAGACTATCAGTTTATTTAGTCGGAGACTTTTAAGTGGAAATTAAACAGGGATAGCGAATTGAAAGAAACCGAGAAAGTGAAAATGACAACCCTACTTGTTTTTTCGCATTTTTTCGTAACAAATATCGATTTCATCTGAACACACATATTTTTCCGCACATTTACGAATTCTCTATTCACGGTATATATTCTGGCCATTTCCTGAATTTTTGTGAATTTATTTATTAAAAAAATTGCGACACCATAACATTATTTTAGCGACAGTTCAATATTTTGACTTTTACACCTTATGACTTTTATAGCAATTACTAATTACAGTAGTAAGACCTTCATCTAATCAACTCATCACCTTTAGCGACACTTATAAACCAATCCTTAAAATCAAACTCACCTTCCAAAATATCCCAGTGTATCCTCGCCCATTATCAAGTCCAGATACTCCTCAGAGACATTCATTTAAAGACACACTAACGTATATGGCAAGTCTGGTCTTACTGAAGACTCAAGTTGTAGGAAACTTTTCTTTACGGATATACGAATAGTAGCATTGTTCATGCATAAGTTTGAGGCAGTCTAGCGTACCAAAATGCACAACTATAAATTACATGATACAGTAATATGATACCCTCTTTATCACAGGGACTTTACTTGATGTTATAAAATGACGAAAGGTGAGTGATTATTACGGGGTGAAGCTGGTGGAAAGGAATAGATATAATGTGGCGCTCAGTTGGCGGTTGTTAATTAGCTTTAGTAAAGATAACTATCATTACATCCGGTTAAATAGATTGTTAAAAATATATAGCTGTTTGGCATGGGATTTGTTCCACTTTTTTTCTACCACATGTAGGGAAGACCACAAACATATTTCATCTTAACGCACTGTGAAATCTTGATAGATAACTTGTATAATAGTTATATATCATAAATGTTTCTTGTACCAGGTTTCAGATTTTGCTTCTTTAGATGCGGATTTGTGTATAGTCATACGCATTCGTTTTGTAATTTCAAGCCACTTATAATACAAGTCGAATTGATGCAAGGGGTGATGCAAATCTGGAAAATACAAGTCGAATTGATATGAATGTTGGGGGTTTGGAGTCGAGCACTAATGCACCTTCCAAGGTGGTGAATGTTGCTACTTCGAGTCACCCTTATACTCGTGATGGTCCTTTGACTTCTGATTCGGGTAACGGTAATTTTGAAACTAATGCTGGTGGTCCGGATGTTGCTTCGAAGGATGGTAAGAATACTTCTACTTCTGGTCTTAATGTGAGTGATAGTATACACAACGATGTGAGGTCGTTTGCTAATGTGTTAAACTCGGAACGTGTATCTAGGAAAGTTAACTTCCGTTCATTGGTGAATGAGAATCGAATTGATAATCATGATACGGTTCTTCCTAACGCTGCTATGGAGGGTGTGTTTAACCGCTATGATAATACTCTTGTTGGCTTCTTTGTCGGCAAGAATATTGCATTTCCGTTGGTCCAGAATTATGTCACCAATACATGGGGTAAGTTTGGATTAAAGAAACTTATGAAGAATGATGATGGTGTGTTTCTCTTTAAATTTGATTCTAAAGAGGGTGTTGAGAATGTTCTTCAACGAGGACCTTGGACAATTCGTAATTCTCCTATCATTCTCACTAAATGGACTCCTGACGTGCTATTGTCCAAAAGTGAGGTTACCAAAGTGCCAGTGTGGATTAAATTGCATAATGTGCCGTTACTTGCATATTCGGAAGACGGGTTGAGCCTTATTGCTACTCAGGTGGGTAAGCCGATCATGTTAGATGCATTCACTAGCTCCATGTGCGTTGACTCATGGGGTCGTATTAGTTTTGCTCGTGCTCTTGTTGAGTTATCATCGAAAGCTGATCTTAAACATGTGGTAACTATGGCGATCCCTAAGAAGGATGATAGTGGTTATACTACGGCTAGTATCAAGGTTGAATATGAATGGAAACCTCCACATTGCTTGGAATGTAAAGTGTTTGGGCATGAAAATGCTTGTTGTCCTAAGTCTCCTAAGGAGCATCATGCTGATGCTCACACCTCGACCTTGGATGTGAATGATGATGGGTTTAAGGTGGTGCAGAATCGGAAAGCCAAACCCCAAGGTCCGAAGTTGTCTAGCGGTATTAATATGGGTAAGGGTCCTAAATTTGCTCCTAGGAAGCAGGTTTATGTCCCAAAGAAGAAGACACCGGACGTTGCTAGTGTTAATGCTACAGGTACTCCTGTTACTACTTCTAACTCTTTTGGGACACTTGAGGTGCATGAGGACACGGGCATTCAAAGTCCTGTGGTTGATTCTACTACTGATGAGGCGAAGATTGGGAATTCTACTGGTTGTACTAAGGAAGCAGGTATGGATGGCTCTCGGGGGCAGGAATCTCGTGTTGATACTGATGTGGATACTGGTCGTACAATGGAGGTTAATGAGGATGAGTTGATTAAGACTGGTTCTACATCACATGTACCGCTTGTGAGTGATTCAATGGGAACAATGGATGTTGGTTCTACTCCCATAGTTGAGAAAATTGGTAAGCTTGAAAAACTACTTATTGATAGGAAAGCTACTCTTGTGGATGATGATGGTCAACCTGTTCCGTCTACCTCTTCTACTAAGAGAGCTAACCCTTTTTCTAAAGTGGGAGAGATTGAGGTATCTGATTCTGAAGATGAGGTTGTTGCTAACCCATTTGATGAGTCTGCTAATATATTTGGTGGTGGCCAAGAGTTTGAAGATGAGTATGATGAATATGACTTCGATGACTATGCGAAACAGGTTCGTGATCTTCCTGGGAATTTGGATGCCTTTAATGCCATATATGGCACAAAGTTTCAAGGTCCTAGGAAATAAGCTTATTTCGTTGTGTCATATGTTATCATTTGAGTAGTGGTTGTTTTCTTGTTTAGAAAATTGGAAGTATCTTGTTATGTAAGCTCTATGCCTATGTAACGGGCTGATATATGGGATTTCACTCATATACATTGTACTTAAACATTTATTTGGTTAATATATTTACCAGGGTGCAGGATTACTCCCCTTTAACCAAAAATATATATATTTAAAGAGTCAAAAACACAAAACGAATAGAAAGGACATAAAATAGCCTTAAATTGTAAAGCTACATATGTTGTCGTAACGTTATTACAGGACGACAACACTGCCAAAAAGGAGTCAAAAAGGAACCCATTAGAAAAGTTGAAAATATCATGGCACATTCGTTTGGAATGGGAAAAATAACTGGTGTTTACTCGATCATTGACTTTTAAAGGTCTTCTCTAGAGGATAAGATCACAAAGTCTTTGTACAAAACAACTAGAAAAATCACCATCGCGACTCACACTTACGTACTAGAAGATAAAGTAAATAAGTTACTAAGTAATTTTCTAAGATATTACATTTGCAATTGGAGTGAGAACTTAGGTATATTAGCGGAATTCTCTAAGATATCACAAAAGAAAGCCACAATGCAGCTAGATTGCAAAATTAAATTTGGAAGCAACCAAACGAAATTTCATGCATGGGTTATTCATTTACGACCAGTGAGAAAAATCTTAAGTGTTTTTCAGAGGAAATTTGGAAGTCTTCTATCAAAATAAAGTGACATCAATGACCCAAAATAAAAGATATTTTTCATCAACGCGTCTACGGAAACATGAATCTACGACTAGATTAAAATGAAATACTGATTAACTAATATGCGGTTAGTAATGAAATGGAATCTATAGAAATTAGTGTGCTTTCATTCTATTCGCGAGGACGAGATGGAGCCATTGGCGAGAATTGGTGAGGACATGCCATTGCCAATATGTCCTCCCAAAGCGACGACCATGTGGGACCACCGCAAATCTCAGTCAAAGCTATAATCCGGACCCACCACCCCTTGGGTGAGGACGTGTCATCACTATAGCCTACTTATATAAATAATTAATTATATTAATTAATTAGTTAATTAATATATTAATTAATCAGTATAAAATAGTCGGGCCCACCAGGGCTTTGGCGAGGACTTATGTGCATAACTTTATAGAACTCCTTTAATCCAATCAAAATTTAGTAATATTAAATATTTTTATTTAATTGAAAATGGTATAACAGTAAAACACATTTTTACTTTTGTATTATAGGTTGGTTAGTCCTCACGCCTATAGACTCTTATGGGTGTGCGACGCCTATATGAATGTCAAACACACCGTACGACTAGCCTAAGCAATACATACCTTTCGCAAATTAATGGCCAAAGACATAAGCATTAATAGGACATGTTTTAATGGATGTTCAAGCTAGTCTAGTTTTATCTAGCCAGTTTTTCAACTCATAACGTGCACATCATTAAAAAAAAGACAAACAAGTAATTAATAACTATGTTTCATACAATCCTAAGCAAACACTAATCAATTTAGCCTAGCATAGTTGTGTAAATAGAAACAATTAAATAAATCAAACAATAACACATAGACAGGATTGAATAATTAAATAAATAACTTATTTTAACTATACATAGGTTCTTCAATGGCCAAAACGGCTGAAAAAGTCTCATAAAAACGACCTGAATTATGTGGTGAAAGTTCCTCCAAAGTTACAATCACAAAAATGAGAACATTCATTGCAATTATATTTAATGTGGAATTATCATAATGTAATGTACATGCCGTAAAATCAATCTTGAAGCATAATGTGGTGCACAATTTCTCATGAGTTATATGTTGATCTATGGCTCTCTTTACAATATCATCTATTCTCTTCAACCTCTAAGCAACCTCTTCAAAATCCAACCAGCTAGTAATAATCACGAATGGAGATAACCCGGTATAAACAACTTGAGAATGAATGAAATGAATATAAAACTTTCTCACACCCCTCTAGGTGAGTCATGAGGGTAGTTATAGGCTCATTACAACAATAGTTTACCTTGTGTATATAATTAGTTCCTGTCGGCACAACTATATTACGTATCTAGTCCAATTCACGTGTAAGACATTATCTTCAGAAAATAGCAAAGCTAACATCATCAATAACTAAAACCTTTATAATAAAAACTTAAGAAAGCTATTCTCACAAAAAAATTCATTTCCTTCAAAAGTATTAAGTTTTCTCTCCCCTTGGGGGAGAGAAAACCCTAACCAACCACCACCTTAAAAAAGGCTTTCCGGCCGCCATTCTTATCCTTTTCCGGTCGTTTAATCCTTCCCTACCTACTCCTTATTGATTATTCGATCATGGTTATGATCTGGTTAGGGTTTATGTGGGTGGGTTTCGAATTGAGCCTTTTGGAAGAAACCCTAAAAGGGCGTGATCACGCCGTCACCATAACAAGATCTGATCTGGTCTTGTACATTCGTTTTTCTTATAATCATTTTAAGATTGTTGGTTAAACATTTTGTTAAGGATCTGATTGTTTTCTTTTGATGTGGCTGCTGCTGTTATTGGTTTATATCATTATGTAACCGCTCTTTTATGGATGGAAGGGGGTCATAAGTTGTAACCCTAATTTGTATTGGAAGTGAGGATTTGGATCCTCTGATTGTTAACCACATGTCTTTTAACATGAATCCTAATGTGTGGGTTGTCGTTTTTGGGTTCTTTTGGATCTTCATCATGCTATATATCTGATTTGGGAAGTACGTCAGCGGCCAACGCTAATTGATCTGGGTTATAGTGGTTTTAAAAAATCCTAATTATCTTGGGGTTTACATGTTTTTACGTTTGGGTTGATGGTTCCTGACATTCGTAGAGTTGGAGCTTTCGAAGTTACAACGTATAATGATGATGATGTGGTGGTCATTTGTTGATCACCCACGCAGAATGCTACACCAAGCCTATTGTAGGTGTGACTACATACATTGCTCATTATCCTTAAGGTATTTCATTGATGGTCTAATTGGATTCGACTAATATTATTTGTTATGATGTGATGATCATTTGAAAGTTAGCGGTGAAGCTATTGGAAGTTTACCGTGTTTCGTCTTATGTGGTTGCATGAAGACGGTTTGGAAGTGTAAGACCCGTTTCCTGGGTACTGGGACCCCACCCTAGATGAAAATGGACCAAAGGCATTATGTGATTGGCTAGTCAATGGATGTTATATTGACTAGTCAACCCGATAGTCAAACTAATAATTAACACATGTTGTGTTATAGTTATAGAAAGTAGGGGGACCTAAATTGCTTTATTATAAAAGTGTTATAAACTGTTGAGTGGCCAAAATATGAAGAATGGGACTTGAGGGACCTAATGTGCCAAATAGACAAACTCATCACCTACAATAGTCAGGATGTTTTTGTTATCCTCATTAGAATTCCAGAAAAGTGTGGGTGTGTGTGAGTGTGTCGTGATATGGAGAAGGGAGGGAAGAAGAGACCAAGTGATGATGATCAATCATGGTGTCTATGTATCCCAAATCAAGTAATGAAGCCCTAGTAATAATTCTTCTCAAGTAAGTATTCAATTGGTGAATTAATTATGAATTAAAGGTTAGGGTTCTTGTACCCAAGATTGGGGGTTTTGGGTAATTATGTTTTTAAACACAATTTATGATGTTATAGTGTAATTGGTTAAAACCCCTTTGGTTGAATTGAAGGAAGATGGGTAAATTTGGGATATGATCATGTAAATAATTAAAGAGTTATAGTAATGACGTGATGACCTTATTATGGGTTAAAGTTGAGTAATTTATGGGTTGGATCATCATATGATTAACATATAATCATATGATGATTAGAGGTGTTTATACGTGAGTTAAATGGTTGTTTTAATCCATGATTATAGCTTTGGAATGATGTATTAAGTGTATATTGATTATGTGTTTAAGGGTGTTAAACTTTGGATGATGATGATGGAAGATAGTGATGATGATGATGTCTTTGGTATTATTTAGCTTGGATTAAGGTAAGTAACTTGCACTAAAACATATGTTATATGTGTGTTATCCATATATGTGTTATGATTGTGATAGTGTTTAGCATATGGATTGAGTAATGAATGAAGGTTTATATGGTATATTGAATGTTATGGATTGGAAGCGACGTAAGTGATCATGATGCTTATGTGCTAATATGCGTATGATATGTGTTTTATGTCGGATTACTTACTAAGCGAGAGCTTATGGTTTAGCTGTCTTACCATTTTGTAGGTTCTCTTGTATTGAAGATGCTAAGGTTTGTCCTTTGGAGCATGGCTAAACCATGGATTAGTTGTGAAGAATGGGAAGGTAGTAAGAAAGCTAGGAGCTAGGTAGATGTACCAAGCTTGTTCTCAAAGTTGTTCCCCAAGAGTTTAAATGGGTTAAATGTTTGTAATGTGAAGTCTTTGGAATGGTTTAAGAGTCATTTTAAAGGTCTCAAAGCATGTTAAAGAGTTATGTTTAAGTGGTGTATGCAAATGGGTCAAAACGGGTAATTTGGCAAAGACACCCGTATACTTGTAAAGTACATTTCCGTGGATCTTTGAGACCATGAGTATTATGAAGATGGATTTTTATGATCTGTAAATGATTTTGGTAGTCTTCATGTAGAGTCGTGTTCGGGAAGTTAGTTTTCCGGAAAATTTTACAAAAGTTCTTCCCTGAGCATAGATCTTAAGATCTATGCTCAATCCATAAATTTTAAGTTCAAGAGTTTCTTTCCTGAGCATAGATCTTAAGATCTATGCTCAGACCAGAAAGTTGATTTCAAAGAGTTTCTTTCCCCAGCATAGATCTTAAGATCTATGCTCTTCCTGAGCATATATCTTAAGATCTAAGCGTGTTAATGATGGTTTCAAGACGGTCAATAAGAAGAAGGGAAAGCAAGCTGGTTCTACTATTCCGGGTCAAGGAGGGTTTACTAAACCTGTTGTGGGTAAGCAGTTTCAATATCAACCCAAAAAGACTCCTCCTGAACCTAAGAAAGTGGAAGTCACTAAGAAAAATACTTCTGATGTGGCTAGTTCGAGTGGAACAAGGATCTCTACATCTAATCAGTTTGATGCTCTTAATATGGAATCTACGGATGCTTATGGTATTCCTTCATATAACACCAACAAGGATGTGGATTTTGGTCGTACAATGGAAGTTAATGAAGATAAGTCTACTAAGCCAGGTACTGCATCACAAGAACCCCTTGTGAGTGATTTGAAAGAGATGGAGTCGGGAGTGGCTCCTAAAACTAGTGATTCTTGTTTACCGCCTGCCTCTTCTACTAAGAGAGTTAACCCTTTTTCTAAAGTGGGAGAGATCGAGGTGTCTGACTCTGAAGATGAGGTGGTTGCTAACCCATTTGATGAGTCTGCTAATATATTTGGTGGTGGCCAAGAGTTTGAAGATGAGTATGATGACTATGACTTCGATGGCTATGGGAAACAGGTTCGTGATCTTCCAGGGAATTTGGATACCTTTAATGCCATGTATGGCACAAAGTTTCAAGGTCCTAGGAAGTAATTTTACTTCGTTATGTCCTATGTTATCATTTGAGTAATGGTTTGTTTTCTTGTTTAGAAAATAGGAAGTATCTTGTTATGTAAGCTTTATGCCTATGTAACGGGCTGAGATATGGGATTTCCCTCATATCCATTGTACTTAAACGTTTATTTGGTTAATATATTTACCAGGGTGCAGGATTACTCCCCTTTACCAAAAAAAAAAAAAAAAATCTATGCTCAGACCAGAATTTTGATGTTTGGCAGATTTTTGTCGTTTTGTTTATTTTGTATAAAATAAACCGTAAATCGTTATAGGTCATGCCACACGTCGTTTCGAAGGTAATTGAGTCTAGTTTAATTTAAAAATATTTTCTCGGTCCATATTTTTATAGATTTTTGTCAGTGTTCAAAAGAGTAACAGCAGTTCAGTTTCAGGACACGTATTTTCCCCGTAAAAGTCAAAGTTTTTGTGTTATCTGGCACGGGACGTAACAACTTGGTATCAGAGCTTCGGTTTAAGTGAATTAGGTTTCCACTATAGGTTGCCTAGTCTTAAACCACTTGTAGAAGCGTTGAACGTAAGCGTTAGAAATGCGGGAAGTAATCGTTAAGTATGAGATGGATTATGTCTTTTATGAGATGAGCTTATTGATGATAAGTGATGAATGTGTGTTATATTGTTGATGTGTATGAGATGTAAGTCCGTGGAGGACTTGAAGTGTTTGAATAATTAGTTAGCTGTGCACCTCGGTTGGTGCCGGTGATTATATTGTGATTATGAATGTATGATAGAATAATGGTAATGGAATTCGAATAAAAATGGTAAGTGGTATTAGAGATGGGCTGATAAGTGAATTAAAGTTTTATGATGCCTTAGTTATAAGGTAGACTAGTGTTTGCCGCTAATTAGAATGTTGAAGCTTAGGCATAGATGATTATACAATGTGATATGTGAGCCATAGACTATATGAATTGATTATGATTACGAATGTTTTATCACTTGTTGGATAAGTGTTAAATGTTATTGTTTATGTGATGTTAAGTCTATGGTAATTTATTATATGTCTAAGTAAAACATAAATGTTCCTGATAGCATGATGCATAGAAGTGTATGAGATAAAGTAAGAAACGATTAGTGAAGCATGTTTCTAGCTTGGTGCTTAGAAAGACATGATTGAGTTTGATTGCGATTGTTGTATTAGAATGAATGATTAGATATGATAATGAATAAGATGTTTGAAGCATGATTTCTTACACGCTTAATTAAAATGAAAAAAGTTGAAGTATATAGTTAAGACGTGATGAGATCATGTTACATATAAAACATGATGAGTAAAATGCGTTAGTAATAAATGTTTAAGCGTGATGAGTAAAAGTGGTGAATGAGATAGAGTTGTGCTAGAATTCATAATGATATGAAGTGCGCTAGAAAGAATTGTAAAACATGAATATAATCATGTTAATATATTGGAATGTGTGTGATGAGATTAATGAGAATGTTATAGAACAAACCTGTGTAAGGTTTATATGCGTGAAATGAGTATGCTAAATGAAATGATAGTATGAATTGATAATATGGTCAACAAAGGGTTGACGGATTAATGATAAGATTGCATTGTGGAAATGCAAAAATAAAAATTGGCAAGTGTTATATAGAAACTTGTCTAGATGAAAGTAAATATGATAGCGAATGTTGAGATTGCTTAAGGCAATGAGAATTAAGAAAGTGATAGCGTGTACTTAATGAGAAAAGTGCATGAAAGATAAAACGAGTAAAGATGTTAAAGTAAACATAGCTTGGATCCAATGCTTTAGTTTTGGTATCCTTCGGGATAGCCCAGCTTGCTTTTTGGCATGTGTTTTGGCATCCTTCAGGATGGCCTAGCTTGCCTCTTATGGCATGGTTGTTAGCTTGCCTTCACCGGCATGGTTTGCCTATATCCTTGGCATGTGTGGAAGTATCCTTCGGGATAGCTTAGCTTGCCTTTTGGCATGGTTGATAGTTTGCCTTTATGGCATGGTGTTATAGCTTGCCTCTATGGCATGGTCGTTAGCTTGCCTATGTGGCATGGATGTTAGCTTGCCTTATGGCATGGTTGCTAGCTTGCCTTTATGTCATGGTGGTAAAGCTTGCCTTTCAGGGCATGGTTGTTAGCTTGCCTAACATGGCATGTTGTTTAGCTTGCCTTCGTGGCATGTATAAAATTTTATTAAGATTGGATCCAAGGCTAGAAAAGATGGACAGTGAGTAAGTATGATTGTTGTGTTGGGTGTAGATAAGTAGGATGATTTATAAATTCATTATTTGAGTGGATTGTGACGCCTTTTCATTTAAATAGTGAAATTGTGAATCACCGAACCATAAATTTATATTTCTTGATTTACATTGTTTGGGACGTCTTTCCATGTAAATGAGGAAGTATAAATGAGTGGGCTTATGTGTATCCGATATGACATGAGTATAGTTAAGAAATGAGAAAGAGAAGATTTAAAATAATCTAAATATTATAAGAAATGAGAAAGCGAGTTTATGATAATAGTGAGGTTATGTGTTAAACCTTAATATAGATGTCTAAAGCGAAAGTTATTATTATAAATTAAAAAGATTATAAGTTGAAGATATAGCTAGATGTGCCTTGAGGCAAGTGATAAGCGTAATAAGAGCTAGATAGTGTTAGCACCTTTATGAAAAAGGTGATGATATGAGTTAAAGCTTGATGTTATAAAGTTAATTAATTGAATTTCCCGAGTGACTTATCGTCCTTGGAGAAAGTGTCTAAAGAAAAGTAATATGAGAAATGACTACGAAAGTCATAAATTGAATAACTAAGAGTTGATATAAGGTTATAGTGTGCCGTGAGAGCATGTGTAAAGTGAAAAAGGACCATGGTGGTGGTAAAATTTATGAATTATGAGAAAGTTATAATGATACATAAAATGCTATAGTAAGAATATTGATGAGATTGTAGAATGATGATAGTAGAATACGTAAAGTATTGACTATATTTGACTTATGTAAAGTCAAAGTGGTTCGTAAGTGACCAAATATGTGGTGAAATGTTAAGTGAGATAATTATGGACATGTTTAGTAGTGTATATTTATGTCTTATGTGACATAATGACATTAGCAAGAATTGTTTGGTTATAGAAATAAAGCAAGAGATAGAATGGATCAAGCGTGATAAGCGGGTTATAGTATGTTTAGAGTTGCAAGATCACGTAGATCGTTGCAACGCAATGTGTATGATTTTGTATATGTAGAATGAGATTTAGTTTTGGATAGTAATAGACGAGAGATTTCGGGGACGAAATCTAAATAAGGGGGGTAGAATTGTAAGACCCGGTTCCCGGGTACAGGGACCCCACCCTAGATGAAAATGGACCAAAGGCCTTATGTGATTGGCTAGTCAATGGATGTTATATTGACTAGTCAACCCGATAGTCAAAATAATAATTAACACATGTTGTGTTATAGTTATAGAAAGTAGGGGAACCTAAATTGCTTTATTATAAAAGTGTTATAAAGTGTTGAGTGGCCAAAATATGAAGAATGGGACTTGAGGGACCTAATGTGCCAAATAGACAAACTCATCACCTACAATAGTCTGGATGTTTTTGTTATCCTCATTAGAATTCCAGAAAAGTGTGGGTGTGTGTGAGTGTGTCGTGATATGGAGAAGGGAGGGAAGAAGAGACCAAGTGATGATGTTCAATCATGGTGTCTATGTATCCCAAATCAAGTAGTGAAGCCCTAGTAATAATTCTTCTCAAGTAAGTATTCAATTGTTGAATTAATTATGAATTAAAGGTTAGGGTTCTTATACCCAAGATTGGGGGTTTTCGGTAATTGTGTTTTTAATCACAATTTATGATGTTATAGTGTAATTGGTTAAAACCCCTTTGGTTGAATTGAAGGAAGATGGGTAAATTTGGGATATGATCATGTAAATAATTAAAGAGTTATAATAATGATGGGATGACCTTATTATGGGTTAAAGTTGAGTAATTTATTGGTTGGATCATCATATGATTAACATATAATCATATGATGATTAGAGGTGTTTATAGGTGAGTTAAATGGTTATTTTAATCCATGATTATAGCTTTGGAATGATGTATTAAGTGTATATTGATTATGTGTTTAAGGGTGTTAAACTTTGGATGACGATGATGGAAGATAGTGATGATGATGATGTCTTTGGTATTATTTAGCTTGAATTAAGGTAAGTAACTTGCACTAAAACATATGTTATATGTGTGTTATTCATATATATGTTATGATTGTGATAGTGTTTAGCATATGGATTGAGTAATGAATGAAGGTTTATATGGTATATTGAATGTTATGGATTGGAAGCGATGTAAGTGATCATGATGCTTATGTGCTAATATGCGTATGATATGTGTTTTATGTCGGATTACTTACTAAGCGAAAGCTTATGGTTTAGCTTTCTAACCATTTTGTAGGTTCTCTTGTATTGAAGATGCTAAGGTTTGTCCTTTGGAGCATGGCTAAACCATGGATTAGTTGTGAAGAATGGGAAGGTAGTAAGAAAGCTAGGAGCTAGGTAGATGTACCAAGCTCGTTCTCAAAGTTGTTCCCCAAGAGTTTAAATGGGTTAAATGTTTGTAATGCCAAGTATTTGGAATGGTTTAAGAGTCATTTTACATGTCCCAAAGCATGCTAAAGAGTTATGTTTAAGTGGTGTATGCAAATGGGTCAAAACGGGTAATTTGGCAAAGACACCCGTATACTTGTAAAGTACATTTCCGTAGATCTTTGAGACCATGAGTATTATGGAGATGGATTTTTATGATGTGTAAATGATTTTGGTAGTCTTCATGTAGAGTCGTGTTCGGGAAGTTAGTTTTCCGGAAAATTTTACAAAAGTTCTTCCCTGAGCATAGATCTTAAGATCTATGCTCAATCCATAAAATTTAAGTTCAAGAGTTTCTTTCCTGAGCATAGATCTTAAGATCTATGCTCAGACCAGAAAGTTGGTTTCAAAGAGTTTCTTTCCTCAGCATAGATCTTAAGATCTATGCTCAGCCCATAAAGTTAATTTTAAAGAGTTTTCTTCCTGAGCATAGATCTTAAGATCTATGCTCAGACCAGAATTTTGATGTTTGGCAGATTTTTGTCGTTTTGTTTATTTTGTATAAAATAAACCGTAAATCGTTAGAGGTCGTGCCACACGTCGTTCCGAAGGTAATTGAGTCTAGTTTCATTTAAAAATAGTTTCTCGGTCCAGATTTTTATAGATTTTTGTCAGTGGTCAAAAGAGTAACAGCAGGTCCGTTTCAGGACAAGTATTTTCCTCGTAAAAGTCAAAGTTTTTTGTGTTATCAGGCACAGGACGTAACAGGAAGTTTTATGTCGGATATAGGGCTCACGTTTTCTGTTTACTGGAGCAAAGTTTTGGCTAGCTTTGTGATCAATATATTATCCGCATAAATAGTTGGTACTTTTGGAAGTGGTTGTTGGTGTTGCACTTGCAGGATATGTATGGATGATTATTGAAGATAGAGTTGCTCACTATGGAAGTGGTTCTTCGAACCTTGGTTTATTACATTTAGATTGTTTTTTAACTGTAATTGTTTAGTTCAGCGTTTAGCTGTGTTTGTTCTGTTTTTTTGCAGTAGTTGTTGCCCATGTAACGGGCTGAGGGCATGGGAGTCAACCATGCCAATTGTACTTAATTGTTCTTTGGCGTAATGAATTTTACCGGGGGTGAATTAACCCTTTTACCCAAAAAAAATATATATTTACAACTAACACAAGAAAGCCGATCTCAAATCAACGCGCGAGTTGAAATCCTTATTAGACAAAAAGAAAATCAGCCACTCAATACAATCAAGAATATATTTTATAAAGTTTTTCTAACAAAAATTAAATAACCATAAATTTAAGTCTCTAGCACTTTGGTGGCTAAAATCTTAAGCCAAACATCCACTTTTATCAATTACTAAGAATTATGAAAATTGTTCATTTTTGTATATAGATTGAATTAACTCATAACGAATATGGCCAAAATCTATTTACATTGATGTCATTCAAATTAGAACAAATATTAGATTTAAATTGGCTCTGACACAAGGCACAGTAACCCAATTACTCGTTTAGAACATTTAGGGGAATGTTCGATTCTGAATAATAAAAAATGTAAATATGTCTAATCTTCAAATGACTTGTCTTCCCGTAGAATATATGAAAGTATGTCATGTAGCCTATATAAAGTTAGTGGTTGTTTGATAAAACCTCGTGATTTAGCATTGAATAATTCTAAGCTCTGAATATATAGGCTTTTTATGAACTTGGTTCTGAATGAATGATATATGTTCAAACGACATAAAATTACAAATCTTACCTTGTGAATTGTGATGTATATGATGATTTTATCTTAAAAAATGCACATAATGAAGAGTGAATAATTATTAACACTTACGTGGACGAGTTACAAAACTTTGATTAAAATTAAATTACTTGATAGTCATTTCAATCATAAAAATTAAATAACACTCATTAATCATTTTGTCAGCTAAACACAATAATAAATGAAAAATCGAAGAGAAAAACACTAGTACACAAATTGTTTTTAGCAACGGTTAAAATACATTTTTTAAAGCGGTATTGAACCGTTGTTTTATGGAGCGTAGTAAATAATAATGATGATTATTTACACCGGTTTAAAACCGATATAAAAGATATGCTACACATCACCCATATAATATTTGATATTCCTCGGCGGCAGCGGGATATAATTGACAATGTTTACAACGGTTGTTTTATACCGTTTTATTTGTTTAACTTCTTTTTCTTTTTCTTTTTTTTTTTTTTTTTCCTTTTTCCTGTACAAAACAATGCTAAAAGTAATTTATTTCTTTTTGTATAGTACCTGAAAGTAATTTGTTCCTATACAATCCACAACTAAAATATACTAAAATTTCAAGAAATCAAATAAATAAAACCATTACTTAACAATTTGGCAAACTAAAAGAATCTCATACACAAAAGTATCATCAAATGTCATGATACCGAACTTTCAAATCCATTCATAACCTAACAATACATATCTAATTCGACAATATAAACCTCAATTTTGAAATAGTGAGTAATTAATCGAGTAAAATTGTGACACGGAATTCTCAACCCATTCATCAATGTGTTCCATAGCTCTCAGTTTCATGTCATTCCGAACCTATATACAAATCAAAACGAAGAGTCAATTAGTCATTTTGCAAGAAAACAAGATTTAGCGTAGAACAAAGTAAACAAATATTTACAAATACTCACTGTATGCGGGAATTTTGATTGTTTTTTGAAGAAAAGCTCAAACATAGCTATAGCCACATAATATCCACATTCCCAATAGGATACTTGTTGAGGACACTAAATTCAAATGAAGCATAGATTACATATATGCACCAACTAAATAAATTGAGCATAACAATATATATTTACATATATGAAAAATGATTTACCTTAACCATATTCCAAGTCCAATCAACGGAAGACGGATCATGACATGCCCTAAAATTCAATGTTGTTTAATTGGATTACTTTATGTACCCAATTGGCAATTTAATATAAATGCTAGAATATACTTACGCTTCTACTACTGGTATCAAAGAGTATATGCTAGGTTTCTTGTCCAAACTCTTATTCAATGAATCCACTATGTATCCGGTTTTCTTCAAAGGCCAAGTCACAAATAACACCCAATGTCCACTATGCATATTTGTAAACATTTTAGTGCAAATGATGATATAGGTAAAACCATATAAGAAATAAAGGATATAAGAAGCAACGAATAGAACTTACCTTTGCAAATATGGTGCAACAAATATGGTTTTGTCTTTTTGCACTCTTAAGGTACTTTGAATATGTTTCACGACATTATCACCATTTTCTCCATGGCATAATCGGGAATCAATGAATGAAGGGTTTAGGATCCCACACTTGTTGTTACCCTTAAAGCGATTTTGAACCAACTGATATATTGGGTTAATCATCAATCGACCCATCTCAACCCACAACGACCCAGTCAACAAAAGTCAACCATTAAAGTCAGACCTCAAAGTCAACATTGACAGTTACAGAAAATAGTTAAATGACAGTTATAACATAACTGCCATATCCCTGAACCATCACAACGGTTCAGTTTGTACCTTTTGATTTAGTATATATATTGTAAATATTTATGTAAGAAAGATGATGAAAAGATTAATGCAAACTATATTTACGTTTCTTTAATCCTTGTTTTACTTGGTATATTGTGATTAACGTTAAGACCACAGATCCCGTTTCAAAGGCCAACAATTGGTATCAGAGCGGTTTGGTCTACTAACCAAAAATCATCACTTACCATTTATTCGTTATAGTTTCATAATCAAATCCAGAAAATTGTTTTGAAATTTTTTTCTGCAAATCGATTCAAACACAAATCAAGATGTCATTTTTGTGTTCCATATTTCTGTCGCAACAGGGGAACAATCATAACCGTGATTACTCTCATCCCGGCATCAGAAAAACATTTTCAAATTTTTATTTCCTTATTCGAAAATAGTTTTCCTTTTACCCAATCCAATAGGATAAAAAAAAAACGAAGTAAATCGTTTTATATTTGATTCAAACAAAAACTAAACAAAAGTCATCAAATTAGGGCAGAATCAAATATTCAAATTAGAACAAACACACTTGTTCATAAAAGGAATCAAGCCCAGAAAGATCAATTGAGTCACAATTGACTCAATTACATACTCCAATCATCAAATCTCTCACGGATAAGAAAACCCCCAAATCATCCGAAAACCTAGGTTTCAATCGGAGGGTTAACAGTGCTCGCGAAGAACACCCAACACCGGAGAAGAAGAAGAGACGGTCAAACACAGCCATTATAAGGCGGTTCACCATCGATATTGGAGAAGGAGAAGACGGAGATCTTCCCAAGAGAGAGAGAGAGAGAGAGAAGGACTTGTCTCAGAAAGAAAAAAGAGACACGTTATTATTTCCATCCCAAATAAGGAGATAAGGAAAGACACAAAAGAGAGGCGCGTACAATATAGGGCCACACAAAGGATCACTTTTATTTTATTAGGGTATCGGGTTAGACCATCAACCCCTTCAGGTTCCAAAATTTTACAAATACCACCTTTCATTTTTTTCTTTATATACTACTTTTGATATATATTGATTTTATTTTGATAAGTTATCTTTTAAATTAGTATCTTATGATATTTTGGATAGTATATTAACCTAGTGATTACATTGCTTAGTATACTGATTAGGAATAATTTGTAAGGAGTAATTAACCTTAAGTTATTCATTTTTTGAATTTATAATCTCCGAGGATAGTTTAAAATTTTAAAACTATACCTAGAAAGTTTTACACCCGTTTGAGGAAGATAAAACATTAGAGCTCATTTTAGAAATAAGAATTTTTTTTGAAACACACTTTGTGTTAAAATTCTTTTTGGAGATTTATTGTCATTAAGATATGACGAAAGAAAGTGGTAAAAAAGAACCTAGTACTAATATTGCAAATAGTACACCCCAATTTCAATGCCCAATCCTGAAGCCCGCGAATTACTTACTATGGGCAATTCGAATGCAAATCATTCTCGAAGCGAATGGTTTATGGGAAACAATTGAGCCGACTGATACGACTCAACCCGATAAGAAAAAGGATAAAACCGCTATTGCTTTCCTTTATCAAGCCTTACCCGAAGAACAATTACTTCAAATAACAAAGCACAAAACCGTGAAGGACATTTGGAATGCTTTGAAACTAGACACGTTGATGAAGACAGAGTTCAACAAGCAAGATTACAAACACTCAAATCCGACTTTGAGATGTTATATATGAAGGAAGACGAAACAATCGACACCTTCACCACAAAACTCACAACACTCGTAAACAAAGCCGCTAGTCTGGGACACACAATAGAAGATGAAACCTTAGTACCGAAACTACTAAATGTTGTACCCGAAAGGTATATGCAAATAGTCACATATATTGAAGATTATTCCGATCTAAGTAAAATGACAATGGAAGAGGCAATTGGAAGACTTAATACCTACGAAGAAAGGATTAAGTTCAAGAAAGGAAAACAAGTGGACAATCAAGAAAAACTGATGTTCACACGACATGACAATAGAGGGAAACATTTCAGAGGATGTGGACGTGGAAAATACAAATTCTCACAAGGAAGAAACCACGATAAATATAACCACGAGAAGAAGGATGGAGAAAATTCTCACAATCACTTCAACAAACCAAATATTGATCTTAGCAAAGTAAAATGTTACAAATGCAATAAAATAGGTCATTATGCATCTATGTGTTATGCAAAACCAAACACTAGTATGCAATCTAATCTTGTCGAGGAGGACTTAGAACCTACCTTATTAATGGGAATATTAGAAGACCCACATGTAACAAAAATTGAATATCAAAAGGTCTCGCTACACGAAGAAGATATAGGATATAAAGAGACAAGGGTCGATAGTAAATGGTATTTAGACAACGGAGCTAGCAACCATATGACTGGGATAAGAGAACACTTCAAAGAGCTAGATGAGAATGTTAGTGGAAAAGTAAGATTCGGAGATGGATCTCGCATAGAGATTAAAGGAAAAGGTTCAATTCTAATAGAATGTGATGACGAGAAATAAAGAATCATATCTCACGTCTATTACATTCCCAGCTTAAAAAGCAACTTATTGAGCCTTAGACAATTTACCGAAATCGGTAGTAAAGTAGTAATGGACGATGATGAATTACGGCTTTATGACATGGACAACAAAATCTTCATGAAAGTCACAAGACAAAGAAACCTTCTATACAAAGAAAGTTTGAAGATAGGTACACCCGTTTGCTTATTAGCCAACTTGAATGACAATACCTGGTTATGGCACGCAAGATTAGGACACCTCAACTTTGAATCACTAAAATCTATGACTCAAAGAGAGTTAGTTCATGGAATACCTGCCATTAAACATACAACACAAATTTGTGATGTTTGTTTAGTTGGTAAACACAGAAGAGCGTCATTTCCCAAGAAAGCAAAAACTAGATCAACATCACCTTTAGATTTAGTTTATGGAGATTTATGTGGACCAATCACACCACCAACACCATCTCGAAAGAAATACATATTCTTGTTAGTAGATGATTACTCAAGATATATGTGGGCGTATTTCCTAAACACGAAAGATCATTCGATACTTTCAAGGAATACAAAGAAACAATAGAGAAGGAGCTAAGGACAACATTGAAAATGTTAAGAACTGATCGAGGAGGAGAATTCACATCTAACGAATTCACTTAATACTGCAAAGAGAAAGGCATAGCACGACAACTAACCGCACTTTACTCACCACAACAAAATGGAGAAGTTGAACGAAGGAATAGGACTATTATGTCTACAACGAGATGCATGATGAAAGCAACCAACATGCCTCAAAACTTTTGGGCTGAAGCTGTTAGACATGCTATATAAATTCTAAACAGCGTTCCTACAAGAGTCTTAAAAGACATCACTCCATATGAAGCAATTAAACAAAGAAAGCCAAATTTAGAAACTTTAAGAGTTTTTGGCTGCATAGCATATGCAAAGGTACCATCACAACATCTGACAAAGTTAGATGATAGAAGCATCAAAATGGTATACTTAGGAAGCGAACAAGGATCAAAAGCTTAAAGACTGTTTAATCCAACAACACAAAGGATATGTGTTAGTAGAGATATGATGTTTAAAGAGGATGAAGCATGGGACTGGAAGGATTACCTGAATGAACACACCAACGATGAACCCGAATGGTTTGACTTCAAAGTCAAAAACCTTGAAGCCACAAATGAACATCAGGAACACGAAATCCAACCAAATGAAGAAGACGATGATATCCCTGCAAATGATGATCATGAATATGCAACATCAACAACAAACTCACCCTCACAATCACAAACACTTCGCACACCATCTAAAATTTCATTGCGAATAAATACTCAATTTACACCAACTACCTCAAGACATTCAACCAATCAAAGTAACTCAACTACAACCCGGAATTTACATCCAAACTTTGATCATACACCTCTAAAAGGTTTTAGAACATTGAATGATATGTTTGATAACACCGAGGAAGTTTTACCCGAGCATTTATTATTGGCTGAAGATGAACCTAAGAATTACAAGGAAGTATCGAACGATCTAAAATGGATTGAAGCAATGAAGGTCAAATTAGATTCCATTAATAGGAACAATACATGGGAACTAACCACTCTACGAAAAGGACATAAAGCCATTAGATTAAAGTGGGTATTCAAGACCAAGAAAGATGCTAAAGAAAATATAGTCAAGCATAAAGCAAGACTAGTAGCAAAAGGATACATACTAGAGCATGGCATAGAGTTTGAAGAAATCTTTGCACCTGTAGAAACAATGGAAATAGTCCGATTACTATTAGCCATAGCTACTAATAACAAATGGGAATTACATCACCTAGACGACAAATCTGCATTTCTGCATGGAGACTTAAAAGAAGAAGTGTATGTTACACAACCCGAAGGATTTATAAAAGATAATGGAAAAGTCTATAGACTGATAAAAGCTCTATACGGTTTAAGACAAGCACCACGTGAATGGAACATAAAATTAGACAATACCTTGAAGTCCTTAGATTTCAAGAAGTGCGCTTTGGAACAAGCTGTCTACACGAAGAAATCAAAAGACTCAATACTTCTAGTAGGAGTCTATATGGATGATTTAATCTACACTGGCACACCAAAGAAAGAAATAGACAAGTTCAAAGCTCAAATGGAAGAAAAATTCGAGATGAGTGACCTAGGATTACTATCCTACTACTTAGGAATTGAAGTCACACAAACTGGAGGTGACATATCAGTAAAGCAATCCGCCTACGCAAGCAAGATCCTAAAGGAAGTTGGAATGCTAGACTGCAACTAAACTTTAATACCTATGGATCCAGGAATAAGACTAGTAAAGAACATTGAAGCAACAACAGTCAACTCAACTGAATATAGAAGCTTGATTGGATGCTTACGATATCTGCTACATACAAGACCCGACTTAAGTTATTCCGTTGGATTACTTAGTCGTTTTATGCAAGAACCAATGGAACAACACATTAAAGCTATAAGGCAAGTACTACGCTATGTTAAAGGAACAAAAGACTATGGAATCACCCACAAACACAATGGAGGAAACCATATACAAGGTTATAGTGTCAGTAGCTACGGAGTCAACACTCAAGAAGGCAAACACACTACTGGAATTATCTTCTACTACGGTGAATCACCAATCAGCTGGAGTACACAAAAGCAAGCCACGGTAGCTCTATCATCATGTGAATCCGAATTCATTGCAGCAACAGCAGCAGCAACACAATCATTATGGTTAAAGAGATTACTTAGCAAGCTTACACACACGCAAGAAGAAAAGGTTACAATACTGGTCAACAACAAGTCTGCCATCAAACTAATGAAGAATCCCGTATTGCACGAAAGAAGTAAGCACGTCAATATAAAATACCACTTTATAAGAGAATGCGTAGAAAGAGAAGATCTACAAGTCGAATTCATAAGTCGAGAATTTCAGAAGGCTGACATACTGACAAAAGCACTACCGAAGATCAGATTCCTCACAATGAGACAACTAATTGGAGTCAAAAATCTGTAACAAGACGATTGTGATTAAGAGAGAGAATATTGGGTTAATCATCAATCGACCCATCTCAACCCACAACGACCCGGTCAACAAAAGTCAACCATTAAAGTCAGACCTCAAAGTCAACATTGACAGTTACGGAAAACAGTTAAATGACAGTTATAACATAACAGTCATATCCCTGAACCATCACAACGGTTCAGTTTGTACTTTTTGATTTAGTATATATATTGTAAACATTTTTGTAAGAAAGATGATGACAATATTAATACAAACTATATTTACGTTTCTTTAATCCTTGTTTTACTTGGTATATTGTGATTAACGTTAAGACCATAGATCTCGTTTCAAAGGCCAACAATTTATTCAACCTTGAGAAATTTGTTCAAAGTAATGAAGTTGTTCGGATATGTTCCAAATGCTCCTTATTTGGAGTCAAGTGAAGAAGTGAGTTCGGATTTAAACACATTAGAACTCGAAGAACTTGAAGTACCCATAGAGGTGGATGTCGCATAATTTCAAGGTCAGTTAGAAACATTTTTGAAACACCGTAGGTTATTTTTTGCTGTAACTAAATGTTATTTATCTTGCACCAGTTGTAACAACTCATTAACAATAGGGTTGATTTGTTTTACATCCATAGTAGTTGTATTGAAGGTTGAAATTTGTAGTAAACCTTGCTAAAGACGAATAACGGTTAGAGCATCGGTCTTGCATTAGTTTCATAGTCTAGAGTACCAAAAAGATCAAGATATCCAAAGTTGCTAAATGAAAATCACAAATCTATTATCTATATAGATATCCATAATTTCTGAAGGCCATAATACAAAGTAACGAAATACAAAAGTAAAAGTTTAAAATTCCAATCTCAAATAAGCTAGAGTTGTTAACAAAATTATATATGCATATAAAATCATGGAGATATATATCATTCCAAATCCTAATAATTTTATATATATTCAACCAAAAATTATAATTGTATATATATTTTACCAAAGCTTTAAAATTGTTAGATATATACAAATGACTATTTTAAATATGCTTAATAGAAAAAAAATGTCAAATAACTATAATTGATATGTAAACTGAACACGGTTGAGTCACCGAATATGGTTGCTCTTTCTTTTCTTAAAAAATGGTTAAAGGATATTTTGGAATTGTAAAAAAAATAATAATAATAAATAATAAATAAATAATGAAAAAATAATTAACTAATTAATAAGAGTAAAAGTAAAAGTTTAAAATTCCAATCTCAAATAAGCTAGAGTTGTTAACAAAATTATATATGCATATAAAATCATGGAGATATATATCATTCCAAATCCTAATAATTGTATATATATTCAACCAAAAATTATAATTGTATATATATTTTACCAATGCTTTAAAATTGTTAGATATATCCAAATGACTATTTTAAATATGCTTAATAGAAAAAAAAATGTCAAATAACTATAATTGATATGTAAAATGATGATTATACTTTTACTCTTATTAATTAGTTAATTACTTTTTCATTTTTTATTTATTATTTATTATTATTATTTTTTTTACAATTCCAAAATATCCTTTAACCATTTTTTAAGAAAAGAAAGAGCAACCATATTCGGTGACTCAACCGTGTTCAGTATCGACGAATCTTGAATAAGAATATCAGCTGCAGTATCTATCGTTCCATATAAACGTAAACTCCTATGTGTATAGATTAAATGACATAATAAAATTCAAACTAATAAAAAGATATTTTGTAGTTGTAAAAAAAATAATAGTAAGAATAAGGGTATAATCATCATTTTATATGACAATTATAATTATTAGATGTTTTTTTTTTTCTATTAAATATATATTTAAAATAATCATTTGAATATTTATGACAATTTTAAGGCTTTGTAAGGATATATATGCAATTATGAGTTTTGGTTGAATATATATGCAATTATGAGACTTTTGAGAGATATATATGCAATTCTCACTAAAATTGTTGAGATCTCTATTCGTGCTAGTTTGTGACTTTAGAGGCCAATGAATTTGCTAATAGTATTAGTTATATTTTGTTCCATGCACACAAAAATTCATCAAAAGAAAGAATCTAAACTAACATATGGATCTAAGGTTTTCATTGATATATAAGCTTTAAGCATGTATTGTATCTTATACTGTCCTAATTTACAATGAGTCAATGATGCTAATATCTATTTATTTTAATAGAAAATTGTTAAATGTAACCTTATGGGTTTTGTGTAAAAAGTTTAGACATATATTGATTGCTTGTACTTTCAAGAATAACCGTTCATCCTCTGCATTTAACCTCCGTAAGCCGATTACATGTACCATCAATTCTATATATTTTTGTTTCTTTTAAACGTACATGTCAGGTTAGTGTTTAAGAGCATGAGGTATCATGAAGTGTTTTTCCTCTTCATTTGGGCCCCACTTGTGCCACATCACTTCCACATCACTCCAACACACTCACTTAAAAATACCCCCAATCATAACTAACTCAAATCTCTTCATTTGGGCCCCAACCACCCACATTTTATTTCTTTTCCATATTTTCCAAACACAATTAAATTCATTTCATTCATTTAAAATAAAAATACAACATACAATAGTTAAAAAAGAAAAAAAAAATTAGAATACAGTGCGAAATAAAAAAACATACGAAATTTAAACTAATCTTGTTGTTGCTGATGTAGTTGCCAAACATACGAAATCGACGCCTAAAATAGTAGTCAGGATATTTTTTTTGGACAATCCGAAAAATAGTCAGATATCAGACGTTCTTCAGCAACTTCACGGTCACGGTAGATGTAATTACGGGTGCGTGAACTTTCAGCTTCCTGTTCTGTGACAACTGGCATTTTAGGGAGTCTATTTTAGGTAACCGCATTACGTTAAATTAAACGGAGTTTTGCCTTTAACACTATTTTATAAACCGTGACTTGATTTTATATCGTCGATTGGTTTTTACGGTTTATTTCATTATTAAATGAGTTATCGTATACGTTTTAACTCTATTTGGTAAGCACTATTCGATTCGGCACTAGAAAATCCTAAAACAAGAGTTATTGTAACTTTTAGACCGTAACTCGAAAATTGACAAATAAATAGTCAAAACTCATGGAAAAACGTAAATAACGATGTGGGAAAGTTAAATAAATGTAGTGGGACACTCGGGGGACGATATGTGAGCTCGGGAATGGGTAAACGAGATAGATACGAAAAGTTACAACCCGAACCCTCCCTTTTTAGTTTTAGCCGGCGCCCCTCATTTTTATTTATTTCGAGGTCCCTAGCTCATGAATATAAATACCACACTTTAGCCTCACTTCCACCTTTCATTTCTCTCTCTAGAAAACACACACACTACTTTATCTCTCTAGTTTTCTCTCACTAAAAACCCTAAACCACCACTAAGTGGCCGCCGGCCATATGCCGGCCACCACTGCCGCCACTCCGGCGCGTCCACCACCACCACCACCACCAAAAGCAAGATCTCTTTCTCCTCTTTCCAACCATATATCATACACTCAATTTGGACTTCATTAACACCTCCAAATTCAAGAATTAAAATTTTTACTTTTATGGTTCAAAAGATTTCAAAGGGCTTTTGCAATTGGTGATTAGATAAGGTAAAGGGAACATGTATTGAGCTTGATTAGGCTATAAAAAGCCACGAATTGAATTCTAGGGTTTCGACCCATGAACAATTTTTGGGGCTTTTGGGTGGAAAATGAAATTAAAGCTAATTAATGTTGAAATAAACAAGTAATTAGTGTTTGGTACATGTGTGGGGCATTAATTTGATGGGTTTTACATTTTAGGGTTTAGTTTCATGTTCTTGATTAAAAATAGTTGATGGGTTTTGTGTTTGGTTAGTATTTGGAGCTTGAATGATTGGATTGGAGTGTTGTAGAATTGGTTTGGTGATGTTTGGTTGAGACATATGGGACGTACGAAGCACAAAGGCCTCGTACGTGGCTCTTGAGTGGCGTACAAGACCCACTTGGGTCTTGGGTCCGAGTCGGGTCGATTTGGTAGCTTATTGATTGGTTTAGTTGAGGTTTGGATGAGACGCATGTAGCCGAAAAGCTTTTAGAAGCTTGGTTGGTTCACATGGTCTTGACCGCGACCGTGTCATGACCATTAGGGTCATAACATTGGTTTCGAGTATAATTTATTGATTGATTGGTTGGCGAGATTGTTTTGAGTTGGTTTGGGATTGAATTGCGACGTTATGACTTTTAATTATGGACTTGATATATATATTGTTGACTTTGAGCTACGTCGGCGTCACTTTGTCTTTTTAGTCAATAGTTGACTCCGACAAAGACGTAACATGGACTTTAGTATAATTAAACGTTTTTTTTTGTTAATATATTTACCAGGGTACAGGATTACTCCCCTTTATCCAAAAAAAACATGGACTTTAGTATAATTTATACAATTGATAGATTAAAAGCCGATAAGTTATGACTCGTGCTAGTGGACTCGAAACGAATAACGTTATGAGGTTTATAATGGGATTTGACGAAATATATATTATATATGAAAATGATAATAAAACTATGAAATGTAAATAATAATGGGCTTTTGTACCAAAAATATCAATAACAAGATTTATCTTGTTATTTACTAGTTTTAAACGGAAACTAACGACTAAATTGGAAAAGTTTTGAAATAAATAAGTAATTATGTTTCGAGTACACGTTTATCAATAAATGTCAATTTTGGACATTTAATATTGGATAAGTAATTATTTATTTGTGTTATGTGTGCATGGGTTACGGATAACCTAGCATTAATAGTGTTGATCCACGTGGGTAGCGGACTTATTAGGTTGACGAATCTAATAAGAGCCCGCTAGGTACGTTGGATAACCCTATTAATGGGTGACTTATCCTTATGACTCTTTAGGATACGAATGATTTATGGGATAATAAGCGACACGAATAAATGAATGAGTTTATCGAGTTGACGAATTCGATAAGGTCTAATATTTATTCCGAAACTTATTGAACTATGGAGCTTATCATTTAGAGGTCTCATTGTGTTGCATTGAGTTATATATTGGTTGTTTGAGTGCATTCATGGCATCATATTGAGTCGATACACCCACATGAGGATACCAAACACTAGGATTAATGGTGAAACGAGACGATTTTGGAAATAAAGAAATGGAATATATTGGGGTAGATAACGTTGATTTTGAGGAATATGTGTATTAAAGTTGGTCTTCATTAATAGGTTGTGCCGAGTCGATAGTTGTTGTCTTTGTGATTTCTATTATCTTCTGCTAGTGATATTTGTGCATTGATTGTGCGTTGATTGCTTGAGGTGAGTTTCATAGCCCCACTTTTATATACGTTTTAACTACGTTTTGAACTATTTGGGGTGAGAATCATGTTGTGTTGTTTTTGGACCGTGAAAACTATTTTGGATTTGCTTATATGCTTGACTGTTTAGATAAATGTGTGGTAGTTGTTGCCTTAGTTTAGGTTAGTCGTGCCTAACTAAGAATAGACTTCTACATCGACCTAGTCCGGGGTTGGCAATTGTTCTAGATTTTGCCACGACAGTGCTGGACTAGAGTCGCGAGCTTGAGTTGTCCCTGGATGCGGGGCGTGTGTCATGATTGGTGATCCGGCATGGATCGGTGTGAAAACGGTGTTTATCTATCTTAGGTCTTGCATAGCAAATCAACTCTTATTGGTCCACTATGATTTTGTTGAACTTAAACGTATGAACTCACCAGCGTAAGCTGACCTTTTAGCATGATTTCTCAGGTATTTGAGAGATGTTTGGATTAATTGATGTGTGGAAGCTTGGCATGGAGGCGTGGTTCAAGGATCATTTTCTAACTCTGATAAACAATGGGGACCTATTTTGTTAAACTATGTTCAGTCTTCCGCCCTGAAAACTTGATTAAGTCTTCCGCTGTACCGAGATTTTGGGGTGTTACAGATTGGTATCAGAGCTCAAGGTTATAGAGAACTAGGTATTTTATAAACCCTAAACTATAACCGCTTTTAAGAAAAATTAACCCTCGACCGACGCACGCCCGCTTGCCAAGCCGAAGCTTCTTATTTGATTATGGTATGAATTTTGATTTGAATTATGAGATGATATGTTATGGGATATTGTGAACTGATTATGGAAACGTTATTATTGGGAGATACGATTATTGGTTTTGGAAATGAGACATGATTATTGGTTTTGGGAAAATGAGATGTGAATATTGAGATATTGCGAAATTTGATTTGAGAAAACGGTATACTATGATTTTGGGAGTTTTGAACTCGATTGATTTGATATGGGATTATGTGATGGAATGGAACTTGTGTGTTTTATTTAAAGGCATGTTTTGAGTAATGCGGTACCTCTACTTTTAAAGCTTACATTATGTGATATGTGTTTTGGTTAAGTTGTTGCGCTTATTAAAACTAGTTGTTTCGAACACTTATACCTACCCTATGCCGTTCGCCAGCATTAACTCTCATAACGGTTGCGCAGGGTGATCCTTATGAGATTGCCCGTCACTCTAGTTCATCATTAGATCGCCCTAGCTCGTCTAGGCAGCTCACTTTACATCAGGTTTTAGAGAGAGCACAGACTCCTAGGCTTGCTTATAGCACTGCCCGCATGTCCGTGCGACCACCATCATCACCTATCCGTTTATCAGCATCACCATGTCTTAGGAGGCCTAGATCTCCTAGTGTACCACCTCGGATTTACTGCACAGAGACTCCGACTCATGGACTCTTCCCCTATGGATGAGGGTGAGGAGGAGCATGAGGTCGAGGAGGAGCAGTATGTTGAGGAGGATGAGGATCCTCAGGAGGAGGATGATGTGGATATCCCAGAAGGGGGTACTACTCCTTTGCAGAGTCCTGCACATTCTCCTGGACCAGGTTCTCCTTTGCCTAGCCCGAGTCCCTGGACAGCCTTTAGACATCGATTCACCACCTTACTCACCTTATATTGGTAGCCCGTTAGGATTGGAGATACCATCAGAGATTGCTTCAGAGCCCGAGGCGTATGGTGAGACGGGGTCTGATATGGGAGAGGATTACCTCTCAGGGTACTAGGCTGAGTAGATTGACAGATCGTGTGGTTGGAGTGTCTAGAGCTAGTATAAAGGATCTTAGAGCTGATATGGGTATTGTAGTCAGGAGGACTAGGGTTTTGCATGATGGTATGTCGGAGCTCCTGGAGCAGGTTGGGGACCTGCTTAGAGGGTTCGCGACAGCTCGTGATGCTGATAGAGCGATTTGGCGTAGGATTGGTGAGTTAGAGAGGGAGGTTACAGAGCTTAAGAGTGATCGTGATGCTCGACGTGTTGAGTTAGCATCGTTGTGGAGAGAGGTTGATGACGTTAGGAAGTCGGTGAGTGATATTCGTAGACGTGGCTAGATAGTATTAGATTCATGGTTTGTACCATCTTGAAACTAAGTAGTACTTAGTTTGAGATGTAGGATTATCCTAGTTGTTATAGTTATCGTTGTTAGGATCATTTTTTATTTCTTCGAATCCTTCCATGTATTCCCACTTTTGAAAACGTATGAGTTATGGTTATGGGAACGTGCATCTTTAGTTATGATGCGGTAGTTGATTGTTTCGATTTGGTATAGCGTTATCCCTATTGGCCTTGATTATGTATTCAGGCGTTATTGAGTGACCCTTGGAACCCAACTCTATTCTAGGGCGTAAATTGTGAACTTATGAAACTGTTCTTCTTGCCTCCAGAATGGTGGCAACAAGACGAAACTTGCTTAGGAACAACCGAGCAGCTCCTGCTGCTGTTGTTTCCCCTGGTCGTGTTGGTCGTCGTCCGACCCCGACTGCACCACATGTGGAGAACCCGAACATTGATAACCCAGCTGTAGAGAACCCGAATGTGGACAACCATGCTGAGAATGGTCCTATTCCACAAAACCCTCCACTCGTGAACCTATCCCACATTGACCAGCTAGTGTCGCAGCGTGTCGCTGAACTGCTAGCTGAGGATAATCTTTCTAACACTTCTAGTGGAACCCCAGTGTTGAATCGAACTCAAGGTTGTACCTATAAGGAGTTCCGATTCTGTGGTCCCATAGATTTTGGAGGAACTGAGGGAGTAATTTACCTAACTAGGTGGTTAGAGAAAACTACATCTGTGTTTGTTGTGAGTAACTGTGATGAGGATTGTAAGGTTAAGTATGCAACCTTTACTTTGAAGGACGAGGCGTTGACCTGGTGGAACAATTACCATAGAGTAGTAGGAATTGATGTAGCTTATAGTATGACTTGGACTCAATTTAAGGCTCTCCCGATTAAGACTTACTGTCCTAGGAATGAAGTTAAGAAGTTAGAGACTGAGTTCTGGAACCACAAAGTTAAGGGTACCGACATGGCGACTTATACTCGTTGTTTCCAAGAGTTATCCTTGCTTTGCCCTGAGATGGTTCGTACCGAAGAACTTAAGATTGAAAGGTATACTGATGGATTACCTTTGGCTACTCAAAACGATGTCATCGCTGCCAAAACCAGTCAATTTGCAAGAGGAAATTGTTGTGGCTCAGAGTTTGATGGACTCATATGTGCTAGAAGTAGGATGTAAGAGTAAGAGTGATAGGAGTGATAAGAGGAAGAGGAACGAAGTTGCTAAAGGAAATGTCAACAAACGGCAAGAATCAACCAGGGTGTTCGCCATAGGAAATGGAGGTAGGAATGATTATGAAGGTAGTAAATCCGTGTGTGGTCATTGTAACTGACACCACCATGGACAATGCCCGAATGTGTGTTGGAAGTGCTCTAAGGTAGGACATATGGCCAAAGACTGTAAGTCCCGACCACTTCTGCACTAAACTCACAGGGACGGATTGGAAGGCCACTGTCACCTTTTTGGATGTGGAAAGAAGGACACTTAAGGAATGAGTGCCAAGAGCAGTGGATAAGAGGAAATCCCGGTAATGTAGGAGGAATTGCTAACCGAGGTGTAGGAGGTAATGGCTTAAACCCTGTGAATCGTGAGGTTGTAGGAAACCAGGGAAACCATGGTGCTAGGAATCAGCAGAGAGACATGGGAACATCGCGTGTTTACGCTATTGGGAAGGAAGCTGGTGAGGACCCTAACGTAGTTACGGGTACGTTCCTTCTCAATAACCGCTATGCTTCCATACTGTTTGATACTGGTGCGGATATGAGTTTCATGTCCACCAATTTTATGCCATTACTAGGAATCTCCCAAACACCTCTAGGGTTTAGTTACGATGTGGAATTAGCGAATGGGAATAGAGAGAAGATAGACACCATAGTTCGAGGTTGTACCTTAAGTTTCCTAGACCGCCCGTTTAGTATAGATCTGTTGCCAGTTACCTTAGGAAGTTTCGACGCCATTATCGGAATGAATTGGTTATCGAAGAACGGTGCACACATCATCTGTGATGAGAAGGTTGTGCGTTTACCGTACGGCGGAAAGGTTCTGAGCATACAAGGAGATCGGAGCGACTGTGGAAGTCCTTTCCGGTTGAGCATCATCTCTTGTATTAAGGCCCAAAAGTACATCGATAGAGGAGGTTATCTTTTCTTGGCTCGAATTTCTGAAAAGAAAAGTGAGGAGAAGAGTGAAAGAAACCTCAACGATGTACCCGTCGTTAGAGAATTTTCGGATGTGTTTCCCGACGATCTGCCAGGGATTCCACCTGTTCGACAAGTGGAATTTCAAATAGAGTTGATAGCCGGTGCGACACCCGTAGCCCGGGTACCTTATCGACTTGCTCCAAGAGAATTGGAGGAACTGTCTAAACAATTGGCTGAATTGTCAGAGAAGGGATTCATTCGACCAAGTTCGTCGCCGTGGGGAGCTCCAGTGTTGTTTGTGAAGAAGAAGGATGGATCGTTTAGGATGTGTATTGATTATAGGGAATTGAATAAGTTGACCGTGAAGAACCGATATCCATTACCTAGAATAGATGATCTATTCGACCAGCTCCAAGGAGCTAGTGTGTTTTCTAAGATCGATTTACGATCTGGTTACCACCAACTTAGATTTCGAGAAGAGGATATCCCTAAGACTACGTTTAGGACTCGTTATGGACACTATGAATTCCAAGTGATGTCGTTTGGTTTGACCAACGCGCCAGCGTTTTTCATGGATCTCATGAACCGAGTGTGTAAGCCGTACCTAGATAAGTTTGTAATAGTATTCATAGACGACATCTTGATATACTCTAAGAGTAGTGAGGAGCACGAAGAACATTTGAGGCTCATTTTAGGATTGCTAAGAGAGGAGAAGCTTAAGTGTGAATTTTGGATTCCGTCCGTGCAATTTTTAGGCCATGTGATAGATAGTCGAGGTGTTCATGTTGACCCAGCTAAGATTAAGGCCATTAAGGAATGGGCAGCTCCTAAGAACCCATCAGAAATCCGACAGTTTCTAGGTTTAGCAGGCTATTATAGGAGATTCATTGAGGATTTTTCAAGATAGCTAAACCGCTGACCAAACTAACCCAGAAGGATGTTAAGTATGAATGGGGAAAAAAGGAAGAAGAAGCATTCCAACTTCTGAAGGAGAAGTTGTGTAGTGCGCCCATCTTAGCTTTGCCTGAAGGAAGTGAAGATTTTGTCGTGTACTGCGACGCTTCGCATAAAGGCTTAGGTGCTGTTTTGATGCAGCATGAGAAGGTGATCGCTTATGCATCCCGACAACTTAAGAAGCAAGAGAAAAACTACACCACCCATGACCTTGAGTTAGGTGTTGTAGTGTTTGCTCTTAGGATTTGGAGACATTACTTGTATGGAACCAAGTGTGTAGTATTTACCGACCATAAGAGCTTGAAGCATATCTTAGATTAGAAGGAACTAAACATGAGACAACGTCGTTGGTTGGAACTGAACATGGTAAGGCTAATGTTGTGGCTGATGCACTTAGTCGTAAGGAGGACATTCCACCCCTACTCGTTAGATCTTTAGGAATGACCATTGTTTCGCCCTAACCATCCCAGATTTTAGTCGCCCAAGCAGAGGCATTGACGGAAGAGAACCGTCCTTATGAGAATCTTCATGGAATGGTAGAAAGTGAAAACGGCTTCTTGAAGCGTTCCGGTGGAACATTGTGCTTCATAGGACGAAGGCGGATACCATTTCATGGTGGAATCCGTGAGTTGATTATATGCAAGTCGCATAAATCAAAGTAATCTATTCATCCCAGAGCCGATAAGATGTATCAGGATCTTAAGAAACTTTATTGGTGGCCCAATATGAAAGCCGAGATAGCTCAGTATGTTAGTAGGTGCCTGACTTGTTCTAAAGTTAAGGCCGAACATCAAAAACCATCAGGACTTTTAGTTCAACCCGAACTCCCGGAATGGAAATGGGAGCGAATATAGACTTTTCATCACTAGATTAATGAGATTAGCGGCAATGACGCTATCTGGGCAATAGTTGATCCTTTAACTAAGTCTGCTCACTTCTTAGCTATTAGTGAAACCGATAGTCTTGATAAGCTTGCTCGATTGTATCTTAAGGAGATAGTATCGCGTCATGGAGTACCGATATCTATCATTTCTAATAGGGATAGTCGTTTTACATCCCACTTTTGGAAGTCGTTACAGACAACATTAGGAACGAATTTGGTTATGAGTACTGCTTACCATCCACAGACCGATGGTCAAAGCGAGAGAACTATTCAGATTTTAGAGGATATGCTTAGAGAATGTGTTATTGATTTCGGCAAAGGCTGGGAGAGACATCTCCCATTGGCCAAATTCTCCTATAACAATAGTTATCACTCTAGTATTTAGGCCGCGCCATTTGAGGCACTGTATGGCCGAAAATGTCGTTCTCCTGTTTGTTGGGCTGAAGTTGGCGAAAGTCAACTTACAGGTCCCGATCTTGTCCTAGAAACCCCGAGAAGATAGTTCAGATTAGAAACCGGTTGCAAACCGCTCGTGATAGACAAAAGAGTTATGCCGATAAGAGACGTAAACCTTTAGAATTTCAGGTTGGAGATCGTGTTATGTTGAAAGTTTCTCCTTGGAAAGGAGTGATTCGTTTTGGAAAACGTGGAAAACTCAATCCCGATATATTGGTCCCTTTCCAATCCTGGTAGACACTATTCGATTCGGCACTAGAAAAGCCTAAAACAAGAGTTATTGTAAGTTTTAGACCGTAACTCAAAAATTGACAAATAAATAGTCAAAACTCGAGGAAAAACGTAAATAACGATGTTGGAAAGTTAAATAAATGTAGTGGGACTCTCGGGGGACGATATGTTAGCTCGGGAATTGGTAAACGAGATAGATACGAAAAGTTACAACCCGAACCCTCCCTTTTTAGTTGTAGCCGGCGCCTCCCCTCCTTTTTATTTATTTCGAGGTCCCTAGCTCATGAATATAAATACCACACTCAAGCCTCACTTCCACCTTTCATTTCTCTCTCTAGAAAACGCACACACTACTTTATCTCTCTAGTTTTCTCTCACTAAAAACCCTAAACCACCACTAAGTGGCCTCCGGCCATATTCCGGCCACCACCGCCGCCACTCCGGCGCATCCACCACCACCTCCACCACCAAAAGCAAGATCTCTTTCTCCTATTTCCAACCATATATCCTACACTCAATTTAGACTTCATTAACACCTCCAAATTCAAGAATTAAAATTCGTACTTTTAGGTTTTCAAAAGATTTCAAAGGGCTTTTGCAATTGGTGATTAGATAAGGTAAAGAGAACATGTATTGAGCTTGATTAGGCTATAAAAATCCACGAATTGAATTCTAGGGTTTCGACCCATGAACAATTTTTGGGGCTTTTGGGTGGAACATGAAATTAAAGCTAATTAGTGTTGAAATAAACAAGTAATTAGTGTTTGGTACATGTGTGGTGCATTAATTTGATGGGTTTTGCATTTTAGGTTTAGTTGCATGTTCTTGATTAAAAATAGTTGATGGGTTTTGTGTTTGGTTAGTATTTGGAGCTTGAATGATTGGATTGGAGTGTTGTAGAATTGGTTTGGTGATGTTTGGTTGAGACATATGGGACGTACGAACCACATAGGCCTCGTACGTGGCTCTTGAGTGGCGTACAAGACCCACTTGGGTCTTGGGTCCGAGTCGGGTCGATTTGGTAGCTTATTGATTGGTTTAGTTGAGGTTTGGATGAGACACGTGGAGCCGAAAAGCTTTTAGAAGCTTGTTTGGTTCACGTGGTCTTGACCGCGACCGTGTCATGACCATTAGGGTCATAACATTGGTTTCGAGTATAATTGATTGATTGATTGGTTAGCGAGATTGTTTTGAGTTGGTTTGGGATTAAATTGCGACGTTATTACTTTTAATTATGGACTTGATATATATATTGTTGACTTTGAGCTACGTCGGCGTCACTTTGACTTTTTAGTCAATAGTTGACTCCGACAAAGCCGTAACATTGACTTTAGTATAATTTGAACAATTGATTGATTAAAAGCCGAGAAGTTATGACTCATGCTAGTGGACTCGAAACGAATAACGTTATGAGGTTTATAATGGGATTTGATGAAATATATATTATATATGAAAATGATAATAAAACTATGAAATGTAAATAATAGTGGGCTTTTGTACCAAAAATATCAATAACAAGATTTATCTTGTTATTTACTAGTTTTAAACGGAAACTAACGACTAAATTGGAAAGGTTTTGTAATAAATAAGTAATTATGTTTCGAGTACACGTTTATCAATAAATGTCAATTTTGGACATTTAATATTGGATAAGTAATTATTTATTTGCGTTATGTGTGCATGGGTTACGGATAACCTAGCATTAATAGTGTTGATCCACGTGGGTAGCGGACTTATTAGGTTGACGAATCTAATAAGAGCCCGCTAGGTACGTTGGGTAACCCTATTAATGGGTGACTTATCCTTATGTCTCTTTAGGATACGAATGATTTATGGGATAATAAGCAACACGAATAAATGAATGAGTTTATCAAGTTGACGAATTCGATAAGGTCTAATATTTATTCCGAAACTTATTGAACTATGGAGCTTATCGTTTAGAGGTCTCATTGTGTCGCATTGAGTTATATATTGGTTGTTTGAGTGCATTCATGGCATCATATTGAGTCGATACACCCACATGAGGATACCAAACACTAGGATTAATGGTGAAATGAGACGATTTTGGAAATAAAGAAATGGAATATATTGGGGTAGATAACGTTGATTTTTAGGAATATGTGTATTAAAGTTGGTCTACATTAATAGGTTGTGCCGAGTCGATAGTTGTTGTGTTGTGATTTATGTTATCTTCTGCTAGTGATATTTGTGCGTTGATTGCTTGAGGTGAGTTTCATAGCCCCACTTTTATATACGTTTTAACTACGTTTTGAACTATTTGGGGTGAGAATCATGCTGGTTGTTTTTTACCC